>QTSX02006804.1:0-26902 GCA_014839935.2 Entomophthora muscae
GTGATTCAAAATGACGTAAAGTTGAGATGGCGTAAACACGCCCCACACTAAGTGATTTCATATGTATATAAAGTTAGAAAAATAAGATTTAATTAATCTGACTCTAAGTGATGGAATCAAGATGGTGTAAATTCAAGATGCCGCATTATAAGAGTATATGTAAATTTTACTTATTTTATTGTTTATTTTATTTTTTGTGATTCAAAATCACTAACACAAAAAACACCATTTTTGAAATGGTGTGTCCTACCAATTTTTGGTATCAATAAGCTTAGAAACTACCACAATAAATATACCCAGCTTTTTCTAACACTGTTTTTCACAAAAAGCTATTTCCAGCATCATGACATCACTCTGGGCCTTTCAAGGTAAAAAATATAAGATGCCCAGAATGATGGCATAATGTTGGGAATAGGTTCCTAGTAAATACAGTGTCAAAAACAAGGCAAGTACTGAAATTTAACACAAATTAAAAACATCCAAATATTCTGTCAGAATCTAAAAATCCATGCTGTCATCAAATTCCACTAAGCAATACTAATAAAAATAACCTATATTTAATTGTTTTTATCTAATTTTTATAAATATTAAAATTTGATAAGGTAAATAGAGCTTTTTATTGCATTCAAAAGGATTAAAACTTATCTATTTTTTTAATGCTATTAGCGTTAGCTTGAAGCTAGCCATTTACTCCAGGAATGAGAGCCTAAGAATATGATCTAAAAAACCATGTTTTTGAGCCCAATTCAATGGTTTTGGATCTTTTGGATAGCATTTCTGGCAATAGCGCCCATGTTGACAGTGGCCATGTTGACACTATAGTAAAGTGTGGATCTCACTTTTAATAATATTGTCTTCCAGATGTCAACACTTTTTTAATTAATAGTAAACTTTGCCCTGAACATTTTTAAGTTAAAAAAGATTTAATACTACTATAGTATACTAAATTGGCCACAAAGAGCTTAAATATGCAATAAAAATATACCATAATTAATAAGAATAAGGAGGTACAAGCAATTATTTTATATTTTACTATGTAAAAACACTCTTTGTTAAAAAATATTTTTTATTCCTAAAAGGATTAAGGATTCAATGATACAGAAATAAAGGGAAACAAAATACTAAAAATACTACAAAATGAGCCACCATTTTTTAATTATGCTATATATAGCACACAAAAATATTGCAATCTTTACATATAAATTAAAAAACATAAGCTATTCCTTATACCACCACCTTGAAACTATACCTGAAACCTACCTTTTATACCTAAAAATATTAGTACTATGCAAATAACTGAAAAAATTAAAAAAATAGGAGTGAAAATATGAAAGAAAAGAAAAGTTTATTGAATCAATTAAAGCTACCAGCAAGAGCAGTGGCAGCATCAGCAAGGTATTTCTTAACCTTGGCCACCTTATAATTCTTTTTGAACACCTTCTGAAAGGCCTCCTGATAATCCTGCTCATTGGTCTTTCTCTTCTTGGGGGCCATCTAGTTGGCCAGGTCTCAGAACTTTGAGATATCACTTGCTTACTCCTCCTGAGCTTTTGAAAGGACTTGTTAAATTTGGGGTTGACCACAAACTTAGTCTTCAGGTGCTGATTTCACACTTCAAGGTTAGAGGCTGTCTTTATCTCCTCATCAATGCAGGAGCTCTTACAGTTCTAAGGGACAGTGGCCTCACTCTTTTCTCTCCTGGAAGCCACCATATTTCCAACCCACTTCTTTTTGAAGTACTCAAGGTAACCCTTGAAGATGGTAGAGTTATTCTTCACATAAGCATCCTCTTAGACAGCCTTAAAGCAAGACCAGTGTGCTCTTGCTTCAAAAAAGCCAAGGCATCAAATTGGGTGATGATAAATCAGCACTTTTTATTGTCTTCATTTAGGTACTTATTGAAGAGTTCCTTCTTGCTCTTAAGATTCTTTATGATTTCCTGATGTTGCAGATGTGCTAATAAATGATGGATTTGATGGACATTAAGTTCAAAGTCAGATATGGAATACAATTACACATTAGGCAATTGCTCAACTGATTGATCAAGAACTATTGGATACCAGAGCATTCTGGATTCTACTCAATTCTCCTTGTAAATTGGGTATTTTTGAGATTGAAAATAGGGGCAACAAACAACACATTTGATTCTGGAATTGGAACCTGCACTTGGTGCTTAAGTCCCAAAGACTAAATAGAGATGACGTCAACAATACAATTGCTCAATCAATCTCTACTTCTGGGTATAAAATTAATAGCTAATATTGGTATTGATGCAAAGCCTGGTACTATTTCCCTGTTTCCCCATTCCACCAATTTCCCTCTCCCAATTTCTTACCCTACTATATATAATTGGTAAATATATTAAATAAAGATAAGTTTTTACCCCATCTATTGTTCACTCCTATTTCGGGTTTACTGCCCTGTTATCAGGTATAGTAATTGAAAAATTACCAGGGCTAACTCCTACCAGTTTACACCAACAGTCTTCACTTACAACACCTGCCTAAAATGGAAGAAGCAGTCCTGAACTTCTCTATTAAAGGCGGCCTCAAAGGCTCTGAACTGAGTAAGCTCAAAGTCCTTTATTATCACCTTTGGCCCAAGTGAGGGTGAATGAGCTGGCTGTTCAGCATCCTGGGCATCAAACTTCCTTCCAAGGGCCTGAAGCTGCTTGAAGGCAGTAGGGCATGTTGCAGATGTGCTATTTTACAGACAAGTTGTTGTAGTGTTCAGCTGCTCCAAGTTTGTCTCTTCAGCATAGACTATGATATCATCCTTCACTTCTTGTTCATTGTCATGGAGCAGGAACATCTCTTTATTCTTGGTCTTCTTGAGGGCATCTGAAAAGACCAGGTCCTTAATGTTGGTGGCGCTCTTGGCCAGGGGGTTTGAGGCTTGACACCTATCACTAAAATTTAACCAAATGGCTGTGGGTTTGCACCCTCTTTAGATTAGTGGGGGAGAGGTACTTGAAAGCAATCATAGATAGATGGGTGGGTGGATGACAATTTGGTTCTTAGAGGTGGGCATAATCTTCATCAGATACTACTTTAGGAGGAAAAGATGAAGGTGTTGGGCATTATACAGGTATGCTTGACCTTGATTATCTGCATCTTATCCCAGTGCTCAGTGTTGAGCCAAAACAGGCAGAAGCAGTCCTCACATATATAATGCCAGCTCTTGAGCCCCTGGTTGGCATTGTTGCAGCTGAATATGAATCTGTCAGTCACCATGGCTGGCTCACCCTTGCCACTTATTGTGGGAAAACTTGGGAAGAGAAGAGGAAACCTTGAGCTCCCCCATTAACATTACAAATGCTGTGGGCCACTAGAGGGTCTAAAGGGCCAGTAGAAATAAGGCAAAAGCCAGGGAAGTAATCAGGGTGTGGCTTTGAGTCATCCTCAGATGAGCTTGAATTGGGGGAGCTTGGTGAAAGGGGAGAATAATGGGACTTGTCTTGGTGCTTCTCATGTGTGGGAGACTTACCCTTGGGGGGGGTTTTGGCTGGAGTCCTTTTTTTAGTTGGCTCATCATCAGACACAGAGTTAAAATAGCTATGGTCTGTGAGAGACCCATTGGATTCCTCACCCCCAGTGGAGAGAGCTGGGCTCTACTCATGGGAGGGCTTAGGTGTGGGCTCCTTTCTGGGGGGAGTCTTGGACACAGCCTTCTTGAAGGTTATCTTCTTCTTGGGGGCTGTGAGGGACTCTTGGTGCCCTTCTGTTTCTTGGATTATTTTTCCCTATAAATAATAAGTAACAAGTTCTAAAATAAAACAACTAATCAATAAACAACTATAAGAACCACCATGCATAATTTTTTAAACTTTTAAGGTTTTTATTGGGAATTTATAAGTAGAAAACTGGGGTAAATGTGTGTATTTTACAAAAGCTTAAATCAACAAGTTAAAAAGTTAAAAGACATGCAAAGAAGATTAAATTAGAGATAAAAGTTATTTTAAAAATCAAAAACTATTTAAGAGTAAATTTGAAAATACAACATTAAAAACTCATATGTTCTTTATGTAAAAGTAAAATTTTTATATATGGGAAGTGAAAAGTGTTGACATTACTAAAGAAAATTAACAAAAATACTGTAGATTCAGAACCTGTTGGGAAAAAGCAGGATTGTTAAATTCTTTTGTGTAAACTCACCAACTTACTGGAATATTTTTCATCCTTTTATATAAAAAAGTAAGTTGTTCTGGGATGAAAATTAATTCATTAAGTTGGTGAGTTCATGCAAAAGAATTTGAAAATCCTGCATTTTTCCTAGCAGGTTCTGAATCTACCATGTTGAGATTTTGGGATCTTGAAGAAGAAGAGAGATTATTTTTATTGTGCATATTAGGTATTGTGGGATATGTGAATCTGTATGGGGACAGATGTACTTCTATTAGTGTGACAACAGGCTGTATTCTGTTGTTGGTTGATCTGATTGAGGTGGAAGTCCTGTGGTCCTTTGGAGACGCAACACCATCTGTGGTGGTTTGGCAGGAATTTGCAAGTATCAATAATTTGCTCTTATTGTACTTTGACACCGCTACTATTTGGACTAGTAGTAATGTTGAAGGGTATTAAATTGTCTGCCTTCCAAGTGATCTTGGGAGGCCCCTTTATAGTTGACAGCTAGTGTAAATTCACTGCCACCTCTGGCTTTGGATCACTCAATCTTCCCTTGTTGTACCAAGAAAGGTTCTAAAACGCCCGCCAAACCCCTTAATTCTTTAAATAATTTAGCTCACACAGTAGATGAGAGGTTTGTGCTGGCCTACCCTGCAGAACCTCTGCCTTTGATTGCTCCCTCCTGGGAAGAAACACTGGTTAATTTAGACTACTTATTAGCTTGGTATCACCCACTTCTAAAAACCATTAGAGCTAGCCAATCAGAGGTTGCCACATTGACACTAAATAACTCAAGTGAATTCCAAATGACCAGTGCCCCTCCCAGCCAATCAGATCTGACCGCGGAAATTAGAATGAAACCCTCCAGTCCCCCTGCCTAGCAAAGTTTTGCCTCCAGCCAATTGGATGCAGTTCCACTGTCATGTGACACATTTTATTGCATCCAATTCCTTTTATGCAAGCAAGGGGACTTCTAGTCCCCTGCTGGTCTATTTTTCAAATTATTAAAGTTTTGGAGTCCTTTGCAAACTTTGTATTTGTTCCCATTACTGTTTGGACCCAGATTTGTGCCCTTTCAGTCCTAAGGATTAAAGTGTTAGTTATTGTCAGAAGCTTACCTTGTGAAAACCAGTTTCCAACCTGGCTTCTCTCCTGGACCCCTAGATTAGTATTACTTTACCTAGTTGTCTTTCCTGCTTTTGCTTTCAAAAATCAAGTTCAAACTTCGAGTTTTCAATTGATTTTTCTTATAATTTCTATTATCATTTCAAATTTTTCTCTAAAACCATTGTTTTTGTTCTTGCTCTCTCTTGCTGTTGCTCCCAAGGCTTTATGCAATCACAGTAAAGCCTTCCAAACCCACTCTGCTGCTCCTTCTCAGCATTCTGTTAAGACTGCCCTGCCTGGACATTTTCCTACTGTTTTTTGTCAGAAAATCCTACCAACCAGCCCCAAATTTTGTGGTGATCAATCCTATGATACTCCCAGCCCTTAAATTTGTAGTGTTTTCCCTGGCGCCTTTCTTGCTGCTTCTGTGGACTGCCTCACCTGACCTGTGGGGTAAGATCTCTTTGTCTGCCCGTCTTGTGGGTAGAGATCCTTCTAGTCTCTGGGATCTCCCCAGCGGTCTTCTCTTTTCTGGAGAGGCTGTGGTCAAGAGCCTGACGTGCAATGACTTGGACTTGGACACTGCGGACCATACTTCATCCGTTTCTGAAGAAGCTGTGCCTCCTGTGCCTCCTGTGCCCTCCTCCTCAGCGTGGCCCAGAGCCATTCTGTACCCCTTGGGCCCTACAAGGTGTCCTCTTCTTCCCCCACCCGCACCCCTTGGTTGCTCACAAGCCTGATACTGATGGGTTTGAACTCCTACTTCCCTCAGTTGTCCCTGGTGTCCTCCCTGTGGTCTCCCCTCCAAGCAGCCATCCCAGTCTTTCACTGGATGGCATCCTGGTGGCTTGTTCCTCCGGGATGGGAGCCAAACTTAGTTAGTTTAGCCCCCCTCTCTCACAGCTAGCGGCCAAACTGGCGTCTAGCTGCAGACAACTCTTAATAGCTAGACTATCATCCCCAAGCTACTAGTTTCATCCCCTAGAGTTGGATCCCAAAACCCAAATAAGATTTGGGATGAGGTAATATCTAGGCTGCTGATTTCTCCTCTTCAGCCCATATATTCCTTGACTTAGTTATGGCAAACTAAGTTGACACCCAATTTGGCCGACCTGCCCTTGTGCTTGGTGTAATGTGCAATATTTGCACGGGTGGTCTTATGTCTCACTTCTCGGTGAAACAGGATGTTGTAATTCCCCAATCAATCTCTGGGTCAGGTCTGCATCCCTATTTGGAATCCAGAATCCTTAGCATCTAATTATAGAAGCTTCTGGATTGGCCCGTGACCTGAGATCTGGAATGTCTCAGATGTCTTCTGACTTGGAAACTATATCAATCTTATTATAGTTTCTCTGTATTCTGGAATAGCTGTGTCACTATGGCTGTGTTGCATCTAAAATCAACCCACAGCTTCAGTAATAGGGATATGGATCAGTCAATCCTAATGAATCAGAATTTCCTGACATACCATATGCAGAATCCACACCATCAATTCTAGGAAAGCTTTAGACATTATCAGAGACAACATCCACATTGTTGACATTTTTTTTAAACCTTTACTATCTTTTTTCCTAATAAAATTAATTAAAGTTAATCAAACTAACAAATATTAACTGTTTCTGGCGTTTTTTATTCATATAATAAAATAAATAAAAAATATTTAAAAATAAGGTAAAAAATCATAGACACTCTTTATTTCTTTATTTGAAATTATATTTGGGTAGTCAGAGTATGATATTTTACCATTGCACTTAAGTGAAGTTGTTAAGAAGTGGTATTCATATATGAAAAAGATAAAGTGTCAGCTTCTCCACTGACAACATTCTCATTAGGTTGTGGTATAGTAATTTAGGCTCATTTTTGCCACTCTAGTTTTCTTAACTCCACCCCAGTGATTGACCTCAAGCAAATTTTAGTCATTTTTGGTGATCAACCTTATTGTTGGCTATAAGTTATATAGTAATTTACATAGTAAAAAGGCTTAAATTATGGGATTGCTGTTAGTCACAAATCCATTTATGATATTAAAGTTATGTTACATGCCACAGATAAATTTATAAGATGAACATTTCAACAAAATTTCATATGTACTAAGGCTATTTCTATATATTAACTTAATAAAAAATATTTTTAATTGCAATAATAACATTTATATTGTAATCATTTTAGTTTCATTATGAAAAATAGGACATTCTTAAAAAGTGTTGACATTGAAACTTTTACGTTGTGTATTTGACTTGGAAAAATTTAAATACTTATTAGTAAAAGAAAAGGAAATTTTTTGGTTAAATTTTAACTTTAAAATAAAACTTAATGCTAAATTGTGTTCCACAGGAAACAACTCTATTGTGTTTTATGGGGTTTCACCCCCAAGAGCTAAGAAAATTGCAAATTAAGCTTGTGTAACTAGCAAGTTCCTTAGTACAAGTTGATTTTCTGGTCAATAGTGGCCACTACTGACATGGGTTCTGTTTTCAAATTAATTATAGTTCAGTATTTATATTGAGGAATACAACAATCCAATAGAAAGAGAAATAATAGGAATAAGATTCAGCTTTATTTGGAAGGCAGTAGTTAATACAATAGAAAGGCAAGCCACTAATCCACCAGGGTGTCAGGGATCCAAGCTTGGGCAGCTGGCCCCTCATTTCAGGGATTGCACAGACTTCATGTTTTGCAGGAAGAGCCCACCACAAGATTGGAGCTAATTTAAAGAGGTATGAGAAGGACTTTCCCACCCAGGACCACAGGCTGGCGGCCAGAATTATAGTGGCAATCACCCCCAGGAGGGTGATATACACAATTCTGAACAGCTTATTTCTGTGGTCCAAAAGAAGTTCAGGTGCAAACACAGGCATTAGCTTTGGGGTAATTGGAGATTCCATATCCAGTTGATATGCAGACAGCAATCTTTACTTGTCTTTGAATAGGGGGATCAGTGTAATACCAAGGGCCTTGTCTATTGTATCTTACTTGTGTATTTGACTGGGCCAGAGGATCCTTTTCAATTATATTCTCAAGGGTAAATCCCTTGTATTCAGGCTCAAATGGTATTCTGTAAAGTAGACAGGACCAATGAGAGCACCAGGTGGACAATAAACTGCGGGCAGGAGGTCTGGAGGATATTGAGCTGAACTGATAAATGGCAAGAATAAAATAGTGCAATAATTAGGGAAACCAATGTCTCATAACCTTTTATTTAAAAATGGCAATAAAGTCTTAGTACAGGGTCTATGGATCTACATAGTACCCCACTTTCAAACTTTACATTTTCTAACTGAGGCACATCATAGGATTAGGAAATATGAGGCCAGGTGGCCAGGACACCCAGGTTTAGGAGCAGAAAAATAGCCCTGCTGCTGGGCGCTTGTTTATTGGTCAAAGCTACATAATAGATTGCTCAATTTTTTGTTTCTGAGGTGTGATCATGAGATTAGACTTCTGGTCTGTGTTTTCTTCCAGTGATAGCTCTTGATTATCCACTATTGTAGACTTCAAACTCATAAAGCTAATGGTAGGAATTTCTTTGCCTTCATTAGTAAATTTGTTTGATCTTTTGTTTTGCGCTGCTGTTTCCAAGGTTGGCTGGTATTATCATCTAGAATAGCATGCTTGGTCTTGACTTGAAGGGGCTCAATCCCAAGAAAATGCAGGCAGCCAGCCCATTGGTCCTTAGGGATGGAATCCTGCAAGGAATCAGGGCCAGGGTTTGAATCCTGCCCTTGAACCTGGGTTTTAAGGGGAAGAAAATTGCTAATACTGACACAGGGGGTGGCATTGTGGCAGGATCTAATTATGGTGCAAGCTGCAAATATCTAATTAAAGGAACAGAGCTGGGAATTGTATACACACCTAATTAAGAGACATTGCCTGTATTTCAACATTGGTGGCAGAATGACCAATGTTGCTAGATATGACATGAGGTGCCTCTATGAGCACCCCTATTTATTTGAAGATTTTAGTGAAAAGGGAGAAAATCTCAGTTGCAACACCCCCTTACCCCCCTGTTTGTTGTCCAGCACCAATATCAGGGTCTGCAGAAGATATAAAAAGTTGCATAAAAAGCCCTTCTGAGTTAGAACAGCATAGCAGGTGTATAATCAGTCATGATAGAGTTTATTAGTGTACCCTGGGCATCTTCAAATTGGTAGATATGATTGTTTTAGACAGCTGTAACTTTAAAGGACCCAAGGTAGTTGGGTTCAAGCTTTTAATAGTTGGATTTGAGGGTATGGACAGGATCACCTAAAGTATAGCAAGCTTCAAGGTGTCTTTTTGCCCCTTTAATCTGCTCTTTCTTGGTGTTGCAGGCCTTGGCACAACACTGTGATACCAAGGGAGTGACTCAAAGGGGATGACTTTTCTGGGAGTGTTAATTTTTAGCTTACTTTGATTCACCCTGTCACACCATTGGTGGCGCCAAAGGCCAATGCACTGGGGCTGAATCCTGTGTTGCAGTTGCTCCTAGTCCACAGGATGAAAACTGCAGTTTAGGTATGTACTGTTTAAGTGGTGTTTTTATGTTCCTGGGAAAGCTTAAAATTAGTTAAAAAAGTGAATCATTTTATTGTTTAACTTGCCTGTTGACTTGTTGATGGTATGGGATGGTGACTACTGGCTCCATGACATTATTTATTCAATATACTTTTATTACATTACCTAAAAGCTCCAACCCTTTATCTTTAATGAGTTGCTTAGGAAAGCCAAAGTGTGTCACAATCTCTTTGCCAATGAACCAAGTGATGATAGTGGCAGTGTGATTAGTGGTTATCAAAGCTAAAGGCTAGGGTTTTAAGTAGTTAATGGCAGTAACAATGTACTTCTTCCTTAACTTATCATCAGACAGAGGTCCTATAATGCTGTTGTGTTTGGCTCTTGGGGAAGACATCCAAGAGGACACAGCAGGAACCCTTTTTACAAAAGGCTTTAGTTTCAAAGCTAGCCTGGAATTAGCCTTCAGGAAAAAATTAAGGGGATGTATCTTAATTTATTGGAACAAGAGAAGAGAGTTTTCTTTTGGCAAAAATAAAAAGAAAAAATCTTGAAGATCATTAAAGCCAACACAAATTTGGATAAACTTGTCTTTATTTAGGAAAAAAATTCTACTTAAATATTAGACTGAGAACGTAGATCATTCACTAGATAGAAAGTGTGTCTGATGAGGTCATTTGAACTGAACTTGTGACAGGATCAGAAGTGTGAAGGTAGCATAGTCTGGAATGGGCAGACATTGATGTTGAACCATTTAAGGAAGGAGAACAACTGTTGAATTTGAAAGTAAAACCAACCAAGCCCTTGCAAATATCAAGATTTAAAGGCCATATTAAAATAGCATTAACAGTGAAATTTACAATATCTCCCCACTCAATATTAGATACACAGAGTAGATACTTGAGGAGGAATTTAGCGTAGACATAAGAGAAGGGACAACCAGAAGACAGTAACTTGATAGTGTACTTGAAGCCCTTCTTAAAGGTAACTTCACAGGGCCCAACACAGAGGAAATCCTATTTGTGAGCACAACCACCAGTAAAATTCTGGTAATAGAGGACCAGGTCACCAGCTTAGAATTTGGTAAGAGATGCCCTGGAAGCATTAAAAGGCAACAACTCCAGGACCTTGACCTTATAGGCTGGCGTGTAGGTAAAAGCCTGAATGTCAATGATTTAATTTGTCAATTTCTTCACACAAGTCTCCAGGTTGACTTCTGTATCAAATTCTACCAATAGAGGTCCCAAGATTGAGGGGGTAGTAGCCTCACACCCATAAAGCATGGCAAATGGGGATTGTTTAGTCACTTGGTGTTTTCTTAGGCAGTACACAAAGAGAGCAATGGGGATGAGCATATACCAATTGGCAGCATTGGAGAGAGTGAGCTTCCTCATTATGAAGACAAGAGAGGCATTGGTATGCTCAACTATTCCATTGGTGGAATGATTGTGGAGGGCTGAAAAGGATTGATGAGTGCCCATTTCTTCTACAATGGACATGATTAATCTGACATTAAATCTGGTTCTGTTGTCAGAGAGCAGAGTCTTTGGACATCAATGTCTGTAGAAGATGTCTTGCAGCAAGAAGTTAGATGTGGTCTTGGAAGAGATATCCTTAGTAGCCCTGGCTTCAACCCATTTACTGAAGTGATCTACTGCCACTAAAATAAAATAACACCCAGAGTGAGAGAGGAGAAGAGGGAAAACTACATCAATACTCACAGTATGAAAGTCGTACTTTGGGAGAATGAGCTTGACTCATGTTGGGAAAGTTGCAGGTGCTGTAGCTGGCAAGTATGACAGGATGAAAGAACATCAAGGATAAGGAGCCACATTTTCTTTCAGTAGAAGTTCTTACTCAGCCAATCATGAGTTTTTACCTGATCTCCATGACCAGTATCAATATGGGCTTGAAGGGCAATTGCTATCCTCATGTTGGGGTGGACATAAGGCAATTATATGTTATTAACCTTCTTAAATAACTTATAATCCTGGATGACAGTGTCTTTGAAAAACGGTTTCAGAGCTAGACATATCTCCTCAGTCTCATTAGTCTAAGCATCAGAGTATTCTATCAGCTCATACAGTCAATCAGCATCTGCAGGTTGGATAAATAAGATGGGCATCCTGGAGAGACTGCCAGTGTTCTGATGTTGAGCGCCAGGCCTGTGCACCACAGTGAAGTCATATTCTTGCAGACGCAAAGAACATTGGGCTAATTATCCCTCAAGTTCCTTTAGCTGTTGTAACCACTTCAGAGAGGAGTGATCAGTAACCACAGTAAAGTGGATCTCATAAATATAGTTCTGGAACTGTTTAACTGCGTTCAGGACAGCCAAATATTCCTTCTCTGTAACACTGTTGTAACTGTTCTGTTTTAGCATAGTTACAAGGGGAAAATATTTAGAAGATAGTTAATAATATTTATAGAGAGATAGTGATTATATAGTCAATGTGAATCAAGGATAGCAGGAACATGATTGTTGATCACACGGTTGGATGAAAGAAGGGTTGGCTTGATCCTGGTAATGAGTCAAGTGCCAAAACAAGGTATTCATTGTAAGGGATCATCATCTGTTCATGTTATTGGATTTGGTAATTTGAGTTGACTTCCTAGTCTGGCTTCAAGTGACCAGGTAATTGGATTGCAGGTCACAAACCTGCTTGTTTGGAACCTTGCTGGCAGGTTGAGCCTGCGGTTTTGACACCCCCCCAGCTGAAGGTCGGCCTCCTCTGGGGGCAGGTCATCAGGGAGGTTGTCAGGAGCCTGGGCGCTGTACTGGACTAATTGTTGTTCTGTGGCGGGCA
Organism: Entomophthora muscae; assembly: GCA_014839935.2. Taxonomy (NCBI): domain Eukaryota; kingdom Fungi; phylum Entomophthoromycota; class Entomophthoromycetes; order Entomophthorales; family Entomophthoraceae; genus Entomophthora; species Entomophthora muscae. Next base: position 12,530 of record QTSX02006804.1, read on the forward strand.
GGGCGGTTTCTCATTGTTTTTGTCTTGCTTTGCAGGGTCTCAGGCAATTGTGGTGTAGGGTCTTGTCTTGCTTGTGTTTCCCAAGTCCTTTCATGAGGTAAGTGTTATTGTTGTTTGCCTTTAGAATGATTGCTAGTCCTACTTTCTTGGGCTGTAGTTTGCTTTTATCAATGTTCATGACCCAAACTTTGTCCCCAACTTCATGTCTATCTTGGATGAGGATAAGGGTTTTTGAAGACGTTCATTTTCTTTTTCTGTTTGTTTGCTGTTGGCCTCTATCACTTGAGGGTCTGAGCAAGGAGAGACTTTACTTGGGATTTCCAGTTTGGGTCCTGTCAATGCTTGAATGATATTTGGCTGTGTACTGTATACCAACTCAAATGGGCTTTTTCCGGTGGATCTGTTCACTCGGGTTTGGTACAAAAGTAGTGCAGTTGGTAGCTGCTTATACCAGTCTTCAGGTCTCCCAGCAGTGAGATTGGCTAAGGCTTGCACAAGGCTGCCATTAAGCTGCTCTACATGTCCATTGGCCCGTGGGTGGTATGGCGTTGTTACAGTGTGTTTGACCTCATTTTTATGAGAGGTATACGTTGGTGTCTTTGAAGGTCAATTCTTTCCTTCCATCAGTTATCAGGAGTTCTGGCTTTCTGAACTTGCTGATTATCTCCTTGCCAATAAATTGTTGTACATTGTTGCCAGTGTGCGCCCTTACTGCTTGGGCTCTGACCATCTTGTAGTAAAGTCAATGGTTGTGATGATGTATTTCTTATTGTTGTGTTTCTCTGGCATGGGGCCAACGATGTCAAGAGCCCATACCTTGAAGGGTAATTGTGTGTAGATGGAAAGTACTGACTTTGGAGGGGTTTTGCTTTTGGCAAACTTTTTGTATACCTTGCATTGGTCTAGGACTTCTTAAATGTTGCAATATAAGGTTGGTCACCAGCCTTGTGTTTAAGGAATTCATATAGGTTTTAGCTCTTGGTATGTCCAAGGTCTCTGTGATAGCGTAGGATGGTGTCCACTTGCTGGTGCGTGGGAATGTAGGGAGTGGTCCTGCTTTCAGACATTTTTCTGTGTAGGGTCCCGTATATGTCAGTGAATATGTGTTTGTTTTTGATACCTGTTTCTTTTGTTATGTTGGTTGTGCTGGGGGGAAACCCTTGTCCTTTGTTTGTAGTACTAAGATAGGCCAGTCTTGTTGAGCCCATTTCCCCCCCTCAAGGCACAGACATACAGGCAGGAGAGTGTGTCTGCCATGGCAAGATCAGCCCCAGGTTTGTACTGTATAAGCATGTTGGATCTCTCCAAGAGCTCCATCCAGCGGGCTTGGCGGCAAGACAGATTTTCTTGAGTTTTGAAATATATGAGCAACTTGTGGTCAGTTAATGCTGTGAATTTTTCCTGTAATTCTAGGTAACAGTGCCATTTTTGTAATACCCCAAAACTGTGGGTACCACTTGCAGCATGTATGGTAGTAGGTTGGCAAATTGGAATCCAGTCAGGGCGGTGATGATGGGATATATGGTCATCAACCAGCAGAAGACCTTAGCGTGTATGTTGTATCTCCCAAAGCTCCTGGCAAAGTAGGTCAATATGTAGTACATGGAGGTGTACATTGCAATGGAGATTGTAGAATGTGGAGACACCAGGGGAGGCTAGGGTCCAGTATGGGAGGAGTTTAGTTGGCCAGGATTGTAATGAAGGTCATGACCTAGTCCTTTTAAGAGGGCTCAAAGAACTATGACCCCTGTTGGTAGCCTCCAATCCCAAGACAAGCTGTGAGCACAGCTGTGAAGATGAGATGATTCATCTTCCTTGGATTAGAGGGAGGTTGGCTGGGCTAACTATTAAGTTGACTTAAGTTTTTAAGTAGAATTTCATTTTATTGAGGGTATTAATCTCAATAATAGCACAAGCTATTACTGAGGTGGGATACTTTATTTATAGTACTTTCCCCTGTACAAAGATTTGCAATTGTGAGGGAAAAACAGGGGATTGGAAATCCCAGAAGCTTGGAAGATAGGGATAGTAGTTGGGACTTAGGAAGATGGTCAAACTCCTGTTCTCCTACTATATGTGGCTGGTTGGGAAGTTCTTGAGGTGAACCAATAATTTCATGTTGCCCTGGTGCTAGGTGAGGAATGTGAGTCAATTCCTTTTCAAGATCTATTTTGGTTTCAAGAACATTGTTTTGGTTGGAGTTTAACCCTGCCCATGTGGTCTGTAAATTAGCCTCCAATTAGTTGGTGGTAAACTTATTTTTAAAATCTGAACCATAATTCCCTCCTTCTGGAGGGGTAATTTTTGTTTTAGAATTTTCCCTTGTATTCAGGGATTTTTTTGATTGGCTGTACTTTAGAAGGGTCTCTGATTGGTTGCAGGGTGAGCCCTGGGACCCAGGTGGGTGGCTGGCAGCCAACTGGGGTCCGGAGAGCAAGCAGGTGGGCAGCATGGGTCTGGCTGGTGGTGGGCAAGCGAGTGGGCTGAGGGCTGGTGGCGGGCACGCTGGCAATTGGGCGGGCAAGCAGGTGGGTGGGCAGCAGGGCCAGGGATGGCGGCTTGAGGCTGACAGGAGGCAAGCAAGCAGGTGGGGGGCTTGCAGGTGGCTGTGGGCGCCTGCCCAGATGTTAAATTAGCCCAGCGCCCACTAAAATCCGGTTTTTCTCAATTTTATTTTTATTTTTCCCAAGTAAAGGGGTAAATTCTTTATCAAATTTTGCCCCTTGAATTGGGAATTCAGCTATCTTTCCCTAGCTTTTCCTTTCATTCAGGATTTGATTTATGTCAGGAATATTCCTGACATTTAACTAGACAGTGCACTATAGCCAACAGTTCCTTGTTGTGGATAGGGTATCAACACTTGCCATCTGTCAATTTTTGTGATTCATAAGCTACAGGCAGGAAGTCACTGTCATTATTTTTGATTTGTAGTACTCCCCCAATGGATGCATCTGAGGCGTTGGTTCCCATTTAGTATTCCCTGTCACATTTGGGGTATTTCAAGATGGGAGCTTCTGTGAGCTTCTCTTCGAGGCGTCTAAAACAGAGGTCATGTTGGGGGGGTCAACACAAACTTGGATTTGATGCCTGTTATGGAGGGTAAGGGAGAAGTCAAAACGCCACAGTCAGGTATGAAGCGGTGTACATAGGCCACCATCCCCAAGAAGGTGCAGAGTTCCAACTTATCCTTGGGTGGCGGCATCTTGCAGATGGCCTGTATTTTTTGACTGTTGGGTTTGATGCCATCCTTTGAGACAATGTGTCCCAGGAAGGGTATTTGCTTGCAGAAGAACTGGCACTTGGAGGGTTTGGCCAACAGTTTGTGTTGTGCCAGGGTTGCAAAGACTGCCTCTAGGTCCTTGTGGTGCTGTTCCACTGAGGGGCTGTAGACAATGATGTTGTCTAGGTAGGCTAGGGCATGCTTGCCTATGTGTGGAGCAAACACTTTTTTCATGAAAGTCACAAAGGTGGAAGGGGAGTTTGTCATGCCAAAGTTGAGCACCACACATTTGTAGGAGCTGTATTTAGTGCAGAAGGAGGTTTTGGGGATGTCTTTGTCCTTAATGCAAATCTGGTTGTAGGCTGCAGTCAGATCAATCTTGGAGAAGACTGTGGCTCCTCTTAAGGCGTCAAAGAGATTTTCAATCAGTGGTAGTGAATAACAATTCTTGATGGTAACTTTGTTTAGGGCTTGGTGGTCTGTGACCAGACGTAAGGTACTGTCCTTCTTGGTCACAAAGAATACAGCGGCCCCAAAGGGAGACTGTGAGGGGTGGATAAGTCCTTTATCCAACGCTTCCTTGAGGTAGGCGCATAGGGTGTTGTCTTTGTTTGAGGTCAAATGGTAGATAGGACGCTCCTTGGGTACAGCCCCTTTGAGTTGGATGGAGTGTTGTATGTGTTTCTCAGGGGGCAGCCTGGGTTGCGCTTCCTTGAAGATTTCTGGATGGTGTGCCACAATTTTGCAGTCCCAAGGCGTGAAGGTATCCTGGTGATCTTTGAAGTGTATTATTTGTACTGGCAGGAGTCCCAGTCAATCAATTTCAGGCTTTCATTTTTGTCTAGAGTCTCTGTGATACGCACAAAGACGTGGTTGCGTAGGAGTTTGTCCACAGAGTCAGGATAGATCTGGTGATTGACACCTTCACGCTTGATGGTCAACACTGAGGTTGCCCAGTCTACGTGAGGATTGTTCTTTTGTAACTAATCTAACCCCAGTACAATTTCAAACTTTGGGAAGTCAATGACAGGACCTTGGATGGTGGAGTGGAGGTTCTCAAGCATGACAGAGAAGGGGGAAGTTTCCCTTGTCACAGCAATGTGGTGTCTGTCAGCCAGGATCACGTTTTTAATCTGCAAAGAATTAGTGGCCAGCTTGAACTTTTCCACAAATCTGCTGTTGACAAGGGGTTCAATCTGCACCAAAATCCAGGAGTGCTGAGCCTGTAACTGCAAAAGCGGAAAGGATAGGATATTGGCTTATTGGGATGTCTGGTGATGGTGTACATTACTGGTTCCTCTGAGCGAACTTGGATCATTGGGCATTGGTACACGTCCTTGGGTTGGTACTCATCATTAAGAGAGTCAGGAGTTGCATGGGGAGAGCTTGGCTTGCTTAGTGCTCTCCCCAGGCTTTTCCCTTATCTTGATTGCCTTGTGTGGTGGTGACTTGGAAACAGGTATGATTTGACTGGCCATTATTCCCACTTCCAATTCCATTTGAACCTGTAGGTTTGGGGTTGGTGTTATTCCCATTGCCCCCAGGGGGTGGTCAAGTGGAGCGCCTGACAGGATGGGAATCCTTGGGTCTCTCTTGTTTCCCAGTTTGTGCCTTATGAAGTGTGTTGGAGGTTTGTTCATCTTTTTCCACTTTGCAATACAGGCTTTTCAGGTTGGTCACCTGGTCCAGGTTCACATGCCTCATCACATGCAACTTGAGGGCGTCATAGTACATGAGGTGTGTGGCTGGGGTGTCAAAGGCCATATCAGATGGTGCACAGAATCAGAGTTCTTTGTAGGCGCAGGTGAGCTCCTTCATGATGCCTGTCTGGGTAAGGTTCTTCACTTGGAATAGTATCATGAGCACTGTATCCTTAAGCACAAATCTTGCCAGGAAGTCTTGCTTAAAGGTTTCCCAGTTTTTGTTGGTGTGTTCCTTGTGCCACTTGTTGCACCAGGTTCCAGTTTCATGGGTCAGACGGATGGAGATTTCTGCAATCCAGAATTGCTGTGGGCATTCCATCTGGGCCAGCTTGCTCTGGGCAGACTGGATCCATGCCGCAGCGTAGTAGTTGTTGGCCCCGGCAAAAGGCTCTAAGGCGGCGCTTTTTAGTCTTTGATCTACGTAGGCTGGCATGGCCTTTTTGTTGGTTGGTTGCGGCATGGAGGAGGGAGCCTGGAAGAAACCTTGTGCAGACATGGCGTTGAAGGTGGGTAATGGGATCACTGTATTCTGTTACAGGACAAAACCATTGGGTATCTTGGTACCAGGAGTATACAGGGTCCAGTCAGGCAGAAGGCCAGACATAATTCTGTCAAGGATTTGTTGGCCACGGCGTATGCAGACAACAGGCAGATTTTTTTCAAGATAAGGTAGAATGGAGAACCTACCTGTGCTACCAATGTTGTAACTGTGCTGTTTTAGAAGAGTTACATGGGAAAAATATTTAGAAGCTAGTTAATAATCTTTATTGAGAGATAGAATTATATAGTCAATGTAATCAAGGATAGCAGGAACATGATTGTTGATCACACAGCTGGATGGAATAAGGGGGTGACTTGATCCTGGTAATGATTCAAGCGCCAAAACAAGGTATCCACTGTAGGGGATCATCATCTGTTCATGTTGTTGGATTTGGTAATTTTAGTTGATTTCCAAGTCTGGCTTCAAGTGACCAGATAATTGGATTGCAGGTCATAAACCTGCTTGTTTAGAACCTTGCTGGCGGGTCAAGCCTGTGGTTTTGACAACACTATAGTTCTTTTTGTGCTTATTGAGCACACAGGAATAATAGGCTACTGATCTATCAACGTCATCCTTGTCTATATTGGCTAGGATTGCACCTACAGCTACCCCACTGACGTTGTTGTACAAGATTAAATCCTTGCCATAGTCAGGGTAGGCCAGTATGGGGAGCTTCTTTGAGTTTTATCTTCAAGGTTTCAAACAACTGTTGTTGGCTATCAGTCCACTCAAAGGGGATGTTTTGGAGCAACTTGACCAGGGGTTCTTTCAGTCCATTAAAGTCAGGAATGAAATGACTGTAATACCCCATCATACCTAGAAATACTTGGACTTCTCTAAGGTTGGTGGGGGCAGCATCTTATTAATAGCTTCAACCTTATTTTTCATAGGTCAAATCCCAGTCTGAGTGGCTTTGTGGCTCAGGAACTCAAGTGGTTCTTTGAAGAAAGCACACTTCAAGGGTTTGATTTTTAGGCCAGCGTTGTGGATATTAAGGAAGACTGTCTTGAGATGCTCTAGGTGATCTGTAAAGGTAGAGCTGAATACTGCAATATCATCCAGATACACAAGTACACAGGAGAGCTTTAGGTCTTTGAGAATTGAGTATGATGCTTTTTAGAAGGTGTCAGGCACATTTAAAAAGCCTTGGGGAATTTGAGTGAGTTAAAACAGACCTTTAGAAGAAATGAGAGCAGCCTTATTGTGGTCCTTTGGAGATAAGTCACCTGCTAATAACCAGAGGCCAAGTCCATGGCAGAGAAAAACTTTAAGCCCCCTAAGTGTCTAAGAGCATTATTTACACAGAGCAAGGGGTACAAGTCCTTTTTGATGAAGGAGTTAAGGTGAAGGTAGTCCATTAAAATCCTGTGCCCTTCATCCTTTTTTAAGAATTAACATGTGAGAGGCCCACATGCTTTGGGATGAAGCTAACAACCCAGCATCTAATAGTTGCTTCAACTCTTTGGATACTTGATTGTCTTCAACTCAACTACAGTGATAGGGCTTGGCACAGAAAGGAGGAGCATCTCTGGTGTCAATCTAATGGATGACGCCCTTGGCCAACCCATAATTGTTAAGACCAGAGGCAAAAAAATTCTTAAACTGATCCAGAATGTCAAGCACATACTTCTTTTAGATAGGAGATGATTGAGGGAAGTCAGCAGCAGTGAGCAAAGAGAGCACCTGATGGTCTTTTTAAGGTAGACTAAAGTTGCTAAGTGTCCCAAACAGATAGAGGGAGGCCACCTTGTTGGGTTCCTGGTTACCAGTCCCCATAGTGTGTCCTGGGTTGTAGCCAGGGACCGGCTTGGAGTAGTTGTCATTCTCCAACAGGGGTGAAGAGTTGGTGAGAAGCTTATACTTGGCTTGCATAAGGGCAAACTCCTCTAGTACCTTTCCAATCACCAAGCGAGCGTCTCCACTGTATACCTGGACTTCAGCAGGTGCCAGCCCTTCCGTAGGCTGATACCAATCCTGTAGTAGTCTCACAAACTCTTCTTCAATGAACTCTCTTCCTCTATTTGACATCTCCAAATGCCTTGTCACCTTCTCCCACTCCTCCTGGGCAGATTTACTAGAGGCAAACTTCCTGCATCCTAGGTGATAGTATTTCTCATCCCCTGGTCTAGGATAGAAAATATGGGGTAATTGACTCATGCAAATTAAATACTCTTTTCACACAGGAAATTCAGACAGGGGTTGTAATAGGCGCTTTATTCTCTGTCAGAAGGAAGATCCCCTTAGAAACCTTCTGAGATCTTGCCTTGGGGTAGGGAATAAGAAAGGGTTTGTGCCAATACTCAGAGTCCTTTAACAATATCTTGGACTCCATGTACTTGGTCTTTGACTCCTACTCCTTGATCTTGGGCTCCTGCGCTTTGGTCTAGGCTCCAGCACTTTAGTTGTGGGCTCTGTTGTCTTAATCTTAAGCTCCTGTGGTCTGACCCAGCTCTGGCTATCTATCCTTGGTCTTCTGCTTCTTCTGTAGCTTTGGTGGCCTTTGTAATCCACTTAATCCGGTCCCTGAAGAGTCTCTGATAGCTCTCCCTTTTATAGCCCCTTGTTTTAGACCAAAAACCTCTCTTAGAACTCTGGTTCTTTAAAGCTTAAACTATCCTGTTTTTCTTCTTTTATAATATATTAAACTTTTAAACTTACTTCAGCCAATAAAAGCCCTGAATTTTCTGCTTCTGCTCCCCATTTTTTAGGCTTTAACTCTTGAGTTAAAGCTCTTAAAAAACTGATTAAGTAGGCTCCGGGTTGCAGCCAATCAAACACCTTGCTTCAATGGTTTTGCCAAAACAGTTTCCCCGGATGACCCGTCCCTGACCCTGATTTGAACTCAAAGCTGTCTTGCTCTGGGTAAACAACTGCTCTGCATTTTGAACAGTTTTGCTGGGATTCCCGTTACATTTCCCCGGCTAATCTCAAGCGCTTCCACATATGTTTTACTTAGGCAATTTTTGACCCCTTTGATTTATCAATGTTTCTCCGTGTTCCTTTCAACGTTTTGCACCTTTGAACCTGCCTGTTGCTCATCCTTTTGCTTTCCTAGTTGTTCTTGGCAAAATTTGCTCTTTTGCCCTCACAGTTTCTCTGTTCTTCTTCCAGCTCCTTTCTGATCCATTTTCTCTTTAATCTCTTTTCTAAAAATAACATATAGTTCTAACAAACTATAGGTTATTTTTTTCTTCTATTTCTTTTTCTTATATGATTTTCATTCCTTTTTTAATCATAATCAGGCAGTATTTGATTATTCTTTAACTGCTTCTTTATATCCAAATTTCTTCTCAAAATTCACTAAACCAGCTCTTCCATCCTCTGTATTCAGTCCAGCTAGGTCATCCTCTCAGCTCTTCAGTTCTTCAGCACCAACTTCTGGTCCTTTGGCCATCCTACACCATGATCTGCTAGTCCTTTATCATGTCTTCTTTTCCTTCCGCTTATCCTTAACCAGTTCCTCACCAAATCCTCACTAGGAACCTCATTTGTTCCTTTAACACACTGAACCATCTTGGTTTATTCCATTCAATATGAATTAACAGTTCATCAACTATCTTTCACTGTGACCAAACAGTTTCTCTTGCTAGTTTTCTCTTCTAATTCCGTGAACCACCAAGGTTCTTTATCTCAGCCCCCCATTACCAGAACTGTAGACCCAGGCATGAGTCTACATTGAACTGGCGTTTGCCTGGGCCCTCGCAAGTGGCAATCCACTTAGGCCATTCATCCATAAATATATGTCTATGTGTTGTCTTTACTCAACCAGGTGATGAAGTCTGGGCTTTCAGTTGCAGAGTAATCAGCTCTACTTCCCAGAGGCCCTGATCATACCAAGTTCTGCAGCTTGCTTCCCCAAGCAAGCCACCTTGGTGACACCTCTGAGCATGCCTATACCCTCCAATGCTCACTTTGTGTTTCCCCAAAGCTCTCATAGGGGCATAAATAAGGACACCCTACCAGTCTGTTAGGCAGGGTGCTTGCTCACAGACCTCCTGTAAGCGTATTAGGGTATGTTGAGCCCTCAGAGCTCTTCCCCTCCCTGGCAGCCCGCGTTACCTGCCAGGGGTCCAAACCTACTCCCCCAGACAGATAAAGTTCCCTGCTTGCTATTTCAGTCTTCACCTTACTGCAGCCACGGTTCCATGCTAGGTGAAGAACTATAGCCCAAAGCAGCCAACATCTTCTGCTGGGTGAAGGCAACAACTGCCTCTGGTAGTCCTTTGTTACCTACCAGCCAGGCCTTACTTTCTCTAGTAGACCATTTTACCTACTAGGCTCCCTTACTTACCCTAGTAGACCATGTTACCTACTAGGCTTACCTCATACTTACCCCTAACAGCCCTATGTTACCTACTAGTTTACAACGTTGCCAGCTAACCACATATTTTCATTCTTCAGCATATTGTCTTTATTTGAAGCCAAATCAACCCTCGCCTGCAAAACTGCACACATGTGGATCACCACACACCTGTTTTTCTACTAGTATGCATCCATGTCCTACCACTTGGCTCCAGGATACATACATGGGAAGCAGCCAGGTTAGCCAATAGTAGCTGCAAAGGCTCCTTATGAGTTTGATCTAAAATTCCAGGGCATAACTGAGGTTTCTTGTGGCTTAGAGACTTGGGGGAGTAAAACTCTAAGAAATATTTTGCAGGAAACTCATAGAATATCTGTGAGTTGATGATAGCTTGAGAGTCAGGAAGGATGGTGATGGCAGCTAGGACAATCAATGGAACTCTTTCTTCATCAGGGAAAGATGGCAGAGAGGAGTGCATCTTGGAGGAGTGAGTCCTGTATTTTAGCAAGAAAATTTCATTTGGGTAATCAAGGACAAATGTCTTAAGTCTCTTGTCAGAGATACACAGAGGTTTTTCAAAGATTAAGGGGACTTCATATACTAGAGGAGATAAATATCTATCTCAAAGGTTGACAATCCCATTTTATTCTTGTAATAATTAAGCCCCCACTAGAAGATCATAGCTTTTTTTTCAATACAACAGCAGAGGATGAAACTGAGGAGCTTCACAAACTTCATTGGTAAAGCAGATTAAGCACCAATAGCCCAAGTCTGAGCCATAACAGCAGTTCTTTAGGACTAGATATAATTGAGATAAGGAGCTAGTTTGAGCTTCTTCATCAACTTGGATGACACAACATCAACAGGGGAGCCAGTGTCCAAGATGGCCTTAATCTTGACTTTCTGGATGGATACTTCCACACAGGTGGTATCCTTTCCAAAAAGAGGTAGGACAGCCAAGACATCCTGAGTGGCTTTAGCTCTTTCTCTCATTTTGCCAAAATTCATTTCAAGGAAGTAATTCCTTGAACACATTTTGCAACAGTAAAGATACAGAGATGTTGCTGAAGAGGGCCTCTTCTAGTTCAGCTTCTTCTTCTGAGGAGTCTATCAAGACAGGAGGATGGTAAGTATGAGCTAAGTAAGGGCAATCAACTGTAGCTTTGGCTTCAGCTGAAGATAGACAAGCTGTTGTAGTGATCTTTACTGAACTGAGCTTATAAGAGACAGGACAGTTTCAGGGAAAGATAATACAGAGTAACCATAACTATTAATATCATTGTAGTCAGAATCTTTGGATTAGAAATCACTCAAGAGATCATTGAAGAGATGGAGGATATTAGGAACAGAAAAAGGATGTAGTTCTTCATCATAGTGTCAGATTTACAATTCATTATCCCTGGAAACCTGGGCCCAAGGGTAAGGGTTCAAATCCTGAACCTGAATTCCTGTGAGCCGCTGGCCCCATGGACTGAGAGCCTGCCTGCCCTCATTTTGCTGAGATTGAGCCCTGCAAGCTGAGGCCCCTGCTAAGTCCCAAAGCCAGAATACCAGCACAGGCCCAACTATGGTGGTGCTCAAGGAGGAGCTTCTCAAATTTCTTAATGGAGGCAGAGAAGGTGCCTCTGTGAATTGCATGAGCTTGAAGTCCTCTCAAGTAACCAATCAAACTCAACTGCCAAAGAAAAACCCAGGCTTTGGGCCCAACCCCGTAATCACAGCCCAAAATCAAGAAAATCAAGTGACCAATTTGGACATTCTGACCAATGAGAGAACACCCAGCCAAGGTGCCATTTTGCTGCTCCTGTATCCGGGCCTCCTGTCCACCCACCTGCATTTTTCCCAATATTTTGATGAAGCCCTTATGTAAAATACTAATTTTGGAGGCGGGATGCTATATATGCCTATAGATTCTGCACTCAACCTGTATAGCCATTTTCAAATAAAGGTTATGTTATTTTGGCTCACACAGCTATTGCCTTATTTTGTATTTGCTATCTACCAATTCAGTTTGAGAGCCCCTGGCCCTCCTGCCCCACTGCCTGCAGTTTTCTGTCCCCCTGGTGTACCCTTTGGACCCGTTCATTTTACTGAGTACCCTCTGAAACCCAAATACAAGGACTACACCCTGGAAAAGATACTTGAACTCAATCTTTTGCCTGCATACAATCTGCAGTTAGATACAACCAACAAGGTCTGTGGATATTTTCAACACCCAAGTTGTTCAGAGGGAAATTCAACTATCTCCCTGCTTACAACATACCCATGGAACTGCCTGTAACCCAAAACCTATGCCCGCTTCCTCACCCAACCTTCCAACCAACCATACTGGTAAGCTGTTTGGGATTATGTACATCACTCTCACAGGAGTGATTAACACTATAATTCCAGCTGACAGCCTGTGGTCCTGGGTGGGAAAGTCCATACCTTACCTTTTTAAGTTAGCATCCCTCTTATGGTGGGCATTGCCCGCAAAAACCCTGGCCCAAGTTACCCCTAGAAAACAACGGGCCAGCCGCCAAAGACTGGATCCCTCACACATAGGAATAATCAGGAGGAGACAGCAGAGGGTTGGTCAGCTGATAGCGTCTCGCCTCTAAGCTGACCTCTCTTTTCCCGCCTGTTTTTTAGGATCGAATCCTTCTACACAAGGTTTGGTATAGGACTTTGAGTGGTGGCCTATCTGTACACAATTGTGATAACCCTGACGTTTGGTTGCATATTGGGACCCAAATTCACAATGTGGGAGTACAGGAAGTAGATCAGAGCTGTTGACCTTATTTTTTGCAAACCACAGTTCCACCATGTACCAAATACATGTCTTGTAGAATAGTCTTGATACTCTTCATAGAGTCAAGGATTGCTTTTTACGCCTTAAATTGTAAACCACAGTTCCACCATGTGTCAAATGCATGTCTTGTAGAAGAGTCTTGATACTCTTCATAGAGTCAAGGGTTGCTTTTTGCGCCTTAAATTGCAAACACAGGAGTTGGTTTACTTTTAGAGTGTTAAAACAGGTGATGTACACTTCCTGAGAGTCAATTGACAACTGGTGATGAGTTGTTGACCTTTAATATAGGACATCAGCAATCTCAGCTAATGCTCTTAGGTTTTGGCTATGCATGAAGGTATCCTTCTTAACCTCCAGGCTGAGGTTGCTCCAAACTCCTTAATGAGGAGACATTTCATATCCCTTCCAGGTGACTATGGATGGGAGCTTGGGGACTGTCACCTCTTTGCAATTGGGATTCAAGCAGGTAAGAATATTCCTTCTTTTTAAGGTTGTCAGTAGCCCTCTGCATGGCTTTCTCATAGATTGTCAGGAAATCAACAATTTTGGAGGTCTTGGGTCAAACATCATTTTGAATGAGGGTTTATATTTGGGATCAATAGACAACAAAGTGGATTGGCTTTTAACACCCTGGTTAAGAACATTAATGTAAGGGTTTCCTTCAAACTCAAATTCTGCAGCTGGTTGTCTAGCCCATGGAGTCGTAGAAGCTATCTTCCAAGGTGTCTAGGGTGGAGCTATTTTTGCCTCTAATGTCTCTGGCAGAAGTTATCATAGACATAATCTCATCAACTTGTATCTGTTAGACAGTCAACGTGCCCGCAATCCCATTGACTCCAGTGGATCATAGCTGTAGCTTGAGACACCAAGAGGGAGATATTCTTGCTTATGATTTCTAATATCTGGTGTTAGAAAATTTCAAACCTCTTTTTCTAAGGCGTCTTGTCTGTCTGCAACATCATTGGTTACCATAGCCAAGTTATCCAAAGTGAAAGGGCAGTTAATGTGTGGCTGCCATTCTAGGTCTCAGCAGCACCCTTGATCTTCAGGGCCCTGTAACTTGTCATATTCATCATTCTCTTTATCAGCAGGCTTTAAAGAAGAGCATTCTTGGTTGGCGTTGTTGGCGCAGGTAGGCAATCTCACCCCTTAACGTAGCTACTTGATCAGTCAAAGTAGTGATATAAGGATCTAAACAGGTTCAAAGGTAGGTAGATTGGCCACAGCAGGCTGACAATAAGTGATGGCCTGGAGATCAGCAATAGTCTCCCGTATCTTAGTCTCAGATGCAGTTGGTCTCTCAGGGGAGGTATATGGGGTACCTCAGCCACAGAAGCCACTTTCTCATTAACATATGTTTGGACATGGTGCATTGTACTGCTCAAGGTGGCCTTGTCCACATTATATTGTTGCTGTAATCTTCATGAACCTAATCATTTTCACAAGACCCAATCAACTCTGTTTGTGAATTAGTGTGTTCCTGGAATTGGTTGAGCTTTATCTATCAATGTCTTAAAATCTTGTTGATACCTTAAGAGGGCGGCTTCAATTTGCTCCTGCCAGACAGCATGATTGTCATCCAGCTCACATAATCACTCTCTGAAATACCCAGGGAGAGAGGAACAAAGTGTGTTCAGAGATGAGGTTATATATTCTTGAGAAGCCAGCAAGTCACACTGATTATTGAATATGCAAGCAAGTGAGACTGTGGGACCATTCTTGATATGCCACATTTTTTGCAGGATTGTTGGTCACTGTGGAAGCCACCAAAGACAGGATCTTATTTTAATACCCCAGTGCTATTTGATGGTGGAC
>QTSX02006805.1:0-26726 GCA_014839935.2 Entomophthora muscae
ACTTTTCTATCTACAATTGCCCAGATTCCAGAACTCTACCTAAGGAGTTGAACATCAAGTCCCATTATTGAGACCTAAAAGTGCCTGATTACTACTGCCTCCCTGATGCTCTGTTTGGTCCTGTACATTTCACAAAGTACCTTCAACCCAACAACACCCCCTGTACTTTGGAAGACCTGCAGTGATACACCCACCAAGACGCTCCCAAAGATTCTTACCAAATTGTATGTGACAGCAAGAAAATTGTAATATATCTGTGGGGTTCCTGGTCACCAGTCCTCAAAGTGTGTCCTGGGTCATAGCCAGGGACCGGCTTGGAGGAGTTGTCATTTTCTAGTAGTGGAAGGTGGCCTGCTAGAAGTTTGTACCTAGCCTGCATGACTGCAAACTCTTCTAATACTTTTCCAATCACTAGGCGGGCATTTATATCATGCACCTGTACTTCAGCTGGCGCCAACCCCTCTGTGAGCCTGTACCAGTCTTTTAACAACCCAGTAAAATAATTTTCTATGAACTCTCTCCCCCTATCTGTCATCTAAAGATGCCTAGTTAATCTCTCCCACTCCTCCTGGGAAGACTTACTGGTGGCAAATCTTCTACAACTTTGACAATAGGTATCCTCCTACCCTTGACTAGGGTAAAAGATATGGGTAACTCACTCATAGGGCTTGTCTCTATTACTTGTAAATTTGGACAGGCGTTAAAATAGGCTTTTATTCACTTTCAGAAGTAAGATACCCTTAGAAACCTTCTGATATATTTTTCTGGGTGTGGGATAAAATATGGGTTTGCTAATACTTGGAGTCCACCAACAATCTCTTGGACTCCTTTTACTTGGTCTTGGACTCCTGCTCCTGGGTCTTGGGCTCCTGCGCTTTTCTCCAGCTTCAGTTTCTTATTCTTAACTCCAGACTCCTTAGTCTTGGGCTTCTGCTTTTTTATCTTAGTCCTCAGCTCCTTCTTTAGTCCTTGTGGCCTTTTTATCCACTTGCTCCAGTCCCTGAAAAGCCTCAGATAGCTTCCCCTTTTATAGCTCCTTGAGTCAGTCCAAAAATCTCACTCAGTACTCTGGTTTTCCAAAACTTAAACTATCCAGTTTTCTCTCTATAATATATTTAACCTTTTTACTTCAGCCAATGAAAACCCTGGATTTTCTGCTTCTGAACCTCATTTTTTAGGCTTTAACTATGAGAGAGAAGGGCCAAACTAACTATTTTTGGCTCCCATCCTGGTGAAACAAACCACCAGGATGCCATCCAGTGAAGAACTGGGATAGCCGCTTGAAGAGGGGACCACAGGGAGAACACCAAGGACAACTGAGGGAAGTAGGCATTTAAGCCCATCAATATCAGGCCGGTGAGCAACCAAGGAGTGCAGGTGGGAGCGGGAGAGGACACCTTGGAGGGACCAAGGGGTACTGAGGGGCTCAGAACCACGCTGAGGAGGGGGCACATTGGAGGCATGGCTTCTTCTGAAACAGGTGAGGTATGATCCACTGTGTTATAATCCAAATCATCACACATCAGGCTCTTGACCACCGCCTCTCCTGAAAGGAGAAGGCCGCTGGGAAGGTCCCAAAGACTAGAGGGATCTCTACCCACAAGCCTGGCAGATGAAGAGATTTTACTCCACAATTTGGGGGAGATGGACCACAGAAGTAGCAAGAATAGAGCCAGGGGAAAAAACCACAAACTTGAGCGCTGGGAGTATCATAGGAATATTCCTTGCAAAATTTGGGGCAGGTTGGTATAAATTTCTGGCAAAAATCAGATGGAAAAGGTGCTGATAGGGTAGACTTAGCAGAACAAGGTCAAACTGAAGCAGAACTAGTCTAAACAGCTTTACAGTGATCTTGGGAGCCTTGGCAAGAACGGCAAGCAAGAGCGGGTTCAAAAACAATGGTTTTAAAAGAAATTTCAAAATAATAATAGTATTTATAAAGAAAATCAATTCAAAATTTAGAGTTCAAACTCTACTTTCAAAAGCAAAAACAAAGAAGACAACAACTAGGAAAAACAACCCTAGTATAGGAGGCCAGAAGAGAAGCTGGGTTTGAAACCGGATAGTGCAAGGTAAGCTTAGAACCAAAACTAACACTTTAATCACTAGGCTGCTAGAACACAAACTAAGTTCCTGACAGCAATGAAAATTAAAATTAAGTTGCAAGGACCAAACTTTAATATATTTGGAAAATAGACAAGCAGGGGACTGGAAGTCCCCTTGCTTGCATAAAAAGGAATGGGCTGCAAGTAAGATGAGTCACATGACAGTGGGCTCTGAATCCAATTGGCTGGAGACAAAACTTTGTTGGGCAGGGGCAGGGAGACTGGAGGGTTTCATTCCGATTTCTGCGGTCAGATCTGATTGGCTGGAAGAGGTACTGGTCATTTGGAATTCACTTGGGTTGTTTAGTGTCAATGTGGTGACCTCTGATTGGCTAGCTCTAATGGTTTTCAGAAGTGGACAATACACAATAATAAGTAGTCTAAATTAACCAGTGTTTCTTCCCAGGAGGGAGCCACCAAAGGCATAGGGTCCGCAGGGTAGGCTAACACAAACCTCTCATCAACTGTGTGTGCTAAATCATTTAAAAAATGGAGAGGTTTGGCAGGCGTTTTTGGGCCTTTCTTGGTACAACAAGGGAAGATTGCGCGATCCAATGCCAGAGGTGGCAGTGAATTTACATTAACTCTTCAGTTAAAGCTCTTAAAACACTGATTAAATAAAATTTAACTTACAGTCAATCAAGCGCCTTGATTCAACAGTTTTGCCAAACAGTTCACCCAAATGACTTGCTTTTACTATGGTTCAAACTCAAAGCTGTCTTGCTCCAGATAAACAACTGATCTACGTTTTGAACGGTTTTGCCGTAATTCCCTTCACGTTTCTCCAGCAAATCTTGAGTGCTTTTGCCTATGTTTTACATAGGGGATTTTTAAACCCTCAATTCTTCAATTTTTCTCCAAGTTTACCCACATTTTCTTCAGCATTTTCTAGTTTTGAACTTGACTGTTGCTTGCCTTTTGCCTCTCCTAGTTGTTCTTGGCAAAATTTGCTTATTTGCTTTCACAGTTTCTTGTTCTGTTTCTGACCTCTTTCCAGCTTCCTATCAATTAAATCTTAATAAAAAATAAAGTTTGAATACTGTAAGCTATTTCTTTTCCTTTCTCTTTTAAATAATATGATAATTAATTATTTCTTCATATTATATTATTGTCAGTTTTAAATCATTATTTCACTGCTTCTTTCTTACAATTTTCTCTTTCTCAAGAAACCAAAACCAGCATTCTAGCTCCTGTATTTAGTCCAGCTAAACCTTCCAAGTTATCTTCAAGTTCCTCAGCTAGCCCTGCATCATCACCTTCTGGTTCTTCAGCCAGTTCTTCAACCACTTCTTCATGTTCTTCAGTCTATCCAGTAATCAGTCCTTCTTAATCATCAAACAGCTCATTTCAGTCACCAAACAGCTTAAACCAGTCCTTCAGCTACTCCTGCATCCTGATGTTTTGGTCCTCTGGCTATTCTTGATTCATGATCAGCTACTCCTGCATCATGATCTTTAAACTAATCCAATCCTGCCTTATGATCAGCTAGTCCTTTCCTTCAATATGATTCAACAGTCCCTCAACTAGACTTCACTGTGATCATACAGTCCTTCTTACTAGTCTTCACGGATAATTCCCACTATGAACCGCCTTGGTTTTCAACCTCAGTCCCCATTACCAGAACCTGTAGACCCAGGCATGAGTCTAAATTGAACTGGTATTTAACTGGGCCCTTGCAAGCGGCAATCCACTTAGGCCATCCAACCATAGATTATTCAAGTCTATGCAGTTGTCTTTACTCACTCAGGTGATTAAGTCTGAGCTTTCAGCTGCAAAGTAATCAGCTTTACTTCCCAGAGGCCTGATCACACCAAGTTCTGCAGCTGCTTCCCTGAGCAACCGCCTTGGTGACACCTCTGAGCATATCTATGCCCTCCAATGCTCAAATTGGGATTTCCCCAAAGCTCCCATAGGGACATAAACAAGGACACCCCAATAGTCTGTTAGGTAGAGTGCTTGCTCACAGACCTCATGTAAGTGTATCAGGATACATAGAGCCCTCAAAGCTCTTCCCCTCCCTGGTAGCCTGCGCTACCTGCCAGGGGCCCAAAACTTACAGTCATGGTATCCAAGTGACCTATCATGCTGGCATACTTTCCTATCCTGGCAGCCTGTGTTACCCACCAGGGTCTAAACAACATCCAGCCTGAGTAGCCCACGCTACCCATCAGGCTGAATTGCCCCCACCCCAAGCAGCTAAAGTTCCCTGCTGAGCTATCTCATTACTCACCCCTAGCAGCCACAGTTTCCTGCTGGATGAGGACCTCTAGCCCACAGCAGCCAATATCTCCTGCTGGGCGGGGACAACTTTTGCCTCTAGTAGTCTTTTCTCTCTACTAGCCAGTCCTTATCTTTCCTAGTAGCCATTATTTTCTACTAGGCCTCTAACTGCAATAAACCAATAACACACTATCATTCTTCTGCCTACCTAGTCCCCATGGAACCACTTCTGACACCCAAACCGTCTTTCTCAACCCCCCAATCCTGATGCCACTGGCCAGAATAGTTAATTTTTGGGAGTGTTATACCTGGCACTCACTGGGTTGATTGATTCTGCCTTGCCAGCGGCTGGACCTTGGGCTGTGGCTGAAAAGGCCCTCCTTTACTGGTAAAGTTAGGTCTCATAATCTGGTGGGCCATGCCTGTACTTGGATCTGCCGCTTCTTCACCTGAAGAGGCAGTACAGTACTTTTAGTATCCTGTTAAAAAGTCCTTGTACTTTTACTTGCAAAGTTATTTTGAAGATTCTCCCACCTAACCCACCCAAGAAGCACCTCTGGTAAAATATCATGTGTAAGGGAGGCCAGGAGCAGTGTTGTGCGCATCCAAGTAGGTTTCTTAATTTCAGTTGTTGCAACATTTTTGATTACTCCCTTTTGAGAAAAAATTCCCCAAGTGACTCCCTGAATGATTCCCCAACTTACCATTAAGTTGGTGGCACTCTTATCATCCATCCATTTTTTACAGAAATCAAAAATTTTGAGTCCTAAGAAAAACACTACTTGGACAAGCCTCATGACTGCCATGATATACATGGACAACATATGGCTCCTCATGATACTATATATTATTTCACACTCATATCCAATAAAGTATCATTCTCTTCTTATTTTTCCCATTTATCTCATTTATTATATAGTGGTTTTCAAACCTATTGAGATAAGCATATATTATTAAGTTTAGAACACATGAACTAAGCCACAAAACATATTTCAACTTGATAGATCTAAATAGAAGATAATTTCAGAAAAATGTGTGCTATTTGGCAAAATTGTCTAGTCATACAACAACCTATTCAAACTGGGAATGAATGCTTAACAATTCAACAAAAAATGTACCAAACAAAAGAACACATGAGTTTCAGTCACAGAACCAATCTACTATTTTTTGGTGAACACATGAAACTCAGTTACAAAAGTTACAAAATTGATCCAACAACAAGCCTTAATAGCAACAAAAACAGACAACATAAATACCAAATATCCAAACACATGAATGTTTCAATAATACTGTTATCAACTTGTCCTAATTAAGAATGCAATTTAGAATACAAAAAGGAAATAAATATTCTGAGTGTCTGTTTTGGGATTAGAATCAATAAAAAAATCAAAATTTTCCAAACTCATAATCAACAGTGCACATTTACAAACAAAAATAATTAATAAAGAAATCTAAAAAATCTAATTTGAAATAAACCTTAGTGACTATTAGCTTTCATGCTACTATTGCGGAGTGATTAAAATTATAATAAATAAATTATATAGATAAACTAATTTTAATTTTATTTTATTTTTTATACCAAAAGGGATGCATCCCAGTAACAGAGTAACAATGTACCTGTTTTGCGCTGCAGTTGTGATTGCCCCTGCGGGTTGGCAACTGTGGTAAGTTTGACTCCCTTAAATTTGACTCCCTGGTACTTGACACTTTGTCGAGTACCAGGGAGTCAAGTGCCGCATATGTGAATCTATTAGTATTTTTGGCTTAACCAATTTTAAGTTAATTTTTACTAGTAATTTAGGGGTTTGAAACCAAAAACCAAGGTTAAATTTACTCAAACTTGACTCTGTTTAATAAATTGGTTAGCTAAAAAACCGATTTAAGGGGCAATTTATAAGTAAATTTACTAATAGAAATGAAAAAACCTGTGTTTGACACTCTAAACCCAAAAGTGACCAGTTTGACACTTTTTAAGCCAAATTTTAATTTTATTAATAAAATACTTATGCGCTTATATAAAAATGTTATTTACTATTATATTTTTATTATTAGTGTCCATAGTTGTTGATTAGGCTCCCAAGCACCACTATACTGGATTTAGTGGTACAGATATTAATCAAATACCCCACTTGTTTTACATTATGTCATTCCCCAGTTTTTGGATTAAGTGGTGCCACATAAATTAAGCCCAGTTTATTAAGAGATTTCATATGTAATTTATAAAAAACTGAAACTTGACACTTTCTTTGTTTGGCTCTATCCACTTGACACCTGATCAGTTTCAGATTTAACTAATCAAAGGCTTGGAATTAAGGCTAAATTAATATGTGACACATTATGAGCGCCACTTGACACTCACCCACTTGACACTTTAACTTGGGGATTAGTACAGAGAGCTTCTTAACGTTTTAACCAACACTATGGTAAATAATTCACTCCCAGCTCCTCCCAGCATAACTTAAACACTAATAAACACATTCCCATTCATTTACTTTTTTAACTTATGTTGTATTTTTTATTTTTGAGCATACAAAACTGCCTTGCTTTTGGGTTAACTTTCAAACCCAGTTTAAATTTAAGCAAGTTTTATATGTAAAAAACATAGTAAATTTGATGTTTCTGCTCAACTCCAGCATACTCGACAGTGAGAATTCAGCTTTTTCCGGCTGTTTGATAGTGCTGAACTCAACACTTTACTATGTTTTGTATTTTCAACTCTCAATAAAAAAAATTCTACATAATAATTTTTTTGCTATTATAATCTACTACTTTTTCTGCTGCTCTCCATATAATTTTCATATATTTTTTTGATTTTTAATCAAACTTTTACATTGATTTAACACTAAGATGTTATGCTGAACCTAACATCTTTGATGCTTTATCATAAATTCACTTATTTTCTATGTTTTAACCTTTATATCTACACTTTGAGTTTCTATTTTGCTTCTATTTACTTTTTTATGTTTTTTTATAAATAAAACTTTATTTGCATACTTTTCATTCAACTTTTGCTTTGCTTTACCTCTTTGTGTTTGCAATATCTTCTCAATCATTTTATTTACAATGCTAAACTTTTCTTTAGAAAAAATCAAGCAAGAACAGCCAGCAGCCTAAGCGCCAAGCCTCCAAAGGCTCCAAAGAAACTGCCTCCACCCCCAAGCGTGCCAAGAAGCCTGCAAAGGCAAAGTCTCCAACCCCATCTTCTCTCACTCCTCCCCCCTCCACCCTCATCTTATACATCCCCTTCACCTTCCCCCCAAAAATCCTCCCCCAATAAATCAGATGATGATCTTACTGACCACTAATTTTATCACTCAGAGGCTGACTCCAAGCCTACCAAGGAGCGCTGGACCAAGAAGGCAAAGGCTGCCAAGGAGCCCACCTCTTCTTCTGGTAAGAAAAAAGAGGCATCCAAGCAGGCCTCAAAGAATCCTTCCCCTCCCCTTCCTAATGGCTCTTCCCCTCCTTCTTTATCTGACCCCCAAGATGAGCCGGAGGATTACTCCAAGAAGTTTAAAGCTTCTGGTCATGTGGCTTGGGATCCACTGGCCATCCACAACATTTGCAACGTGGACAGAGAGTTTAAAGTTCACAAGCGCTTCCCCCTGGTACTTTCTGATCATTTTTTAAAGGGCAGCCCTGGTTACGTTGCCAACAATTATATCTTTAATTGCAACAACCAAAAGTGGCAGACCAAAAGCAAGCACTTTGTCTGCAAGGATAAGACTTGCAGGGCCCGGTTGAACACTGAGGGCTGGGAGCAAGTAACGTTGGAGAAGAGGGAGCACACTTGTGAGCACCCCAATCATCTAATCACTCGGATGTTAAAGTGGTACCTTGTGCAAGTAATACCCACATACTCTCATCTTTGTGCATCAGATCTGGCCATCAAGGCCCTCCAACATCTCAAACCCAACAATCTCAAGTTGGTACCAACACAGGAGTAGTTGGTCAAATTCATCAGCAATAAGTGTATTGCTGCAAACCCTCCTCCCCCCAAGGCTTCTGACGTCCTCTCTGAGCTCACACTCACTCATGAGCTTAAGCAGCTTCCTAGTGGGGAGCGCTTCCTGCTTCATGATGACGGGCCTGCAGCCAAGGACCATATAATCTGCTACTCAACTCAGCAGAAACTGATGGAGTTGAAAAGGGTGTCAACCTGGCTAGTTGAAGGTACCTTTGCCACTTGCCCCCAGATGTTTAAGCAGCTCTGGATGGTCCATGCCCAGATTGACATCCAGGTGATTCCACTTGCATTCTTTCTTCTTCCTGGGGCCACTGAGGCCATCTATACCCGCGCGTTCTCCATCCTCTGCCAAGCAATTGCCCTCTTTCCTCCTGCCAACAATGACAAATCCAAGAAGACTCCCCCCATATCTACGCCAACCCACCTGCCTCTGACAAGGACCAGGCCACCCTGGACTCAGAGGAAAAGGCAAGGCTGAGAGCTCTTGGGCCTTGTGTATGCATTATGGACTTTGAGCCTGCTCAGTTCAATGCATTTGAGTAGCTGTTTAGCAGGGAGGTGCAGGGGTGCCACTTCCACTTCCACTTCCGCCAAGCAGTTGCTTGTAACGTGCAGGCCCACGCGGAGCTTAGTAGGTTGAGCCGGAGGGATACTTTGGACACCTGCAGATTTGTGCTGGCACAATTTAGTGCCTTGGCTTTTTTAAAGCCAGAGCACACTGCAATGGGGTTTGAGGTGCTCTCAAAGGATCCCTAAATAGTGAAGCACCCAGAGTTCAAGCCTTTCCTTGAGTACTTCAAGCCACAGTGGATTGGGAAGGCCGTCACGCAGAGGTAAGGCAAGGCCTGTGCCAAGGCCAGCTGGAATGTGTACCGGGCGGCAGTGAATGGTAAGCTCAAGACCACCTTGGCGCTAGAGGCTTACCACAAACACCTCAAGGCCAACTTTGGTCTCCACCCAAAATTCAATAAGTTCTTTTCCCTCTTGCAGCACGAGCAGGAGAAAACCATCTCCAAGCTGCGTGATCTCTCCAACTGTGTCCCCCCACCAAGCCAACAATCCGCTGTACCCTCTTCACCAAGGCTATCCAGGGTGCAACCAAGCACAAATACAAGGCCTCTGAGCTTAAGCAGCAGCTTTATTTTATTGCCACTGCCCTCCTGGAAGGGGTCAAGATGAAACAGGGAAATAATGACAATGAATAAACTTGCTTGCTTGCTCAGTTATATGATTTTTACTTTTAACTTTTTAACTTTAATTTTTATGTATTAGCTTTGATCATTTAGTTTTTAGTTTTAATTTTAAGTTTTTTAATTTAATTTAATTAGATAGCAGTAATTGTTCTATGTATACATGGTAAGTTTGAGATGAATATTTATAGTTGGAAGTAAGTGAAATATCTTAATTTTTGTTAATTTCCAAATAAAACATATGATATTCACAGTTGTGCTTATATGAACTATATCAAATAAATATTAATATTTCTTTATATTTTGAATGAAGTATATTGTTGTGTTTATCTTTATTTTTGTTTCATCTGAATTTTAATTTTTATGGTAATAAAAATATTTTTATAATGAAGAGTGTAAATTACATAGTAAAATGAGAAATAATTGCTTATATTTCCTTATTTCTATTAATAAAATAATGTTTTTATTGCATTTTTAAGTTTTCTGGGGTCACTTTAGTATACCATAGCTGTATAGCTTATCTTTTATATTTAAGGTTTTCAGTACATCAAGATCTGTTAATTAAAAATGTGTCAATTTCCAGTTGTCAATCAGGGCAAAAGCTGAATTCTCACTTTACTATAGTGTCAAGTTCAAGGGAGTCAATTTTAAGGGAGTTGAACTTACCACAGTTGCTGCAGGTCAAAGAACAGAGTTAGTGCAACACAAGTGCCTACTCAGAAAGGAGATGGAAGAGGAGAGTTCAATAGTGATGCTTCACTGACACAACCAGTTCAAGGAGCACAACATGCAATGGGGCAGAGCATCAACCCCCAGGTCCAGAAGCTGACCAGAAAATACACCAAGGTTGTCACCACTAAAATGGTTAATGATGTCATCACCAAGAGGGTGTCCTTGGTATATGACTCTATATATTGCCACAATGGGTCTACAGCTATCATTCTGGATAAGGTTAAGCCAGTACTTGACACCATGTATGAGCCTTACGTGAGTGATTCCAAAAAGAGAGACAATGACAAGCTGCCCTAATATTACTAAACCACAAAAGGTCAGAAGGTGCTTAAAAGATTACAGCATTCTATAGCCAAGTGCCTATGCCCTGTGTTGTGCCCAATCCTGATGAGTCTTTGCCTGCCTCCAAAAAGGCCAAGTACCATGTCATCCCCAATTCCACCTGCAAGACCTTCATAAGGCTCATGAAGGAGGCCAAAGACTACAGAAAGGCCGCAACCATTTCCAGGATCTTGGAAAAACTGGCCACAGGCTCTGCACAACTTACCTGAAATCAGGTACTGTTCTCCTTTTGGAGAAATTGAATTGTGAACCAGTTCTATTGTTCAAGGAACACCTGTGGGCCATCTAACAGTAGATCAAGAGGAATTGCCATCTTGAACTGGAAACTATTCAGACAATGGTTGAGTCTGCTTTTTTAATCCAGGCTTTGGTTTACCACTCACTACAGAGCAGTGAAAAAATTAAACTTTTCATGAAAGAAACTTGGTGTATCTCTGTGCAATTAGAATAGCCCAGACAATGTTGTCTACCACCAGAAATACACCAATACAGTTACTGCTCTTAAGGAAAAGGGCACAGTCAAGTTCTACTACATTGATAAGTCCTTCTTTGCATCCTCAATGCACAACAAGTATGGGTATGTCCCCAAAGGTGAATAGAACAGCATGTCCTGGTGTACGGCTGTTTGGTCTGTTGCCTACTCAATGGTAGCCCTTCTTGGTCCCCTTGGCATTGAGCTCTATCAAATGATCAAGGGTTCCCGCAATAGTGGGACTTTTCTAGAATATCTCTGATTGGTTCAGGAGCACCTGAGGCGCACAAGCACGGGCTTCACCAATGTCATTGCACTAGACAACGTTGGACTCCACAAAGTGACAGATATTCTCAATAAGTTCTCAATGATTGAGCCTGGCGTTGAAATTGCCTCCCAACAATTGGCCATGTCCACTTTGCGTCTTCTCTTCCTCCCCTCCTATTCCATATTTCTCAACCCAATTAAGGAGGTCTTTGGGTGGCTCAAGAGATTTTTCAGGAAAGGGGCACCACCCAGGCCCGATGATTTATTTAATTTACTTCAGGTTGGTGTCCATACCCTCTCAGCTGAAACTGTGGCCAAATTTTATGGTCACGCAGATTTGTTTCTCCTTGAATGCCTTGCCCAGCAGCCAATCAATTGAAGGCCTAGCTATTCTGAATGTTTTATTCTGCATTTCTTTTTAATATGTGTTTTTATTTAGTTTAATTTATTTTGACTTTATTTCTGTGATTCTGCATATTGTGTCAGGTATAATAAAAATTAATAAAGCAAAGCCAATTGAATAAATTAATGGAAAAAACACAATAATATTTATATTTTTATTACAATGATTTTATTTGGGGTATTTTCTCACATTTTTTATATGATTTCAATTATATACTGTCATGTTTATAAAAATTAACAAAGCAATAAGGGTGAATGAATGAATACACAGAGTTTTTTATTATGTATTTATTTGTTGAATATAGATGGTTTGAGTAGGTAATTATAAAGAATATATATATAAATCAAAATAGTATTTGGGTGTAGACTTTTATTGGGAGTAGAAGCGGAGGAATTCAAGGACAGTTTGTTGAAACAGACCAGTAATTTCTATTGACAATGTGTTTGTTGACATTGGACCTGTACTAAATAAATTGCAGAAGGTAGAATATGGGAGCATTGTGACACAATTGGCTAGAAGGATTTTTTCTGGTGGAGCAGCCATCCCATAGGTGGCGGCAAGAATAACTGAATCCTGAATAATGTGCTCTATTGAGCTGTATCCAGGGGCAATTTTTTTGTCTAGTAAATGGCATACTACATCCAGTTTTATTATCTCATCAGACCTGTTGCAGGTTTCTGCTTTAAGCTGCATAAGTATGACAAAAACTAGGTAAATAATCAAGTGAAGTCTCTGCCCTGCAAAACAGGGTGAAGAACTCACAAAATTTATTATATAGGGTACTAATTTTATTCTTAAAGGATGTAGTGGCAAAGGGGTTTTTCATTTTTTTGGTATACCATTCTTGTTAGAGCACTAGGAGGCCCTGAAGTCTCCAAGGACGCCTACTACTGAAGGCATGATGGTAGAAGAACTATACTAAGTTTTGTTATTTTTTCATTAATTTTTTTTAGGATATGTGATAGTGTGTGCTTGATCAGGTAACAGAAACGGACTTTTTCTTGTCCTCTTTCCATCTCAGGTAGGCTTTGGTATGGCATAGTTTGGATAAAATCCCAGACAATTATGACAAAGTGCTTGCAGAAGCTAATATCTGGAACATACTGATCAGGTTGCAGGTTGGGGGCCGCGGCCAAAGCCAAGACCTGCCATTTGGTGTTGTCTTGCCTTGGTTGGAGTGATGTAAGTTGTTCTTGGTAGGACACAACATCTCAAAAAACGCCATCTTGAAATACACTATCTCAATTTTCTACTATCTTGATTTCATAGTAAAAACACCATTTTGATCTAACGCATTGCAACTAAGAAAAATGTGTTTTCAAAATTTAGATTTTTTCAACTCCAAAAAACCCCAAAAAATCCAATAAAATAAATTTTAAAAAAACATTACTAGGCTAAAAAAGGCAACAGAATTCCAGATCTGCAATAAAAAATGGGGTCAATTAGTAGCAATAAGGCTGTGTAAAGCCTAAAATGTAAAATATACCCAAAACAACTATTTTCATCTATTATAACTATGATCCATACTTTAAAATAAGCATATAATTGTACTAAATACTAAATAAAATTCAAAGAATGATAAAATTAAAGGAGATAAGAGAGAAGATAAAGAATAGTCTATTGGGAAAGGACTCAAACATTGGTAGAAAGAGCAACTAAGATAGCTTGGAGATGCTCAAGCTTTCTATCCTTAGGATAGTAGGCAAGTACCACCTTGCTGATTTCAAGATACTTTTTTACTGCCTTGGTCTGCTTGGGGGGATCACCCTTGGTCTTCATACCAGTCTTGAAGAGGCAGGCAGAGATGGCTTGTTGGGTTTTGAGATGCACCATTATTTTGTTGAATTTGGGCTTATGAACCCTGACCCTCTTAGCAAACTGGCTATGTCACCATTCAAGGGAAGATGTGGTCTTGATTAAATCATCTTTTACCTGCTTAAAGCAGTTCCAGGTGATTGAGTCACCGCCCTTTCTGATGTGATGTGCTCTTTGAAAGATGCCAACCCATTGAGTATCAAAATACTCAATGAACGGAGCAAAGACTGCCTGGTTGGCCTGAATATAGGGATGGCAGAGTAAGGCATCATAAAAGGCATTGGTCTCCTCCTTTTGCACAAGGGCAAGGGCAGAAAAGCAATTAAAAACGTCCTTTGCTTCTTTGGTGCCTTTATAGTTGACCAGCTCATGAAGGTCAGAGCATTTTTGGAGGCGGCAGCAGAGTGCCTGCCAGAAGTAGAAGTAGCATCCCTGAGGGGAGCTCTTGAAGACTAAAATGAAGGCATTTGCCTGAGCCTGTTTGAAATACACTACCAGATATTTGTGATAGGGAAGGCTTTTGGGCTGCTTCCTGGTTGGGGTGGCTTTCTCTTCCTGTGACTGGGCCTTCTTCTTGTGCTCTCTGGTCTCCTTGGGCTCCTCTTTGATGGTTGGGAGGATTTCATCCAACTTGGCCTTTAGGATTGTGAGTGCACAGACATATGTTTCCTGCTTCTTGTTGGGAAGGAAAAAGAAGACCAGGGAAAGAACTAGATTACCAACCTGCCCATGAATATTTCAAATCTGGCTGAAGAGCTTTGGGCAGGTTGATAAAGTGCTATCTGCAAGCCAGGTCTTGCATTTAGCAGGTTACGCAGATCCTGGCTTGTGGCATAGCAGATAATACGCTTGGGGGCATGTTGACCATCATTATGAAGAAGGAATCTCTCCTCATGGCAAGATTTTTTGTTCCTTAGTAAGGATCAATTTTTCAATGGAGCTTGCACTGACGCCTTCAGTGCTCAGAGCATATCTCTGATCAGTGAGATCTCTCTGTAATTTTGAGGCACCACCAACAGTGGCAAGTTGGGTATCATTTAAATTAAGGAGGGCATTATTGAAGACCTCAGTGGCAGTTTGATCCTTGGTTATTGGGGATACCTGGTAAAGAAACAAGCGGATAAGTTGGTAAAGGGGGTCAAAAAGCTCAGCACAGTCATGGTTGACAGTTAGGGCTGTAAATCTAGTGAACCCATAAGTAGTGAGTCTAGCTGGGCAGCCCATGTAATCACATTTGTAATGATGTTGACAGATGAGTTTCTTCTCATCATTACAACTAAACCTGTAGCCCTTGTAGACAAAGCCAACACCACATTTCTTTGTCATGATGGGGTAGCTGGCTGAATATGTGGCAGGGACAGCAAAGGTGCCATTTCAATTGAATATATTATGTATGGTATTAAGATCCCAGAGCTCAATTTGATCATCTACAGGAGCACCAGGCTCCTGCCCCTCTTCCTCTTCAGGCTCTGAGGTGGGATCAGAGTGGCAATTGAAGTTGAATCACTTCTCTTGGGGATCAGAGAGGGAGTACACAAAAGGAGAGTGGGAGGGATAGGACTGTTTCCCTCTGGCCCAGGTGACAGAGTTGGGGTCTTGGGGGAGCTTTGGCCTTAGAAGGCTGCTCCTTTGGGGTAGTCTTGGCCTTTTTGGCCTTTAGAAGAGTGATCTTGGACTTTGAGGCCTTGTAGGCCTTGGGCGCAGCTTTGGTAGTTGACTTGGGAGGCATCTAAAAGTGAATTAGTATCAAAATATGAGCAATTTGAGGGTTGTTTTTAAAGAGAAAAATGAGAATATTTATAATAAAAAAAGTATTAATTTTTTACATAGAATTTTAGAACAGATCTAAAAATATATAATATCAAAATTTCAATGTTTTTTGTTTTGTAAAAATAAAATTTTTATTATTGACGCAAGTATGCAAACCTTTGAGTTTTGACTGAAAACTTGCAGTCAAAATGACGTTTTTGAGGTGACATAATCAAGGTGCTGTAACTCAAAAACATAGTGTTTTTGACCATTTTTTATATTAAATTAACAAATTTCTGGTGGAGCTACCTCAACTGGGCCAAAGAGTAAAACTTGAATTTCTCAAAAACTAGCTTATCCAACTGGGGTTAAAAAGTACCCAGTTGTTTAGAGGAGGCCAAAAATATATATTTGCAAAGTTTCATATGTTTTCTTACACTTTTTTATAATGATTTTTGATGTGAATGTGTACTTTTGAAAAGTGAAAAGCAAGAATTGCGGTGGGGATTTATATAGCGTAGCCTGGCGTCATATGTAATTCCCCCTTATTTTCTCCTATTCATTGTGCGCCTTGAATCAATTGGGTGATATGAAAATTGGTGGAATTTGAAGTGACATAAATCAAAATGGTGTAATCACCCCCTTTCATATTAAAATCACTATTAAAATATTTTATTAAGAGAACCCTTATCAATGTATCCATGTATAATAAAGTTATAAACTACATATAACAAAACAGGTTTTTTTACCCAACAATGACAATCACTAGAAGGACTATCACAGTGGCATCTTTTTAGGTTGTTCTTAGTATAAGTGTCTTGGATTAATACTATCTGAACATCTTCTGGTACTATACAACAGGTGTTATTTAAGTTTGGGTATAAGCTTATTTTAGTTGAAGATAAATAGTGTAATTCAAAATGACATAAAGTCAAGATGGCGTAAACACGCCCCACACTAAGAGATTTCATATGTAAATAAAGTTAGCAAAATAAGATTTAATTAATCTGACTCAAAGTGACAGAAGAGAGATGGCGTAAATTCAAGATGCCACATTAATAAAGTGTATGTAAATTTTAACTATTTTATTGTTTATTTTATTTTTTTGTGATTCAAAAACACTATCTTGAATTAAATTTGAGATGGCGTAAATTAAAGTGGCGTTTTTGATATGGTGTGTCCTACCTTGTTCTTGTTTCATTGGATAATTTTTTAATTTATTAATCATTTCAGAGGCATCAGCTGACGCCCTATGTGGGGGCGTAATTGCTGTAGAATGTTTGCAATATGTACAGTCTTAGATACTGGCAGACTTCTCCTTCTGTTTTTTCTAACTAAAAAAGTTAATAAGATCTTTTTATTTATTTGATGTTTTATTTTTTACCTTCTTCTATATCTTTACCTGTTGCCCCCTTTATGGGGGCTGCTTCACGGGACTTGTCACTAGCTGGTTCCTGGTTATCTTTGTAAGAGAGGGGGGCTAAACTAACTAGTTTTGGCTCCCATCCTGGGGGGAGGACCCACCAGGACACCATCCAGTACAGGACTGGTATGGCCACTCAATGGGTCATCTATAAAAAGGACACGGCAGATAGCCGTGAAAATAAGAGTCCAACCCCATCAGAATCATTCTGCCAAGGAGCCAGGGAGCGCACCTGGGGGAGGACTCTTGAGTGCCCAAGCTTTCAGGAAGCCACACATAGGTAGAGGCATTGGTTGGCTAGGGACAGAATGCAGCCAGGCCAGAGGGTAATGCCCACCATAGGATGGGTGCTAACTTGATAATATACAAAACTGATTGCCCAAGAAAAGACCAGGGCCCTGAATTGGGCACTATAGTGTCTACCATTCCCATCAAAGTAATGTAGAGTACTCCAAACAGTTGGATGGACATAGTCTCTGCCGCAGTGGGGGTCTCCATTGGGCAGTAGGGTCACAGGGTTAAAGGCAGAGTCATGAAAACAAAGTAGGCAGGCAGATAATTGTACTTGTCTTTGAACATTAAGGGCGGCACCTTGATCCTCTTTCCTTCATGCCCTATGTATTCAGTTTTTCTATTCCTTGCCAAGGGATTGGCAATGAGGATGGTCTCCAAGTTGTACTCTGCATAGGCAGGGTTGAGCGGGTATTTGGTAAAATGCACAGGTCCAAAGGGGGCTCCTGGGAGACACTATAGTGCTTGGGCAGGATTGGCAGGTTAGTCTCCAGAGGGGCAGTTGCCTGATGGTCTACTTGAATGGAGTTAAGATGAAAGATCACTAAGACTAGATAAAGTAAAATTTATTTGAACCAAAGGTTCATAAAACTTTATTATTAAAAATGACAATATGGTCATCACCATACTGCTGGGGTTTTTATACCATGGGTTTTCACTTCTTTGATTTTTGTAGGGTTCAGGTTCACAGACAAGGCACTGGCAGGGCATGAATCTTGGCTTAGAGTCTTGAGGGCGTCAGATCCAGGTTGTACCTGCTCTGGTGAATAGAAGTGGCAATGCTTTGTTCTGCCACCACTGTTCACTACGTCACCTGAGTAGTTCAATTGTACTACCCATTCTGGAAGGAAGACTGGCAGCTGCTGGTAGTCATTGACAGAGTTAACAGTAGGATTTGTTTTAATCTCCTTAAGGCAAGCTACAACCTCTGCATAGATCCAGATCTTTGGTGGCGCAAGGTTGGCAGTAATCTGGTGACCATTTGGGGAATTGTCCTCAGGAGACTGACGGGTCTTGGAGTAACTTGTCAACTCAAGTTTGCAATTTAATGAGTGGGCGGGTTCCTGTCCACTTTGTGTGACTTGAGTAGTCTTTGGAGGGTCAGGGTTTGATTCCAGAGTCTCAAATGTTGATTCTAAACCTCCAGTATTGACACTTGGCAGGCTGGCAGGTTTTTGTTCCCCCTGTTTGGGATCATCTATCTCTGGTGGTCCAGGGCTTGACCCAGCTAGCAGTTGGGCGGTTTCCTGTCCACTCTGATCAACATAAGGTTTTCCCTGAGACCTGGGTTTCAATTACCAGGTTTTTAATACAAGTATTGAAAGGTCATTCATGACACAAGCCTTCTTCTGGGACTGAGACAATTGGGTCCTCAAAAAGGGGGACATAGGGCAGGGCAAGTCTGGGGGAGTAGTGGGGGCAGTTCCAACCACAGGGAACTCAAGATCATCACAGGCAAGACTTCTCACAACATTCTCACTAGTAGTGTAGATCTCCTGAGCGCGTGCAGGAATGTCCTCAAAGATATTTTAAAACTGGTTGGGGTTGGTACCAATGTAAAGAAAGGAATCTGAGATACGGCCCCAAAGATCTGGGGAGGCAGACCATATCATTACCAAGGCTGGTGCCAAGATAAAAACCACAAACTTGAATATGGGCATCAACATTCTTAGAAAACTGAAGCAAATTGTTCATCAAAGACTCAGATGATTCTATAGGATATTATTTTTTCAGACTGGTATGGGAGACTCTGCGGTAAGCAGAATGACTCCAAATTGCAGAAAGAGGGTTGGGAATGGCAACTTAGAGCAAACAGGTTAAAAAGTGTAACAGAAAGCTTTACAGAGCGTATATGAAGTGTCAAAGCAAGAGAAAGCAAAGCAAAAGTGAAACCAAACTTAAAATAGGTAATTTTATAGAAATTATTACTGATTTTTAAAATTGAGTCAAATGATTTAAAGAAAAAGGGTAAGCTTTAACCTGGACGTCATCACGTAGATTAGACCTTCAGGAAGCTGCTGGAAGACCCAAAAGCAAGGGGATAAGGTAAGGAAGGACAGAACTTCTACTAACACTTTAGAAAATTAAAAAGGACCAAGCAAAAGCCCCAAAAATCAACTAGAAAATTTAGGCTTGAAAAATCCAAACTTTATTTATAAGAATGAGCAAGCAGGGGACTGAAAGTCCCTTGTCCTGCTTTAAGGGAGAGGTTTAGAATTTAGGGTTACCTGACCCAATGCGCAAATCTGATTGGCTGCAGGAGAAATTTTGCAAGGTGAATCCAGTGAGTTGGAGGGTTTCGCAACAATTTCTGACTTTAACTCTGATTGGCTGGCATTGCTGGGGTGATTTGAATCAGCATCCAATCCAGTTGAATTGGAATTTGATGAATTAGCACTAGCACAACCTGATTGTTTAGACTTAATTAATTTCAAGTGCAGTTGGACCCAAGCCAAAAAATAGTCTAAATTAATCAGAGATTCCTCTCAAGTGGGAACCAAGTTCAACACATTGGTATTTACCACCTGGGAAGGGTATGCTAATACAAATATCTCATCAATTGTACAGGCTAAATCCTCAAGGGAATTAAGGGGCTTGGCTAACTTCTGAGGAGATTTCTTGGTGCAACGTGGGAAGATTGTCCTATCCAAGGCCAAAGGGGTGAGTGACTTTACAATCTTCTGTTGGTTTTTGTTTCTTTTTATTTTTTAGCTGCTCAAACATCTCAGGGTCTTTTGACCACGCCTCTGCAGTTGCAAACCCCTGTGGCTTGAACTGTAGATTGGCAAGAACATCTTTTTGTACGTTTAGGAGGCTGGTTGCAAGTTTGTTAGTAGTATTAGGAATCTTCTTTTTCACAGCCTTCATGGTAAGTTTGTCTAGTTTGTTGCCTTCTAACACCACCTCCTTTAGCATGTCCTTCATCTTTTGATTGACCTCCTTGATTTTAGTCACCACCATGTCCAATTCTTTTATCATTGTCTCTAATTCTTCCATGTTTTCCTTGTACTTATCTCAGCCCTTTTTATACCAATAAACTATCCCAATAAACTTTATCTATTTTATTGTAACTAATAGAGTTTAAATAAATATATCTTTATTTTACTTATGATATTTTATTAGCTTCAAGCACCATTATTCATTTTATATTAATATTATGTATATTTATTGTATATTCAACCCAATCTT
Source organism: Entomophthora muscae (assembly GCA_014839935.2). NCBI lineage: Eukaryota > Fungi > Entomophthoromycota > Entomophthoromycetes > Entomophthorales > Entomophthoraceae > Entomophthora > Entomophthora muscae. Next base: position 20,166 of record QTSX02006805.1, read on the forward strand.
AGTATCATGAACAAAATATTTTTTCATGTGTATGTTTTGTTCTCAAATCAGTATGCCAATTTGACCCTAAGTACATATTTATTAAAAGATAGCCACTATCATGGGTTATATGTAGGTCATATATTTTAGAGCACATAAACCAACCCAATCTTAGTATCATGAACAACATACTTTGTCATGTGTATGTTTTGTCTAAGTATAACATCATTTGTTCTTGAATCAGAACGCTAATTTTGACCCTAAGTACATATTTATCAAAAGATAGCCACTTTCACATGTTATATGTAGGTAATTTATTCTAGAGATATATACAATGTAATGAATTATTTCATTTAATTCTATTGTTTTCTATTATAACTTTAATATATTCAAAGCACTACACTCAAGTGAATTTAAAAACTACACGTGCTACAGACCAACCAATTGGAATGAATGTACATGTGGTGTCTTTGTGTTTGGCTCAGACCAGACACACCTCAGTTACTGCACACAGTTTAACTTGATGAAATAAGCCTGTTGAAAATAAGAGATGACTTTGTTTGCAAATTGGCACGCCAACTTGTGGCCAATCTAGCACCAAAGAACCCAGAGGTCTGGTGCTAGAGTGACCACAAGTTGGCGTACTGATTTGAAAACAAAGACATCTCTTATTTTCAACAGGCTTATTTCATCAAGTTAAACTGGGTGCAATAACTGAGGTGTGTCTGGTCTGAGCCAAACCCAAAGACACCATATGTACACCCATTCCAATTGGTTGATCTGTAGCACTTGTAGCTTTTAAAATTCACTTTAGTGTAGCGCTTTGAATATATTAAAGTTATAATAGAAAACAAAGAATTAATAATTATTAAAGTGGCCAAATTTAACTTGCGGCATGATAAAAATCAATCATCACTTTATTTAAATGTAAACTATATATTATAACATTAAAAATATGTAAGAGTTAAACAAATATAAATTAAAAATAGAAATTATTGGGTGGGCAAGTTTTATTAGGGGAATGGGATTAGGCGGGGCAAACTAGGTGGCGGACTGGGTAGAGGGGGGAGGACTTGACTTGCTGGGAAGGTGAGTTTCAAAAAACATGATAGGTTGGCTGGGGACTAGGGCGGCTGGATTTCCTGGAGGTAATTGGTTGCCTTGTTTGGCTCAGAGAAATTGGCAAAACATTTTCTATTTATATTATCTTTATTTTGAATTTCAATTATTCATGTTCTCTTTGTTTATAGTTGGTTTTATTCTTTATGTTCAGCTTATTTCTATAAAATCATATATTTACTATGCCATGTATCTAGATCCAGAACACAGTTATTTTTAGTACCCAAACACAGCCTGTCAAGATTTCTGGTTCTTGAAGAAGGAGAGAGATTGTTTTTATTAGGTTAGTTAATCATGTTGGGATGGTATATCCGTATGAGGACAGATTTGTTTCCAATTGGTGTGTGTTTTGTGGCAACAGCCTGTGTTCTGTTGCTGCTTGTGCCAAGTGATGGGAGAGTCATGTGGTCCTTTGGAGACACAACACCGTCTATTGTGGTTTGGCAGGATTCTGAAAGTATCAATAAGTCTCTCTTATTGTACTTGACACTACTACTATTTGGACTAGTAGCAATTTTGATGGGTAATAATTGTCTGCCTTCCAAGTGATCTTGGAAGAATTTTTTATGGTGTGAAAGCTAGCGGCTAAACTGGCGTCTAGCTGTGGACAACTCTTTCTATTTAGCCTATCATCCCCCAGCTAATAGTTTCATCCTCAGAGTTGGATCCCAAACCTGGATAAGGTTTTGAGATGAGGTAATATTCTCAACTGCTGGTTCCCTCTCTTCATCCTAGATATACCTTGACTTAGTTGAGGCCAACTAAGTTGACATCTATTTATCCAACCCTGCCTTTTGCTAGTATAATGTAAAATGTACAAGGGCAGTTTGTTGTCTCACTACTTGGTGAAACAGGATGTTGTAATTCCCCGTTTTATTCTTGAGGTTGGGTTTGCGTCTAATTTGGGTTCTGGAATACCTAGTATCTAATTATAGAAGCTTCTGGGTTGTCCTGTGACCTGAGACCCAGAATGTCTCAGGTGTCTTCAAGATTGTAAAATATATCAGTCTTGTTATACAGTTTCTCTGTATTCCAGAATAGCTGTTTCATTCTGGCTGTATTCTGTACAGTATCAACTCATAGTATTTCTGTGATAGAAATATGGATCAGTCAACCCTGATAGATCAGAATTTCCTGACACAGACCCTTGTGAAAATATCAACAACAATTTAGTGATCAGCTAAATTTAAATTAAATTATAGGTTAACTGTTTTTTGATAAAGTTGTTACTTGATCAAATTCAAAACCTTAATGATAAACTTTAAGCTAAAAAAAGGAGCCAAGTGATAAAGTGATTGTAGTGACATGAAAGGTCATTTGATAATTTTTTGATGCATGTGTGATAATTAATATGATTGGCTGGATCTTTTGCCATTGTATTGCCCTTGCCGCTGTGGCAAGTTGTTGGTGGACTAGTGCCCAATCAGCTGCTGGTTTAACACTAGTCCACCAACAACTGCCACAGCAGCCAAAGCCCCACAATGGCAAGGTCCAGTTAATCCTTGTGAATTATCACACATGCATCAAAGAATATTGAATTACCTTTTATGTCACAACAATCACTTTATTACTTGGCTCCTGATTGGCTTAAAGTTTATCATTAAGGTTTTGAATTTGGATCAGTAACAACTTTATCTAAAAACAGTTAACCTATAATTTTATAATTCAAATTTAGCTGATCACCAAATTGTTGCTAATATTTTCACAAGGGGTTGTGCAAAGCGCAAAAAATAATATGGCAATTAAGGAAACAATGCCAACACAAAGCAAACAACACATATTGATTTAAGCGTAAAATATATACATAATAGGTAAAAAATGGGATAATGTAGTAAATAGGGAAACAAACAGGAATAAACAAAGAGGCAATAGTGTTGCAACCAAGTTTCTGCACTTGCCCACTATTGTATCTTACAATACACAGGGGGCGCTCAATGAGTTGCCCCTTGACGTATCTAACAACATGAGTCATTCTAATGTCAGCGGCAAATAGCAGGCACTTCATCCTAATTAGGAGCGCTGCCAATTTGACCCGCTGATCCCCGCACAGGTTATTCCTTGGCTCTGAACCATACATGGAACATGCCATCATGCCACCCCCTTGTGGCTTTCCCCATGCAGTATATTAATAATGATATTCTACCAATAAACAATACCTTATTCTTATTATTCCGGCTGTTCTATTGGACTGTTGTCTTCCCCAATTCTAAATACTGAATCCTCATTGGTTCAGTTGCAACAGTGGTAGCAGAAGTAGGTTGACAACCTACTTAAAACTTAATTCCCCCTAAGAAAGAACAGAGTACGGGCTGTATGGCTACTCCCCAACAAGAAATCTTCCTGCCCATTCCCAAGGGGGACATCCCCGACGGGTATGTCATCTATCAAGACCAGCTGGTCCTCACAAGTGTGTACAATTGATTTTGCCTTGGACAGCGGGACACTAGTGTTACTCCTCCCCAGTTGGACCTCCTCACAACGCATGCTCAATCTACAGCTGGAATCCTTTACGGGTGGAGTCAAAGGAGCCAACATTGTCAGTTGGCTTCAATCCACAGAAACCTGTCTTTGAATCTGTCAAGTTCCAGAGCCCATGTGGGTTGCCACCGCGTCTGGCCGCCTTACGGGGCCCACAGCCGTGTGGTTCACCAACTGGGCCAGCCAGGAAATTGAAGTCACTTGGGCAGCATTTTGCAAGGCAGAAAGTCCTGCTACAGCAAAACCTTCTCGCCAATTGTGATAGGAACTCCCCTTCTAGCAATCAAACAGACAGGATTGGTTCCTGAGTACCTTGTAGCCCCCAAAGCCATCACTGACAGAAATGCCATGCTTTTGACCCTGATCATCAATGGGCTCAAACCCCATATCTGCAAGTGGGTCCCTGTAGGCGTTGTGCCTCCATCAATGACTGCTATAAGCTATTGTGGAGGCTAACAACCAGGCCCCATGGGCTTCCTTCCCACCAATGATCTTCCTCCCCAACCTTGCGTCACACCTAGCGGTGGCCACGGTCAATTGGGCCGCCGCCAACCATGTCAGCAAGAAAACAGCACCAAACGCCCCTGCAAGGGAGAGCTTCAGTTAGCACAGATTGAAGATCCGGGAAAAGCCTGGGGGTTGTAATGACAGGAGGCCTTACAACCCTACCTGACCCATCCTCTCAATCCCTGCTCGTAAAAAATCCCTGTGACTACAATGTTCACAAAGTTGAAACCCTTGACATCTTACAGGTCCACAGTGACAATCCTGTATTACAAGCAAGCCATTCCTCAAATAAAAGAACCTGGTTAGCCTATCCCTTCCGTTTTCATGGGAACACCCACAAACTATTGGTAGATACCAAGGCCAAATTCACACCATGGTGGACCAGGCATTTGCTGATTCCCAACAGCTGGATTGCGTACCCAGCAGGTTCAAGGCAGTACAGGTAGCTGACTCCTGAAGAGTTGCCATCACCCTGAGACAGTACCCTTCTCTGTGAGAATGGGAAAACTCCAGGCCAAGCTCTCTGGGCCAATCATGGCAGGACTCAGCCACAACCTAATTGCTGGCCTCAACTGGCTACAACATAATTGCCCCTACATCAATTGGGATACATCTGTCATCACCCTCAACAGAAATGGGGTGGGATTTCAGATTTACCCCGTCAAAATGAGCAAGCTACTCCACAACACTGTGTTTTTCAGAATAACAGAGACAGGCTCGTACAACTTTAAGGGGGGAACTAGACTTCAAACAATGCTCAGTCAAAGTTATCTGCGCCAAATCACCTGCAGCCCCTCCTTGATCACTTTGTTTCCTCCAGCACTTGCTGCTCTCCTCAAGGAGTACAAGGACGTCTTCAGTGAAACACTGGACCAACTGCCTCCCCCTTGGGAGATTCAGCATGCTGTAAAACTCCAAGGATTTTTACCTTAAAGCACGTCCCTTATACTGTCTTACACCAAAAGAGGATGAGACCCTCCACCAGCACCTGGTGGACGCGCTTGATAAAGGCTTCATCTTCCCCTTGCTCTCTCCATACGGGGCGGCAGTCTTCTTTGCAGCCAAGAAAGATGGGTCCCTTTGTCTCATCCCAGACTACTGCGTCCTAAATGAGGTGACGGTTAAGAACAAGTACCCCCTGCCGCTCATTGACAACCTGTTTGATACACTTGCAGGTGTGAAGGTCTTCAGCAAGATTGATCCTAATTGCGGGGTACAACCAGGTCTGCATTGCACCAGGGGGATGAGACAAAAACTGCCTTCTGCATGTACTACGGTTTGCTGTGAGAGTTGAGTCATGAACTTTGGAATGACCAACACTCCTTCCACCTTTGCCATGTTGATGAACAAAGCATTTGAGGAACTGATTGGTATGTGTGGTTATGTACCTTGACAACATTATTGTCTTGAGTCAAGATCAAACCACGCACCTCTAACACCTCTGTGCTGTCCTCAACACCCTTTGTAAAAATCAGCTAAAAGCAAACCCTCCAAATACAAGTTACCCAAGTTAGAGCTGTTAGTCCTTGGGCACACCATCTCTGCACAAGGTATAAAGCCTGACCCTGCCAAAGTCAAGGCAATCACCAGTATGCCGCCTCCACCTGATATGGGCCAGGTGCAGATGTTTCTAAGTACGGTTGCCTACGTGCGCAAGTTCATCCCCAACTGTGGGGAGCTAATTGCACCTCTCACTGAGCTTCTGAACACTAAGCAGCGCTTCCATTGGACCCCTGCCAGAGATCAAGCCTTGAAAAGTTGAAGCAGATATTTACAACGGCACCAGTACTGCAATTCCCCAACCAAAACTGCCAGTACAAGCTCAAGACTGATGCCTCTGACAGCGCCATAGGGGGCGTGCTAAGGGTAGAAACCGACAAGGGCGTATTTCTCCCTATAGCATACAAGTCCAGGAAACTCACTGACTCGAACAACGTTATCCCATTCATGATAAGTGAGTAGCGGCAATTGTGCACCGGCGTGGAGAAGTGGTGCTGCTACCTGGATGGGGCTACCTTCTGACCTGCGTCCTAACAGACCACAAGTTGCTACAATAATTCAACACACAGTCCCACTTAACATGCCGCCAAGCAAGATGGGTTGAACGTCCGTCCCCCTACCAGTTGCGCATCAAGTACAAGCCTGGGAAGGAATTTGTCACAGCTGATGCCCTCTCCTGACTTTACGTAGCGTCCATCACTGGGGACAATGGGTTGGACCCTGACTGGCCCATGCTCTACCTCTGCCCTAAGGCAACTTGCTACAAGGCCTCAACTTGGTGACCATCTCCAAGCTGGAGTATAATAAAAAAGTCAGATCACCCGGGATGCTGGCAACATCTGCCACTGGGCAGAAACAGGTAAAAAGAAGCCCTACATTCCCACCACGCAGCAAAGTGACACAATATTGCACTACCACCAAACCCTAGGTCACATCAGAGGATTTAACCTCTTCAAAATCATAAAACAAAAGGTTTGG
>QTSX02006806.1:0-26364 GCA_014839935.2 Entomophthora muscae
TAAAAAATATATGAAAAATAAGTAAAATAAGTATTAAAGTTATTTATTCTTTTATTAAAATAATATCTGGATAGTGGTAATATGTTAATTTACCATTGTGTATATGTGAAGTTGTTAAGAAAGTAGTCTTCAGTATTGAAAAGGGCAAAGTGTTGACAATGTCACTTACTACATTCTTTATATGAAGTGACATATTAATTTAAGCTTAATTGCGCCACTCTAATTTGCTTAACTCCACCCTGGCAGATGATAATGAGCAAATAAATGACATTTCTGAGTGTTGACATTATTTTCAATAATAAATTCTATAGTAACTTACATAGTAACTCACGCTTAAATTATTGGATTGCTGTTAGCCACCAATCCACTTAATATATTAAAGCCAGAATAAGTGCCACATATATATTTATAAGATGAACATTTCAACAATCAAATGTATGTGCACTGTCCTTTTCAATATAATAATTCAATAAAAAAAGATTTTTAAATATGCACTTAATTTTTTTATTGTAGATGTTTCAGTTTTGTTATTAAAAATAAGTTATGCTTAAAAATTGTCGACATTGACACTTTTACGTTGTGAAAAAAATAAAAAATAAACTAATTTTTATTAGTAAAAGTAAAGGAAAAATCTGGTTAAATCAAGTTTTTTTATTAAGCTTAATATTAAATCACGTTGAGATAGCCACAATTTTGTCGTGTTTTCTGGGTTTGCACCCCTGAACACTTTAAAAAAAGAATTAAGCTAGCGCAACTAGCAAAAAACACAGGATATTTAGAGTTTTGAGTCAACAATGTCCATGTCAACACTGTGTCGACATGGGCGCTGTTGCCACACAGACCACCTGGCCCAACAGATAACCCCACAAACAGGCTTCCACAAAGGGGCTTGGTGCAAGCAACCAGCCTCCAAAATCTGTATGAAGTACAACTATTTGCCTGCCTACCAGACAGATATAAAAGCACCCCTGACACCCAAACCTGACTGCCTGCACCCTACCCCAGGTCTGACTCCTCCCACAGTCAAGCAATATGCGGGCATTGCCTACATTACCTTGGCTAGGTTAGTCGACACTATGGTTCCAGCCGCTGGACCCTGGGCCTTAGTAGGCTGATCAGCATCTTATCTCATCAAGTTAGCACCACTTCTATGGTGGGCTCTACCCTCCTCCCAACAAAGCAAGTTGGCAGCTGAGGCTAACAGGCCTTCCCCCGGGACGCAGTATCCTGGCAGGGTAGGTTTCTTTGCCCTTGTAAACAAATGTTAACAGATCAGATTTATTGCTATGCTTTTGTAAGCAATGGTAAAAAGGTAATATTCTTGCTATCCTAAAAGTGATTGTGTTTTATAAGGTAAAACCTGAAAATGATAGCTGAGATGTTTGTGGGTTCTAAAATTAGCTAAAGTCCACGGAGTGAATGCTCAACTGATGTCGGTTTTTTTATAGAATTTGAGTCTCACTTTAATTCTACAATTTCGAGTTTGCCGCTTCGATTCAATTGCTTTATCGAGGTTTGGCCCTCGATCTGCTCACTTTTGAGTTGGCCACACTTCGAGTTCAGAGAGCAATGCTTTAAAGAGCCTGGGCATTTGATCCATGTGTGGCAGAATAGTGATAGCCATTTGTTAAGTGGTGCTAGCTATATACCACTGGTATTAAAATATGTGGCATTTATAGTCGATCTAAGAGTATAAAAATCTAGACTACTTTATCTTATATGATGGTATTTATCTCATGGAAGCTCGGGTGAGATTTATGGTGAAATGATAGGCTATGGATTGATGGGTGCAAAATAATAAATGTATTTCGTCGCGAGATGAAACATGATTGGGCGTAATTATGTGATGGGATTCAAAGGTATAAATGGATGGTAATCAGGCGGAAGGAATATGTAGGAACTTTAGTTGACACCGCCTGCTAAGCTCTCGCAGGTTTAGAAACAATTTCGATGGATTAATTTGGCGACTTAAAACCGAGGGCTTTGTGTGACGATTGTGCGATGATGTCATTCTACGAAACAAACCTCGGTACAGATTGGTTCGAGACATCAAACGAAGGAGTGACGGCTGAAATCGGATATATGGAATCATGCGCTTCTGCATGGCAAGGTGAATGATTTTTTGGCCACTACTTTTATCCGCGCTACAAGCCAAGATATCGATGAAAGTCCCTTTAAAGGGCAAGGACGGTTACTACTATGGTGAGATAGGCTTGGGCACGCCGCCGCAAAAGTTCAATGTCATCTTTGATACCGGAAGCTCAGACTTATGGGTCCCCAAGTATCAGGGAACCAGGCCCCACAACAAGGCTGGCTTCAGTCATCAAAACTCATCCTCATACAAGCCAAGCAAAGGTCGGTTTAGTGTGCAGTATGGCACTGGGAAGATCGAAGGCCAGCTTTTAAGTGATACCGTTGTGATAGGAAAAGTGGCAATTTCTGAACAGATCTTTGGTGTTGGTGAAGGAGATATGCGAGCTTTTTCAGGAAGCTTTGATGGTATCCTGGGCCTTGGGTTCCCTTCTCTTAGCGCCAACCGCATACCCTCCCCCTTACACTCAATGGTCAGCAACGACGTCCTTACACTCCCCCAGCTTTCCGTGTGGCTGAGCCATGACCGGTCCAAGGGCGAGCTCATGTTTGGAGGGTCCGATCCTGCGCGCTACACAGGCGGCATCAACTTTGTCAATCTAACACAGCAAAAATACTGGGAGGTTGCTCTCAAGGGTGTCTCACATTCCTTGGCATCCCCTGCCTCTCGCGTTGGCGGTGTACTCGAAGGCAAAGCTATTCCCCAGCCCATCTCCACTGTTGCATCCTCAATAGCCATTGACACCGGCACATCCTACATTGTCCTTCCAGAAAAAGATGCAAAAATAATCAACCGCAAAATGGGAGCCTCGGAGACTGCCAACAAGGAGGGCTTCTATTCCATCCCCTGCACACCTGCCATCCTACCAACCTTCCATCTTGATCTTGGAAATAAGGTCATTCTGCACCTTGACCCAGACACATACATTGTCCGCACCTCCCCCAGCACCTGCTTCTCACCTTTTCTTCCCAACGACAAGGTAAGCAGCTCGGCAGCAAACTAATCACCCTAGATCGACATCTGGATTGTGGGCAACACGTTGATCCAAAAATACTATACAGTTTTCGACCTCGGCACCAACCAGCTTGGCTTTGGTAACCCACTCCTCAAACCTTCTCTAACATTTAAGCCCATTCCAAACATGCCACATGACCTTAACTCACCTCATCCCCATACTAAATAAATTAATGCGATTTCCTTATAGATAATCACATTAATTGTAATTTCCACCACCCCCTATTATAAATTTACAAATGTCAAGCAATTGATACCATTTTTTGGTAAAATTAAATTAACCAAATGAATATATTAATGTATTAGAATTTATATATTTTTCTTTGGACCCTTTCTCATGCCAATCAAATTTTTTAAACCTTTATTTAAAAAGCATTCAAAAATAAAGAAATCTACATAAAAAATAATCCACAAGCACAATCTTTAACAAAGGAACAAAGCCAAATGTGTTTATTTAAAAGCACACTACAAGTAACCAAACTTATACTTTTTATAATGTTAAAAAATTCAGAATCATATATACATTATAATGTGAATCTAGCCAAGCTCATAAAGCACATCAGAAGCACAAACCAAGTATTACTCTTATCAAAGCCCTTTTGGTACAGATAGTCATATAACAATCCCATCAACAAGCCTTCAAAAAGGAAGATTGGCCAGCCAAAATTAAATCACAAGTCATTATCATCTTATGATAATCTCAAAAAAGCTAATGACCAGAAGTAGATTACTACCAAGTATAAAACCTAACCAGATTTTTTTCTAAAGCCCCAAACCCCTCTAAACATTCAAAAATAAGTAATTTAGTTTTTTCAGCACAAAAATCAATTTATGACATCATACATTTTTATCTAAACTAGATAGAGAAGTACAATGCTGCCAGCTCACAACCCAAAAAAATCTAGTTCAAAGTCATGTTTATGCCTTATAAACACTAACTAAAGCTTATTTGAAGCCACATAAAGAAAGCTAAACTCTTTCAAAGCCTTTCAATATCTCTTTATCTTTCCTATTTCTCTATTAGCTCAATAAAAACCAACACATTGACTTGGATAACGCATTTCCCCCCAAAACTCTACCAAGTCCTTGTAACTAGAGTTCCTACTTTCCTATCTCCCAGTGAAGATGCTGTTGTTCCATGATATTAACTTTATCCTTGTCATGATCTTCTCACTGATTTACACCAAAGTGGTTGGGCTGGTTCACTAGCCCCATTTTCTTTAATGTTCAGATCTATATATCAATCTTTACAATCATTTGTATTATGGCTGTACGCTTAAGATATCCTATCCCCTACCCTTTGCTTTGAACCTACTACCTCTAAATTTTTACATTGAGAGTTCATCATGTTAAATTTCTGTAGCATTTGGTAGATAATCCCCACTCTATTTTCATGATGAAGTGTATTAAAGTTTATCAGTGTCAGAATTATGGATAACCCCCTTAATAAGATTCTTAGTAAGAAAATAAAGCTTGTGACCTAGCTTGCCCTATTAAAGACACTAATTTGAGTCAAGAGAAGCCAAGTCAAGTACATCATGTGCACCATCATGGATAAGAGCTTTCATATATGGAACATAAGTCATTTAGCAAGAATAGTTCCAACATATTAGGAAGATTTAACTAATCCTGATGCTATTAAAGATATTATATAAGCTCTTATATTCAAATAAAGACACTATATATTACAACAAAGCCTCTTTTGGTAACTCTTCTAAATAGCACAGTTAAAAAATAAGTAATCAATTAAATGATAATTATTTTACAACCTGTTAATATAAAAAATTTAGGCAACAGCGCCCATGTTGATAGTGGTCATGTCAACGCTATAGTAAAGTGTGAATTCAGCTTTTAATAATGATGTCTTCTGGATGTTGACACTTTTTTAAATAATGGTAAACTTTACTCTGAACATTTCTAAAATGAAAAATAATTAATACTACTATATTATACAGTAGTTTTAAAAGCTATGACAACAACCAAAAATACCTCTGACTTAAATGAAATGGTTTCAGATTTGAACAAAATCCAAGCTGTGCAAGATTCAGGATTCAATTAATTTAAATAAAATCAGTCAATAAATGATCTGTCAAACAAAAAACTAAATTTCACTAGCCCATTATACAAAATTATATCAAACATCAAGTGGTGTAGTTCAAACCACAAAAAAATAAACTGACACAACAAGTGAGATGGATGGATGCTATTCCAGAGTATATTATAATCCAATCAGGATTCATATGAGGCACCAACAGAAGGGCTAAAATGAAACAAAATTTTAGAATCTAGAAGCAAGATTCCACAAGCACAAAATAAAATGAACTCACACAAGATGTGTAGTATGAGCAGCCTAAAATATAAAAATAACAGTTTAACAGCCAATCATCAGCTATTCAATTTAGGAACAGAGAATTTTATCCATTTTCATGGCTCCTGATTTGTGTATAATGGTTTTGAGAATCTTCCAAATATGGACTTGAGATTAAAATAAAAATAAATCATTAAATTTTATAATTTCTATTTTTAGTTTTTTTATCCTAGGTTTTTTACAATGGCTTTTAATAGCAATATCTTTGACGGCACCAGCAGCCAAGCCATCTTCAATAGAGGCAAGGCTCAGGACGTGGATGCACCCGTCTACACTCAAGCCTTAGAGGCAGGTAACAAGGAAGCCAACCTGTACTTGACCCCTGACTCATATGGCTTTGACTTGTTCAGTAGTCATGTAGTGTCTAGCTCTGCCCCTGCCCCTGCTCCTGTACCCACCCCTACACAAGCTGCCCAACAACCAGCCAATCAGGATGGCAACCTTGATTTGGAACAACTTTCTGCCACTGCCCAACCTGCCCCCCCCTCAGCCAATCAGGCTTCAGCTCCCCCGGCCCAGCGCCACAAGCAACAAATCATCACTGCCTAAATTCTTCGGGAAATTGTGGCACTGAATCTACAGGGTCTGTCCTGGGAACAGATTGCCGCACAGTTGCAATTTAACCAAGTTACTGTCATGCGGGAATTCAACAACCTGATGAACAGGGGGAATCTGATTGGGATAGCCAAGAAGCCCAAGAAGGCCCCCAAGTCCCAAATCAATGAGGCATACCCAATAATGCTTGACTTCCTCCAGCAGGATCCCAAGCTTCCCTTGACCCAGGTCCAGAATCAACTTGCGCACCATGGCATTTGGGTGTCTGAGCATATAGCACAGCTCTGGATGCATGGAAAGATGGCTTCCATATGGATTCTTACCAATTTTGACAGCAACCAATGGGATGGCTCTGAGGAATCCTCATATGATCTAGACATTGAATCAATCCTGGTCTGATGCTTGACTAGTCTATCAGATGATGTCATTTTTATCTCCTACTACAAGTTATTGATTGTGTTTAAAAATTTTGGTGAGCAAGGAAAAGCTGCTGCCAATAATAGAAGAAAGAAGGTCAAGAAGGGGACTTTCATTGGTTTCTTTCTGGCTGTTTCAGTCAAGGGTTTTGTCTACTATTGGACAAACCCAGATTTCATTGATGGCTACTCATACAGCCACATCCTTGATGGATTGCTCAACTCCTGGGATGGCTCAAATTCCAAGTACTAAGTTTTCTTGAGCCACCAGATGGAGGGTAGCTCCACTGCCCTTGAGGCCATCCAGGGACGCGGGCACCAGGACTCAGTCTACCCCGCCGGCCATGCAGACGTCCATCTGGCTGATGTTGTCTTCTTTAACATGGGATCCACATTACAGGAGTGCCGCCCTCAGGCTTTCAACAACCTCTATCTTGGGGTCCTTGACCACAAATTTCTCTTTGGCTGCCAGATGGTGGCTGACTTATTTGCGCAAATAGTTTTCCATGTGAACATGGGCAACCAATCACATAAGGATAAGCGTCTTCCACCTCAGGCCACTGCCACCTACCAGCCCATCCAGCCAATGACTAATGAGGAATATAATAAGTGTTATATGGCGGCCATCATACACAATCCTCCTACCCCTGCCACCCCCCACCTTCCGCCCCACCCACCCAATCCAGACTCCCAGGCCAGTACTGCCTCTACGTCTTCTTTCCTGCGCTATTCTGCCTACTAGGCATCACTCTTCCCTGCCCCAATAAGCCCACTGTTGCCAAACATTTCTATTTATATTATCTTTTTTTGAATTTCAATTATTCATGTTCTCTTTGTTTATAGTTGTTTTTATTCTTTATTTTCAGCTTATTTCTATAAGATCATATATTCACTATGCCATGTATCTAGATCCATATCACAGTTCTTTTTAGAGCTTTGCACAGCCCCTTATGATAATATTAACAAAAATGTGGTGACCAACTAAATTTGAATTAGAAAATTATAGGTTAACTGTATTTAGATAAAGTTGTTGCTGATCTAAATTCAAAACCTTAATGATAAACTTTAAGCCAATCAGGAGCCAAGTGATAAAGTGATTGTTGTGACATAAAGGGTCATTCAATAATTCTTTGGTGCATGTGAGCTAACTAATATGATTGGCGCACATGCACCAAAGAATTATTGAATGTCCCTTTATGTCACAACAATCACTTTATCAATTGGCTCCTGATTGGCTTAAAGTTTATCATTAAGGTTTTGAATTTGGATCAGTAACAACTTTATCTAAATACAGTTAACCTATAATTTTCTAATTCAAATTTAGTTGGTCACTACATTTTTTAATATTATCACAAGAGGCTGTGCAAAGCGCTAATAATAATATGGCAATTAAGGGACAATGCTGACACAAATCAAACAACACATATTGAGTTGAGCGTAAAACATACTCACAATTGTCATAACTGTGCTGTTTTAGCAGAGTTACAAGGGGAAAAATATTTAGAAACTAGATAATATTCTTTATTGAGCAATAATGATTATATAGTTGGTGTGAATCATAGGTAACAGAAACATGATAGTGTTGATCACACAGTTGGATGGTGAAGGGGGGTGGCTTGATCCTGGTAATGAGTCAAGTGCCAAAACAAGGTATCCACCGTAGGGGATCAGCATTTGTTCATGTTGTTGGATTTGGTAATTCAAGTTGACTTCTTAGTCTGGTTTCAAGTGTCCGGGTAATCAGATTGCGGGTCACAAACCCGCTTACTTGGAACCTTGCTGGCGGGTTGAGCCTGCTGTTTTGACACAATGTATAAAAATAGGATATTGGAGTAATGTGAAAACAAACAGGGATAAACAAAGAGGCAATTATATCAGAATAATACAGAGTTTATTGGGATGAAAGCTATAAAAACATACGGAAAGGTTAGTAAAAAATCAATGAGAGAATTGGAGAAGTTATTGAAAGACCTTGACTCCGCAATTAGAGAGATCAAAGAAATCAACCACAAGGTCAAAGCAACGGTGGAGTCTGCTGTCCTTGAAGTCAAGAAAATTGACAAGGTGTTGCCAAGGCGCTTATGGCCAAAATACCAGACACCCCTGAAAAGACAATTGAGTGCTTACTAAACATTCAGAAGACGGTGGTTGAGGGCCTCCAGTTTAAGGCGTACAATCTTTCTGCACCATCTGTCTGGGTTGACAACCCTGAAATGTACGCCCACCTACAACCTGCAAAGCGTACAAGGAAAGATGATACTGAATTGCCTGCTCAACTTCTTGTGCCAAGAAACGCCAAGCCACCCAAAGCCGCAGGCAATGAAGAAACCTGCAAAAATAACCTAAAAAATAACATTAATAAAAATTTCCAAATACTTACCTTTTTTTGTTAGAAAATGTTGACAGTGAACTCCGCCAGGTCCTGGTCCCTTTTGTCCCCCCCCACCTTTTATGCAAATTATGCCACTCACATGGCTAAGCAGCTGTTTCTGTTCTCCCTGTTGTACAGGAGCTTGATTACAGAATTCACAGGTCCTTTCCAATGTTGCAAGAGGCATTGGCTGAGCTTACACATTCTGAGGGGGCATTTGAGTGGACAGTTACTGCCCACAAGGATGCCCAACTGGTCCGCCTGAACCCGGTGGTTCTCAGTGGAGTTTACACAGTAAACTACACTGAGCTTATTTGGGACATCCTGGCAACACTCCTATTCAAGAATATACCAGAGATGGACCGGGCACATGTGGCTGCTTGCTTCTGCTTCCCAGTGGAGCACACCATATCTTACCTGTTGGAGAACTTTGTGCGCGTGGTGGGTAAATTGGCTGTTGCAGACACAACAGTCATAAAGAAGACTAAGACCCTCCTGGTGGACTTTGGGATGATCTGGAGCGCCAATGAGATGGGACTCCCTGCAGCCATGGAGCTGTACTTTGCAAATATCAAGCATGAGAAAAAGATCAGCACAGTATACAACAAACTTTGTGAGTTTACAGAAGCCTTTGCTGGACAAAGACTTCATCTTGTTGTTTACCTTGGGTATCTCTTCTACTTTGGAATGGGCGGCAGTGTGGAAGACCTAGATAGGGTCCTTCTTGGGATTGACAAGGCCTGGCTCTCCTTGGATGGGAAGAAGGTCCCCCCAGATACAACTTGGTTGACCATGTGATCCAGGATACCCTGGTCCTGGCTAGGATATACAGGTTTGTAGCCCCACCTGAAAAGCTGCTGCTTCACTCCCACCTGACCCTTCTGCCTTTCACCAGCAGGCAGGAGTATTTCAATAAGGGTTTATCCACCATTCACAGTGTGGCAGTGAAGGTTGTGCACCACCTCCATTGCGGGGTGGGTACATACTGCCAAACCCATTACAGGCGCCCTTAAAACTCTCTTTCCCAATAAATATCTTTAAACTTTAGTTTATTTCTATTATAAATAATTTTTATAAAAACTTATTTTAGCAAACAAGTTTTGCAACATAAATCCCAGAGAAGGTTTTCATAAAAGCATAATAATATATGTTAATAAAATATACTTCTAATTTGTAAATTTTACAATTAATTTTTTAATTTCATTTTATATTTATTTGATAAGAGTAATATAAATATATTCACGTAATCCAGTATCAAGTGTTCAGGATAACCTCAGATGGTATTATAAAAAAATTAATATAAAATAAATAAATTACTAACCTCTATTGATGTCCTGCTAAAACTGATTGTGGACTTAGAAGCTTCTAAATATAAAATGATAATTAATAAATTTTAAATAGTAAATTAGAGAATATAAAAAAGTCAGACAAGCCAAGCATTTAATTGATTGGCTGTTTAGCAAGGCAGGCAGGGATGAACAAATCAGTGTGGCCATAGAATTTGGCCACAGTTCCAGCTGGGAGGGTGTGGATCCCGGCCTGCAGCAAATCAAAGAGGTCCTCAGTCCCAGCTGGGGTCCCTCGCTTGACAACTTGCTTGAGCCACCCAAAGACTTCCTTGATGGGATTTAGGAAGGGCAAATAAGCAGGGAGGAAGAGAAGGTAATATTTGCTGTGGCCAATTGCTGAGGGCCCAATGCAATGCTAGTATCAATCATTGGGAATTCCTCAAGAATATCAGCCACCTTATGGAGACCAACATTGTCCAGCACAATGACGTTGGTGAAGCCCGGGCTTGTGCATCTCAGGTGCTCCTGGACCAATCAGAGGAATGATAGAAAGGAATGGCTATTGTGAGAGCCCAATATCATTTGATACAGCTTGACCATCTTTGGACTTTCAAGAGCCACCATCAAATAGGCTGTGGCGCAGACTGCAGCACGCCAAGCCATCCCGTCATTTGAGCCTTTGGGGACATACCCATACCCATTGCACATTGATGAGGCAAATACTTATTTGTCAATGTAATAGAATTTGATCATCTCCTTGGCTTTGAGGACATTGTATGCCTCTATGTATTTTTTCTGGACTTCAATGTTGGAAGGACTGTTTCTATTGTAGGGGGATATCCCAAGTTTTCCCCATGAAAACCGCATTCCCTTTAACAGATTGTAGTAAAAGGAAATTGAAGCCACAACCCCAAAAGTAGACTTGACCATGGCCTGTATATTTGCCAGTTCAAGATGACAATCTTGGGTTATCCACTGGAGAATTGCCCATTTGTGCTCCTTGGTGAGCATTGTGGAAACACACAAGGATTTCTCCGCGGCAAGGAGGAGGCCAGTATTGATGAAGATGTTGAATGTCTTTGAGATGTGCTTGGGATCCACCCCAACAAGAGCTGTGGTCGCCGTGTAATCACCAGATTCCTGTATTAGCTTAAGCAGGATGATGTGTTTGATATTGGGGATGCACTTCTGGGCAGGCATTTTGGCAATGGGGATTGACTTGTTGGCATTGGGCACAATACAGGGCATGGGTACCTTGGTGTAGAAGGCTGCAACCTTTTTGAGCACTAGCTATCCCTTGTCAGTTCTGAAGAACTCAGGCTCCTTGTCCTCTTCCTGATTGCCATTACTGACGTAGGGCTTGTAGCTAGTATCAAGTACAGGCTTTACCTTCTCCAGCATGGCTGACAGGACCAACTCTTGCCGGTACACAACATCAAACACATATGAAGTTAGTTCTACCTCCTTGTTTCTAACTTTCTTGGTGAAGGTAACCTTGGTGGGCTTCCAGGTCAGCTTGGGGACCCAAGGGTTGATACTCTACACCCTAGTATCTTGTGCTCCTCAAACCAGCTGTGTCAGTGCAGTGTCACTATCAAACTCTCCTCTCCTGTCTCCTTCCTGAATAGGCACTTGGTTTGCACTAAATCTGTTCTTTGACCTGCGGGGGCAACCGCAACCGCAGCGCACAACAGGTGCATTGGTACTCTGGTGTTGTGTTCCTTCCATTTTAAAATTCAATAAAATATTAAATAAATTTCAATTAAGTTACTCCCTAATTTTAACTTTTGCTTTTATCTGAATATGGATATTTAATTAGAGTTTTTCCCATCCAATATCCCAATTATAGGATTTTTGTTTCTTAATTATTTGTTTTTGGGTTTGCAACGCCCATTTTAGAATACTCAAAAAAATCCACCCATTTTCCCAGATTTTACTGCCAAATTCAAACACCCAACACAATATTTTTAAAATTTGTGTTTCAGTTTGTGTTCCCTATTTTAGATACCTTGATATCATTCTTGATTACAATAAATTGCACACAACATTTGAGTGATTTTGTTTACATAGTGAGTTGCTATTGTGTTTTGTTTTTGGATTGAGTTTTGACACACTGTGCTTGGGCGTATTTTGTCACCAATTCACATAGTAAACATATATACACCAAAAGTCAACTCACACCATTTTTTGTGAATTCATGTATTTTGGATTGTATTTTAAATGGTTTTGCTTTGCGTGTGAGCACTTCTTTGCTATGTTGACCCTTTTTTCCCATTAACACCAAAAATTCCTGTTAACAGAGTGTATATTTTAACCTGATAGTTGTATTTTGTTTAAATCTGAAACCATTTTGTTTTAATCTGAGGTGTTTTTGGTTGTTGCCATAGCTTTTAAAACTACTGTACTAAAGTGATTCCAGTGAGCTCAAAAATTCAACAATAACATGCCATGGATAATAATAATAAGGAGATAAAAGAAATTCTTTTTTGATTTGCTATGTAAAAACACTCTTTATTGTAAAAATCTTTTTATTCCCATAACAATTAAAACTATAATGAAACAAAAAAGAAAGATAAATAAAATAGTATAGCAACCACAAAGTATAAGCAAGTTCTGATTTTTATTTATTATACTTTTTATAGGCACAGCTGAAAGTATCTCATATTGTAAATTCAGAACCTAAATGTAAAAATGTGTAATTTTTAATTTTTTGCATGAACTTACCAACTTAATGAAGCAATTTTCACCCCTGAACAACTTAATTTTTTATATAAGAAGATAAAAATATTTCATTAAGTTGGTGAGTTTACATAAAAAAATTGACAATCCCACATTTTTCTCAAAAGTTCTGAATCTACAGTACTTTACTGATAAATCAACAAAATATAATATATTTCTTATACAACCACATTAAAACTGTATTTGAAACTTACCATTTATACCTGAAAAGACAATTAATATCCAAAAAATAAATAAATATAAAAATTCAAAAGTAAAAAAGCTCCAGGCAAATCAAAGCAAAGTTTGTTAGGATAATTGAAGCCACCAGCAAGGGCAGTAGCCACATCCTCAAGGTACTTGTCAGGATTCTCCTTCTTTATTATTTTATTGATGCTAGTATTTTTAAGAGCATCAACATTACTTTATCCTAATCCTTGGTTAAATCACAACAATTCACTCTTCAATATCTCCCTTTTATTCCCTTGCTTTTACTGGTCAAATTAATCTATATCAATGGTTAAATTCATTTTCAAAGCTTACTTTACTCTCCAACAATTCTCTAACCCTGGACCTATACACCAAGTTAGTAATTTTGTTCAAAAACAATTTACCTTTCATTATACACTTGATTGTGTATTTTCCAAGCTTTGGACTTAGTTTACCCTTTCTATTTGCTTTCTTAAACCAACTAATCACCTGCCGTAACTGTTTCTTCTCCTTCCAAAATCTCATTTATGCTAACTTAACTTTTTAAAGTCAGTTAAAGCAGTTGGCCCACAAACCATGTTTTCCTCATTTAAATGGTCATTTAACCTTTATAGGTTAAACTTTCACTTGCAATTGCACCACAAATTCAGATTTTCAATAAAAAGCCTGAGTTTTATTCAATCTCAACTTAAGTTGAGATTGTTTGACTTGCACCCTCAAAAGGTACTTGTTAGGTTTTGTGGCTTGTGTTTTTATCCCTTTTGAATTTTTTATCTTGTATCTTTTCCAGCTTAGTTTTATGATTCCATTTGACAACATCTTTCATCACTTAGGAAATTTTTATAGTGGTACTCACACTTTAATTGTTGACAGTTTTAATTCCCCAGATAGTGCTGATCACTTCCCAGACTTAGAGATTGACTCTTTACCCAAATATTCAGTCATTAAGACTGGTTTTTATTTTGTTTTCTTAGGTTTGATAAATTGCCTCAGTCCCTACTTCACTTCATACAAGCTTTTAGGAGACTTAGTGCAGTTATTGTTGCAAACCTTACCTACCTTTTTATACTTAACAAATAAAAAATTCTTGGTTTAAAGGCCTTAGTTTAAAATAATTTACCCCAAGCCTTCAGACCTTACAGTAATTCTTAATCTCCATCACCTTATACTTCTTTTTAATCATCTTCTGGACATCCTCCTGGTAGTCCTGCTCCTTGGACTTTCTCTTTTTGGGGGCCACCCAGTTGGCCAAGTCCTGGAGCTTGGAGATATTCCTTGCTTGCTTCTCTTGCAGCTTCAGGAATAACTTGTTGAACATGGGGTTTGCCCCAAAAATTTTCTTCAGGTGTTTATGCCACACCTCCAGGATTGATGTTATCTTCATATCCCCCTTGATGCAGGCGCTCTGGCAGTTCCAAGGGGCAGTAGCCCCACCCTTACCTCTCCTGGCAGTCACCTTCTTGTCAACTCACTTCCTCTTAAAAAAATTAAGGTAGCCCTTGAAAATGATGGAGTGCTTTTTGACATAAGCATCCTCCTGGATGACCTCAAAGCCAAGCCTAGTATGCCCAGGTCACAAAAAAGCTAAGACAGAAAACTGGGTCATGAAAAAGCAGCACTCCCCTTTACCATTGTTGAAGTAATTGTCAAAGAGCTTTTTCTTGCTTTTGAGATGCTTGATGAGGGCCTGCCTAAAATGGAAGAAGCAGCCCTGGATTTCTCCATTATGGGTGGCCTCAAAGGCTCTGAACTGAGCAAGCTCAAAGTCCATAAAGATCACCTTTGGCCCAAGTGAGCATGCATGAGCTAGCTACTCAGCGGCTAGAGCTGACTCATCATTCTCAACAGATGAAGGGTTTATTCTGGTGGCGTGTGTGGGAGGGGGGGCTTGTTGGCAGGAAGAGAGCTTAAAGCATGCTGAAAAATCTTAAAATCTCTGGATTAGACTTCAGTCTTAGCATCAGGCAGGAGGGAAAAACAAGAGAAATTATCTGGGCGTCAAACTGCCCATGAAGTACCCAAATCTGCTTGAAGATGGTTGAGCAGGTAGTAATGTGCTGTTACATAACCAAGGGGTAGCAGTGTTCAGCTGCTCCAGGTTTTGAGTTTTGGTGTATGCTATGATACTATCCTTCACTTCCTGCCCACTGTCATAAAGCATGAACATCTCTCCATTCTCTGTCTTCTTGAGGGTATTAGAGAGGACTGGGTCATCAATTTTAGTGGTGCTCTTGGCCAGGGAGATTGGGGATTGATATCTATCACTCACAAACTTGATCAACTGGTTATGTGTTGGCACCCTCTTGAGGTTGGTGGGAAAGAGGCTCTTATACAAAAGCACATCCAACTGGGTGAGGGAAAGATCTTTTTAGGTGGGCATAATCTGCACCAGAAACTATTTAAGAAGGTGGTCTATGATGCTGTTGGGAATTGTTCAGGTATGCTTGCCCTTAATGGTTTGTCTTATCCCAGTGCTTGGTGTTGAGCTGCACTAGGCAGGAGAGGTCCTCACTGGTGTAATGTGTCATGGTAGTTTCCATAATACCTAATATTACCTGTCCTAATTACAAAGCTCAGAAGTTGGGTAAACCATTGTCCAAGTTAACCAAATTGACAGATTTAAACCAAACTGCTGATCAGAAATAGGTAACTGCCACCCTGGTTTATCAGCTGTATTTGATTACCCCGTGTAAGTTGATCTGATAAATTGACGTAATATGAGAGTCACCTAATATAATCTTATTTATCAGAAGAGTGACAGAAATTAATCACTCAAGGGTTTTTGCGTACTGTACAAAGTACTCTTTAGGTGATGTAGACAGAATAGGAGTCACAAATCCAGGTGATATTGCTTAGTCAAAATTTTGATACACATTGGAAAACTTTCACAGTTCAACTCTTAAGAGTTGTGTCCTCCCTAAATTACTCAATAAAACCAAATATTCTCCTGGTCTAACTTTATTTTAAAAAAATTCATCCAGTAGTCATCTACTCTGCTACATTCCATGTAACTTGATCTTAAGTCAAATTATTATGGGAAGATGGGGACCTGCCCTGGGTACTTTGTTGTTGGTGCCTCCTAATGTTACTCTAATGCCCCAGAATTTTGGCATCTTTCCTTATTGCGCTTTTTTTATTACAGCGCAACAATTATTAGAGATTATAGGGCACAGGACATTTTCCAGAATACAGTCATATGTGAGGATATGAGTAGTATTGTATCATAAGAGCCAGGATTGAGCAGGACCATGATTATTGCCCAGCAATGGCTTCTGATTGCGCAGAAGCACTTACAAATTAGGATAAAGGTCAACCAGATTAAGGATAAAATAAAGATGGTTCCAAAGATTGATTTTATTGTAAATGATTAATTCTTATACCTTCTACAAGGGTAATCCCTGGGCTGCTAGCAATATCTTCTAGGACATTCTAACATGCCCCTAATTTGGGTAATTATTAATCTAGGTTTGGCGCTTCTTGCACGTCAACCAATAGAATATCTTCATCTTCACCCAGCACAGGTGATCCTTGCTGATGTGCAATAATTTAGTTACTTTAGGATCACTTTCTGCTTTCTTAGCATACTGCAGCTTAATGCTTATTAGTGTGACAATTAAGGCAATTCAAGATTATGGGGAATCAAACCCAGCGCTTGATGTAAAGGTAAGGCAGCGCTGTGGCGCCTGCAATAATTTTCAGTTGGCGCAGCGGCACTTGACGTAAAATTAGTTTGGCGTCTTGGCGCCTAATCCAATTACTAGGCAGTGCCGTGGCAGCAAATCATGTGTCATTAATTGCCGCGGCGGCGCTTGTCATTGGCTAGTATTAGGCTTAGGTCAGCAGACTACTGCTAATCCAATTTTCATGTGGCTTATACTACCAATTTATGTTATTTGGTAGCTGCAATTCATATCTGCAAGTTCTATCATAATTAGTGTCATTGTATTTTGTACTACTAATTTATGGATTTGGTTGTACCAATCTCAATCTGTGGGCTCCATCACAATTGGCATCATTGCTTGGTCAAAATTCCCAACATTTCTGCTGAATCTGAAGGCAAGAAAGTAATACCTTCTCAGTCCCCAGAGTTCTACACTGAAGACACCTTGATTCTCTCACAGGCAACATATCTAGGGCTCTTATGGTTGGGTTTAATCACCTTGTTGAACCCCAGTATATTGTTTGTAAATTTTACCAAACGGTATTTGAAGCTTTGCTGGTGGTTTATCATCAAATCTATGTGAATTTGGGTGGTAATTCCCCACCACATGGAGACTTCTTATTACTCATCAATTTCTGTCACATAATGGTGGCTCTTGAAGCCTCAGTTGGCATTGTTACAAGAGAAAATGTAGCCATTGGCCACTATGCCAGGCCCACCCTTAATGCTCATGACAGGGAATTATTTGGGCAATGAGGAAAGAACCTTGAACTTCATATCAACATTGCAGATGTTGTGGGCCAACAGAGGGTCTCAGAGGCCAGCAGGAGAATTTCAAAAGCCAGGAAAGTAGTCAGGCCAGGGCTTAGAGTCATCCCCTGATAAGCTGGAACAAGGAGAGCTTGGTGGGGGAGAAGAAGAGGGCTTACAGTAGTGCTCCTCATGTGGAGGAGACTTACCCTTTATTGGGGACTTTTTGGCCTGGTGGTGCTTCTTAGAAGGCTTCTCATCTGAAGCCAGGTTGTAGAAACTGTGGTCTGTAAGTGAACCATCAGATTCCTCTCCCCAAGTGGAGTGAGATGGGCTCTGCTCAGGGGAGGGCTTAGGGAAAGGCTTGGAGGCAGCCTTCTTGGTGGATTCTGGCTTCTTCTTGGGGACTTTGTTAGCCTTGGGGGGACGCTTGATTCCTTTGGGCTGTTTAGAAGTATTCTTGTCTTAAAATAGTTAATAAATATTCTAAAAAATAATGTATTTAAAAACTAAACCAAAACAACTCTAAAAACATAATAAATAAAAATTAATCCTTATATGGCTTTTATTGAAATGCAAAACTATTAAGCTTGGGTAAAAATATTCTTTTTATTAACATTTTAAGCAGTAAGCTAAAAGTTAAAATCCATATGCAGAAAGATTAAAATTAGAGAATGATTTTATTTTAAAAACCAAAAAAATATGAAAAAGAAAAGTTGAAAATACAACATATCAAAAAAATTAGATGTTTTGTTTATGTAAAACATAAAGTTTTACATGTGATGAAATAAAAGCGCAAACATTATGAAAGGCAATTAGCAAGTATATGCTGAATTCCCACTGTCAATTTAGAAAATTGTAGACGTTATCAGAGACAGCATTGGCACTGTTGACATTTTTTGAAAGCTTACTAAGTTTTTTCATAGAACTCTTAATTAAATTTAAGCAAACCAGCAAATGTTAACAGTTTTTGATGTGTTTTTGTTCACATAATAAAAATTAAAAAATATATACAGTAGCTTTCAAAACTGTTGAGATAAACTTAAAATCTCAGTCTAAAAACAAAATAAAAAATCAAGGAATTTATATTAAATTATATTAGATTTGAATCCACTTTTATTTTGTTTTTAGACTGAGTTATATACGTTTTTAGACTGAGATTTTACGTTTATCTCAACAGGTTTGAAAACTACTGTACAAATAAGATAAACAATAATCAAAGATATTTAATTCTTTATTAAAAATAATCTTTAGGGGGTGAGAATATGATATTTTACCATCACATTTATAAGAAGTTATTAATCATTTTTCTTTGGGTATGAAATAGGTTAGGTGTTGACTTCACCACTGACAACATCCTCAATAGGTGGTAGCATAGTAATTTAGGCTTAATTGTACCACTTCTAGTTGCTTAAATCCACTCCAGTGATTGATCACAAGAAAATAACTAACATTTCTGATTGTTGGCATTATTAGAAATAATAAATTTTATGATAAATTACATAGTAAACCCGGATAAAATTATGGAATCACTGTTAGCCATGAATCCATTTATGATATTAAAGTCAGATTAAGTGCCACAGATAGATTTATAAGATGAACATTTCAACAATTGGCTATATACACTATAGCTAGTTCTATACATCTGTTTAATAAAAAATATTTTTAAGTGCACTTATAATATTCATCTTGTAGATGTTTTGGTTTCATTATTAAAAATAAGTTTGGTTTAAAAATTTCTCAACATTGACACTTTTACGTTGTGAAAACCACTTGGCAAAAATTAGATTTTTATTAGTGAAAGTAAAATTGGGTTAAACTGATATTTTTAACAGGCTCAATATTAAATTGTACCAAAATGGCCACAAATTTTCTGTCTTTTCTGGGTTTGCACCCCTGAGGTTTTAAAAAAGGGGAATTAACTAATGTAACTTTCAAAATCATCAGTAATATTCAGTTTTTGAGTCAGCAGTGGCCAAGTTGAAATGAGTGCTGTTGCCCTCATCATCTTGGGAGGCTATTCTTTACTGGTATCAGTCTAAATGACTATAAGTGGGGTGATTGATATTTTATCAGCATTATTGAGGCTTTGCTAATAAATTAGAGCTGCTGCTACCCACTATCTATCAACTGTCTTTTTCAAACCTTCTTTAATCAGCTTTTCTGATCTCAGACATGTTTTCTGGCTTGCTTTTTTGAGCACACAACACTGGTAGATCATACTTTGGCTGTGATATATATTTATCCATCTGAATCTTTTAGTGGCTGTATCATTACATCTTTAAGCTTCAACATTAGTATTGATATTAGTTCTAAGGCTTAAAAATATGGATTTAATTAATTATAGAAGTATGATCTGGGTGAAAACTATCTAAGATACCAATTTATACATATATATTAGATGTGTTGGGGGTTGACAACAATAGCTTCAGTTATATATAACCTCAATGATTTACCAAAGCTCTAATTGAACCATGGACATTATCCTGTTAACCTAATCCATTTGGTAAACTTGGCTATCCTAGATACCTGCCAGAATGAAAGCAGGCCAGGAAGTTGTAGACACTGGGATGGTAGCTAAATTAATTTTGCAGCTTGTGGTACTTTTCTATAGGGCCTCTAAGGTCAACTCAAGGTAGTCCTTACCAGAAGGACTTAGTGGGCTGTGAGAGGGGGTGCTAACTAATAGCACTTATGGGAGGAGTCAGACAGGGGGTCTGTCTCATATACCTGATAGGAGGGTAGAGGATAGAGGGATGAGAGTTTTTTCTGGCAAGGAACACAGATAGGCTATAGCACTTACTGTAGTGCAACATTATCTTAGCAATACAATAATCTATATCTGTGAAGATATTGGGTAGAGTATCCATAGTACATACCACAGTACACATAACTCATAACAATAATGGTATTCTATAACATAGGTTATGGGGGGACAAAAAGGGCTGTCTGGACTTTGCTCTTTCTATCAGAAGAATGGGAGGCAGCAGGTATACAGCAAGGTTTCCTAAGTCCACAAGAGGAGAAGGAAGAGATAGCACTTGTGGTTGGGCCTGGGATGCTAGCCTGGTAGGGGTGCTAGTATAGCAGGGGGACCTTCCTGTCACATTTGGTCTCTGCAACAGGAACAGCAGGGGCTTCCAGAGGAAGGGTGTAAGGTCTGAAGGCTTGGGGTAAATTATTGTAAACTAAGGCCTTTAAACCAAGAATTTTTTATTTGTTAAGTATAAAAAGATCAGTAAAGTTTGCAACAACAACTGCACTAAAGCTCCCAAAAGTTTATATGAAGTAAAGTAGGGACTGAGACAGTTTATTGAACCTAAGAAAACAAAATAAAAACCAATCTTAATGACTGAAGATTTGGTTAAAAAGTCAATCCCTAAGTCTGGGAAGTGATCAGCACTATCTGGGGGATTAACACTGTCAACAATTAAAGTGTGAGTACCACTATAAAAATTTCCTAAGTGATGAAAGATGTTGTCAAATGGAATCATAAAACTAAGCTGGAAAAGATACAAGATAAAAAATTCAAAAGGGACAAAAACACAAGCCACAAAACCTAACAAGTACCTTTTGAGGGTGCAAGTCAAACAATCTCAACTTAAGTTGAGATTGGATAAAACTCAGGCTTTTTATTGAAAACCTGAATTTATGGTGCAAGAGTAGGGAAAAGTTTAACCAAGAGTGGTTAGAATTCTTAACTAGACGCAGAAGACAAGTACATTTGGTCTGGACCTTATTAACTTGAAAAGGTTAAGTTATAGGTAAAGGGAGGAAGACTGGGAAGCAGTTGATTGTTTTTCCAAGCCAAGGAAAGAGCAAAGACAGCAGAAGAGCAGTAAAACCTGGCCTGAAGTGCTGGCGTAAGCAAGCAAAAAGAAAAAGGTAATTGACTTCAGACTTAAATTAAACTAACTAAGCGTATAAGTCCGTGCTTTATGGATTGTCCAAGGATCAAGGTAAGCTTAAAACGTTGAAACTAACCATTAAAATAGATAAAATTAGCCGGTCAAGTGAGGGAAAGAGGGGAAAGATTTTGAAGAGCAAATTGATGTGATAGTAACCAAAATAGAGATAGAATAAATTTAGTGTTCATTCAGAATACTAGCAGCAAATGAAATGATAAAAGAGAATCCTGACAAAGGGCCTGGTTAAAGAACACTATATAAACAGTAGAAATGTCCAGCCAAGTGCAAAGCGCAATATATGTCAGAAGGTAGAAGTAAAAGTGGGTCAAAGTGGGTCCTGTTTATTGTGAATGATGAGGGGCTTATATATGTATACTTAACAATGTTCATGAATGCATAGGATCTATTATGCAGGTAGCATAGGCCTGGAATAGAACACCATGCCTTGTTTTCTGGCATCACATAGCTGTTTTGATGGATCCTCATCCTCTAACACCCTAGAGGATGGGCTGTTTTTATTCCACCCAAAGTCAATAGGGGACAAATTAGACTATTGACTGACTGCACTTAGTAAAGATCTTTGTGATAAACTTTTATCATCCTTTGCATTGGCAGACTATTTTTATACCTGATTAGGCTAGTGCTGGAACTGCTTGATTAAGATTTAATCATGACTTGTACCCAAGTTACTTAGGTAATTGATTCTTTGATAGGATCCTGGACCAGATCTTGTGGTTTCTAAAAGCTATAGATCTGCACTGGTAGCCCAGCAGTTATGGCCATTAATTCTTGGGTTGGTATGCTTCTACAAGTTGGACAGTGAAACTGGTGCTAAAATCTGTTTGTGCAGCCTGGATGATTACCTTTACTCCTGGTAACCAAGACCTTGAGCTACCTTTTAAAAAGACCATATGATCCCCAGATTTCTTTCAATATTCACCATGTTTTGTTTGTGCTTCTTAATTCAAAAGCCCATCAGAAGGTCCATAAGTCCCTCTCAGAGCCTCAGCTGATTTCAGGATGCTTTTTGTGAAGTTAAGGGTATAGAATGGGTAATAATCTGCTGAAAAATAACTGGAAGACCCAGCAGACAGCATGTAAATAAGATAGTCCTTGTCATTTGAGAGATCATTCCAGAGACTATCTTTCTTTTCCAGGGCTGGGGAAACCCAAGGGAGTGTTTCCTTACAGCTGATCAGTGGATGCTAGCAAGATCAAGGTTTGAATGGTTAGAGGCTGCTAACATATTAGCTATTGACCTCTCTCCAATAACTCATCCTGGATGTCTTCTATGGGGGCTAGGATATTTTAGATCACTGTAACCTTCTGTATTGGGTGGGGATATTCTTAATCTTCAGGCTTAAACTGGGTAGTTTTGGGCCAATATTTTAGGCTTTGCCATAAATAAAATGGCACTTTCTACAGTTTATTACATGTTATTGTTGATAATAAAGCTCCCATACACTTTATATTGAAGCTGTGATAGACTCTTTAAAAAAGGTTTGATATGGAAGGTAACCCTGGTAGCTTGGTTTTCTCTTCCCAAGACCTGTAGCTAGGATGTACTCACCTGGGCTTTGCTGAGATTTTTAATTAGATGGTTCCATATATATATTTCATCTTGTTTGTGAGAATATTACCATATTTCAGGGTGCTTATCTGCCATTGGATCTTGCATCATAAGCAGTATAATTGCTAGTGTCAAGTTAAAGCTGTTTTCTGGCCCAATATTGCTTTCCCTTTATTTGCCTCTGCTAAAAAAGAGCTGTTCTGGCATCCCCATCTACTATTGGTCCCCAAATTGTGATGTGTCCTTATTACTCCTGCATCTCTTTTAGTAAACCTGTTATCTTAATCCTATTTAACAAGGGATTCTTTATTTGAGGTAAATTGGGAACTCATGAACCACCTGAAAATAATGTACTTTTCACAGCTGTGATGGGATGTGTAACCCTTCAACCAGTAGAGAGTGGTGCTCCCCCTATTATTGAAACAGCAGGCTCAACCTGCCAGCAAGGCTCCAAGTAAGCAGGTTTGTGACCCGCAATCTGATTACCCGGCCACTCAAAGCCAGACTAAGAAATCAACTTGAATTGTCAAATCCAACAACATAAACAAATGCTGATCCCCTATGGTGGATACCTTGTTTTGGCGCTTGACTCATTACCAGGATCAAGCCCCCCCTTCATCATTCAACCGTGTGATCAATACTATCATGTTCCTGTTACCCATGATCCACACCAACTATATAATCATATCACTCAATAAAGAATATTATCTAGTTTCTAAATATTTTCCCCTTGTAACTCTTCAAAAAAAGCACAGTTACAACATTGGTAGCACAGGTAGGTTCTCCATCCTACTGCATCTTGTAAAATTCTGCCTGTAACCCGTACTTGCCGCGGCAAACAAATCCTTGACAGAATCATGTCTGGCCTCCCGCTGGACTGAACTCTGTACACCCCTGGTACTGAGATACCTGATGGTTTTGTCCTGTACCAGAACACAGTGATCCCACTACCTCCTTCAATGCCATGTCTGCACAAGGGTTCTTTCAGACAGTCACCATCATCCTACAACCAGCTGACAAAAACACCATGTCTGCCTACGTAGCTCAAAGACTCCAAAGTGCTGCCTTGGAACCTTTTACCAGGGCCAACAATGACAACGCTGCCGCATGAATCCAGCCCGCTCAGAGCAAGCTGGCCCAGATGGAATTCCTGCAGCAATTTTGGATTGTGGAAATCTCCACCCAACTTACTACAACTCTGGCACCTGGTGCAACAAGTGGCACAAAGAACATACTGAGAAGAACTGGGATACCTTTAAACAAGACTTCTTGACAAGATTTGTGCTTAAGGACACAGCGCTCATGATCATACGTCAAGTAAAGAACTTAACCCAGACAGGCACTGTGAAGGAACTCACCCGCACCTACAAGGAACTCTGACTACATGCACCCTCAGACATGGCCTTTGACACCCCAGCCACACACCTCATGTACTATGCTGCCCTCAAATCACATGTAATGAGGCACGTGAACCTGGACCAGGTGACCAATCTACAGAGCCTGTATTGTGAGGCAGAGAAATCAGAACAAACATCCAGCACTCTTTACAAGGCACAAACTGGAAAACAAGAGAGACTCAAGGGCTCTCACACAGGCAGGCGCTCCATTTGACCACCCCCTGGAAACAACAGGAACAACACAAATCATAAACCTGGAGGCTTAAATGGACATGGAAGTGGAAGCAATGGGCAGCAAATTGTAACCATTTCTGTATCACTGCCACACAAGGCAACCAAGACAAGGGAAAAGCCCAGGGAGAGCGTTAAGCAAGCCAAGCTCTCCCCGCACAACTCCTGACTTGCCCAATGATGAGTACCAACCCAAGGACGTGGACCAATGCCCAATGATCCAAGTACCCTCAGAAGACCTGGTACTGTACACCATTGCCAGACATCCCAATAAACTGATGTCCTATTTTTTCTGTTTTTGCAGTTACACAGTCTCAGCACTCTTTGACTTGGGCGCAGATCAAATCCTAGTCAACAGCAGCTTTGTGTACAAGTTCAAGCTAGCCACTAATCCTTTGCGGATTAAAAACGTGGTCTTGACTGATGAACACCACATTCCCATGACAAGGGAAGCCACCCCCTTCTCTGTCATGCTTGAGAATCTACACTCCACCATCCAAGGTCCCGTCATTGACTTTCCAAAGTTTGACATTATACTGGGTTTGGATTGGTTATGAAAGAACAATCCTCATGTATGCTGGGCAACCTTGGTGTTGACCATCAAGCGTGAAGGTGTCAACCACCATATCTACCCTGACTCAGTGGACCAACTCCTATGCAACCACATCTTTGTGCACATTACAGAGACCCTGGAAAAAAGGAAAACCTAAAGGCAATTGACTGGGACTCCTGCCAGTACAAGATTATACACTTTAAAGATCACCAGGATACCTCCATGCCTCAGGATTGCAAAATTGTGGCCTGCCATCCAAAAGTCTTCAAGGAAGCTCTACCTGGGTTATCCCCAGAAAAACACATACAACATTTCATTCAACTCAAAGGAGCTGTACCCAAAGCACAGCCTATCTACCGGCTGACCTCAAACAAAGACAACACCCTATGTACTTACCTCAAGGAAGCATTGAAGAAAGGACTTATCTGCCCTTCACAATCTCACTTTGGGGCTGCTATATTCTTTATGGCCAAGAAGGATGATACCCTGCGTCTATTTACAGACTACTGAGCCCTAAACACAGTTACCATCAAGAATTGTTACACAATACCACCTATTGATGATCTCTTTGACACCTTGAGTGGAGCTACAGTCTTCTCCAAGATTGACCTAACTGCAGGCTATAATCTGATTTTTATTAGGGAGGAATACATTACCAAAACAGCCTTCCACACTAAATACAGCTCATAAAAGTGTGTGGTACTCAACTTTGGTATGACAAACGCCCCCTCAACCTCTGTGACCTTCATGAACGAGGTGTTTGCCCCGCACATAGGCAAGCATGCTTTAGTCTACCTAGACAACATCATTGTCTATAGTCTCTTGGTAGAGCAGCACCACAAAGACCTAGAGGCAGTCTTTGCTACCCTGGTACAACACAAGCTTCTGGCCAAACCCTCCAAGTGCCAGTTCTTCTGTGAGCAACTGCCTTTCCTGGGACACATTGTCTCAAAAGACGACATCAAACCCAACAGTCAAAAGATACAGGCCATCTGCAAGATGCTACCACCCAATGATAAGTCGGAACTCTGTACCTTCCTGGGGATGGTGGCCTATATACACTGCTTCATATCTGACTGTGGTGTCTTGACTTCCCCCTTATCTGCCATAAATGGCGCCAAATCCAAGTTTGTGTGGACCCCCCAACATGACCTCTGTTGTAGACGTCTCAAAGAGAAACTCACAACGGCTTCCATCCTGCAATACCCCAAACGTGACAGGGAATACCAAATGAAAATCAACGCCTCAGACGCATACATTG
>QTSX02006807.1:0-26125 GCA_014839935.2 Entomophthora muscae
CACTATGCTCTGCTCTTGGCCACAGAGAGATTCTTTGTCATACAACCATTGAAGGAGTCTGGGATGCAGAACAAGACACCCCAAGGAGCACCAGAATAGTGAGCCAACAGGTACCCAATCCAATGCTCTTGTAGCCTTGGTCTGGGGAACTATGGCTGAATATGCAGTTGTAAAACCAATCACATCCCGCCAGAAAAAGACTCATACAAAGGCTCAGAATTTGTCCCAGCCTCAACTAATCAATGAGAAAGAATCTGACCAAGAAGAAGCACCTCAACCCATGCAAACGCCTATACAAGAGACCCAGACAGTTCCTGCTAATGTGTTTGATGAACCAATGGAAATCCTGAAACCGGAGGTGCAGGAATTAATGGCTAACCCTGACCCAAGTTTTATTGATAGTCACCACAATGTGGTGGCCAAAAAGAATTTGCAACAGGCTCAAAACCAGTATACACCCAATCAGGAGCAGGCATCTTCTACACAGGAAAATGGAAGACCAAGACGCAAGGTTCAGACTAAACTTTCTGCAGTAACCAAGCTATCCCCATACACAGTTGGGGAGCCTAACAAGTCTAAGATGAATAAGAAACCCAAAGACTCAGTGGCCAATGACATTATTGGTCCTACCTCCAGTGGAGCCACTTTGGAATAGTAACTACTGGAACTGCAATCAGAATAGAGACTCTCAACATTACAGGATTTTCATGCCCACATTCCCAGGCAAAGAAACAAAATATCCTGCTCTCCCTCAAAGCTATTCTGGTTGGCTTGACTGAAGTCAACTGCAGCTCTGAAGCTGGGCCCAGTTTTCAGATGCTCATGCTACCCCACACCACCCTTTGGTCCATGAAATGTTGCATATAGATCAGACAAGGATCATCAATCAAAGCAACTAATAAACGTACACATCTTGACGGCAGACTTTTAATGGCAAATATTGACAGTGGAAGTGGAAGTTTTACCTTCACAGTTATTTACGGTCTGTCAGCCCACAAGGATAAATCAACCTTCTTTTCTCAACTCAAGCAGATTGAGTTCCCTCCAGATAAAATCTTTGTGGGGCATTTCAACTCTTGGCTGCTGCCGGCGGACAAGGCTCCACCAATGCCCCTTCTGGACCATTCTGGTCTGTTTGTGGATTGGTAGCAAGGATTGGGACTTATTGTCATTGCAAATTTTGAGGCTGGATACCCGTCAATTATGAGGCAGATCAACCCTGTGGAAACTATAGATTTCTCTGCCTCTTACATAGATTATATATTCATTTTCCCGGGCTTGGAGTTCGTGTTTTTTCCACATTTGCCAGTGGACATCCTCAGGTTTGATCACAGACTCCTCTGCGCCACTATTAAATTGAGAGACCATGTGGCATGCACCACACAAAGATCTTGCACACTCCATAACAGCTCAACCCAAAAATGGATTAGCAGATCAATTTCTTGGACTTTAAGATCAACAAAAAACAAAGACAGGCAGACCAATAGGCCGCCATTAAATCCAATGTTAAGGAACAGATTTGAAAAGAATCATACCACCTTATGACTGCTAAGACAGGGTTACAAACGCTGCATCACTAATATTATTAGACACCTGGAGACAAACATGCCAAAACAATAAATGCAGGCTGGACAGCTGCCTTGCAAGCAGCCCAGAAAAAGCTTGCCAGAATTGAGTAGAATTGCTCAAACTTGGCCTGTCTTCAGGCGGCAACCTCATTAGCTATCAAAGGCAAACAGCCCAACAAGGCTTTTATCTCCATGTACAAGACTGGGAGTTCACAGAAGACAATATCTGAGCTGTATGATAGCGGCATATCACACACCTCAAAGGAAGGGTTGCTGGCTGCAACCCATACTTTCTACAGCAACCTATACACCTCAGAAGCCAACCCAGATCTTACGGTCCTCAGAAAATGGCTAGAGATGGTTCCAACAACCCCAAAAATAAGTGATCTGGACTGCCCTATTAAAATGAAAGAGCTTGAAGAAGCCATCAATATGGAACCAAAACTGAAGGCCCCTGGGCCTTATAGATTGACATATGAGTTCTACAAACACCATTTTGCTCTATTTGGGACAATTTTTCTGGACATTTTTAGTGAGGCCCTGAAAAAAGGGTCAATCATACCCAGTGGAGGTAATGGTCTGACAATCCTGCTACATAAGAAAGGATCAAGTGCAGAGCTGAAGAATTGGCGTCCTATCACACTCCTGAACATTGACCAGAAACTGTTAAGTAAAATCTTGGTGGCTAGAATGTGCAGAACAATCCCTCTTGCAACATATTGTTGAGCAACTTGGGTTATTGCTGGTATTTTCAAAGCTAAAGATAGATGTTAGCATTTCCAATGTACTCTACCTAATCCTATGAAAGAGCACTACAGACAACAATAGAATAGAACTTTAAAGATAATTACGTTTATTGAAACTGGAGTACAATTTAGCCAGCAGCTGCAATCTATCCAGGTGTAACTATGAGCTTGTTTTCATTCTTTCAGGTGTCTGTATCAATATATACTGCAACAACCCTTTTTCTTGTCTTTTCAGACAGTTCTTGGTGGCTACCTTTGCAATAGGTCCATCTTTTCTGGCTGCGCCTATCCTGATTGGCTGTACTTGGCACGTGTGCTGCTAATGGCTTTACAAGGTGTACATGGCACTTCAGCTACAGTCTACGCTCTTGTTAAGTTAGCCTACTGACAATTATTGATTGGCTGTATCTTATGCGCTTATTATGGTACTAGGAAACTACATCATATTTGGTTGACACTTAGAGATGGTCCCAGTTCTATCCTCCTACTTTGGGAGGTAGAATTATGATATTCCTGTATTCCATTATTGGGGCTTAATCAGTGATCTTTTTCTGGCTGGCAAGCCTTCTTCTTACTAATGCTACGGTTTGAATTTGGAATTATACACTGTATAATAGCAGACTCAATCCAATATCAACTTTTGGATTGTTTTCTGTGTAATGCTGACCCAAACCAATAAGGAACCAATTATACGCCATGTAATGCTGATCCAAACTTGGTATTTCCTTGCCATTTGAACATTAATTGTTTGATATGATCATATACACCCTTCAGGCTGGGTGGGACTGAGTTAATACAACTTCCAGAGAATAGAATGAGATGTATATGATTGATGATCTATTGATTATATGGCATTTAATCAGTGATAATCATTATAGCAGCTGACAATTATACAACGTATACTAGTCATAGCAATTATACTAAACTGTAAATTATATGGGGTATAATTACTTCAATATAGGACTGATAATCAAGTGATAATACAGCGTATAACGTTGCATCTATTATAATAAACTAACAATTACTCAGCTTATAACTTCCTTATCAATTATAATAAATTGATGATTATACAGCATATAATTACTACACTTAATAGGATATAATCTAGTAATATTACGGCGTGTAACTGATAAAGATCTGCATGCAATGATTAGCCTGAGCATTTGTGGTCAATCAGCCTAATCTCACACACATCCTAACCAACACAGGTTTACTCCAGGCCGCAGTATTGCCAAAAATGTTAATATTGCAACAAATATCCTTTGGGAGAAGTCTCAGCATGGTATCACTATCTTCCTTGACCAAGAGAAGGCATATGACAGAGTATCATGGCCATACCTTGACAAATGCCTCTCAGCCCACTCTGTCCCTGAAACTTTTTGGTCATGGCTGAAATCCCTTCTAAAAGAGTCATCTATCCAAGTGGCAACAGCTCATGGTGAGACTGAGGAAATTCTCTTGTCCCATGGTCTTTGCCAGGGAGACCCACTCAGCCCTCTTCTCTATAACCTTGCCATTGAACCATGGATCTGCCACCTCAGCAACAAACTGTTGGGCCTGTGCGCATATGGACAGGACCCATTCAAAATCAAGGCTTTTACTGATGATTGTGTTGTAGGCCTGACCTCAAAGGCTGATGTATCTGTCTTCACAAAAGCGCTCAATGATTACTCTGAACCCTCCCAGGCCAGATTGAATACCAATAAGTCCCAAGCCATCATTTTGAGCAATCCAGGCTTCAGACCCCCTCTTGCCATAAAACCAACCAGAAACCTGGTGCGCCATCTGGGCACATGGGTTAAGGTGGGAGGTTTTGACATGCATGTGATGGAATTGAGCATTCTAAGTGCAGTCTCTCAATCCATGTCTTCTTGGCAGTGCAACCTGGTGACTCAGATAAGCAGGGTGCAACTAGTGAACACACTTGGGTACTCAAAGATCTAGTATACTGCACAGTTCTTCCCTCTATCCCAACAATGCTTCCCAGGTCTCAATAAGATAGTTCAGCACACACTGTGGAGACCAGGTACTCAGCTGATTGTCACTACAAAGCTGATTGGCAACAAGCTCATGTGCGGCCTAGGCTTGTGTGATGTACGCAGAGCCTCAGCCAAGATCTTTGGATGTACAATATCCATGGTACTCTCCACCCATGTGACAGAGCCCAACAGGATTAACACATTGTCAGGATCCTCCTGACATGAAATTGCTTTTTGTTCTGGACTTAACTGATGTGTTTAAACTTTTGAAATGATTTCAAAGCTTCTTTAAAGTAGCTTTTATAATATCCTTGATTTAATTATACAATTCCAAGTCCCCTATTAATGTAAAAACCTGTTTTTTATATGCATGAAGATCTCCACTTATTTTTTTTGGATCTTGCAATCTAGTGAAGCAATCTCAATGCTTGAACACATTTCTGAAAGCCTGAAACAAAAGAATTCAAACTAAGCAATAATCCGCACATTTTACAAGTGCAACACTTGCCTTTTGACACAATTTCTGCTTAATTACCCCTTTTTCTCTTAAACTTTAAACACTAAGTGTATAAATTCTCCTGTTCTCTCTCCACTCCCATATTACAACATTCTCCTTCTTGGCTCCTCAAATAAATCTGTTTATTCAAATCTCTTTGATAAACTTCTATCTTTATTTCTTGTATTTTTCTTTTCCTGTCTGGATAAGCCCAAGTTACTTGAGAATGGTCTTAAGGCTAGAATTCTTGGTGGTCTTGCTCTAATTAATAATCCAGTTTCCAGCCCTGACATACATTTAGGATGCAATGGGCCAGAGCTCTTGGCCTGAACCTGGGCCACAAGCAACACATCCTAAACAACTGGCTATCAAAAACCACAACAGAGAGAGGTCCCCAAGGAATGGATCCATTCTGAAAAGCAATACTCTCAGCATACAAAGAGTCATGGAGTATCAGCTTATTTGGAACTTCAGCTGCTCATAGAGGCAGGGCAGGCCTGGTATGGCACCCAATGTTCATGGGCCTCTCTGCTCACCCTGGGGCACCTATCCCAGAGCCCCCAAGGCCAGTGGCAGTGCCAAAAATATTGGAGGTGCTCCCATATAACAATACCAGCCTCAAGGCAAGTCTGTTCTGGAGGTACTGCCACAATAACATGATTAATCTCAAAATGCAGACAAACACATGGAAGGTTCTCTGCAGGGTATACTGTACGGCAGACCACATCAATTTCCAAAATCCCACCTGTAACAGATATGAAACCAACACCACTGTGACCCACATGTTGTTTGAGTGCCCCCAGAGAATAAGAGTATGGCAGACCACCTGTACAATTCTTTGGCTTGCACACCCGTACTCTGCACCTATGGAGGGGTTGGAAGTAGACTGGTTCTTTATTGATGCCCCCTCCTGAGTCCCTGAGTCCTTCCAGGCGGCAGTATTCCACACAGTGCTGTGGGTAATCTATGCTATCATCCTTAAATCCTTTGTGTCTGCTCCTCATCTAACACAAGCTCCAAACTCCCTCATGGCACACAAACTTGGGTGGATTATAAGCCAGGTTTTTTATGGCAACCCATCCAGTGCACTGTTCCAGGAGCTGGCAGAAGAATGGTCCTTAATCCCTGGCTTGATCCTCTTTCCTGACTAGAAACAGGCAGTCTTTTTTCTCCTGGAAGCGGTCCAGATGCCCCTTACCCCATCACCTCCTCCCCTTCAAGGTTTTTCTTCAGGAACTCCGGTTTCCTTGACCCCTTCCCCTTAGACCTTCCCTCCTTTTCTTTTGCTTGATCATTCTTATTGGCCCTATGGGCTCGTTGTACCAGTCAGAAATGTCTGGGCAACTTGAATAAATGAACTTTGGGATTACCAACACCCTTGCAATATCTGTCACTATGATAAACCAAGCACTAAACGGTCTCTCAAATTCACTATGCTACCTTGATGATATAATTATATTCTCAAAAACCAAAGAGAAACACCTCACACTTGTCTGTGAGACACTCAATTGACTTGAAAAGCACAAACTCTACTTAAATCCTAGCAAGTGCCAATTTATGGAAAAGCAACTCTTGTTCTTGGGGCACATTGCCTCTGGCAGTGGCATCAAAGCAGATCCAGATAAGATAAAAGCCATAAATAGCATGCAAAATCCCACCTCCAATAAAGAAGTTTGATGCTTTCTTGGAATGATAGCTTACCTAAGGAAATATATCAAAGACTGCAGAAAATTCACTGCACCTATCAATGACCTAATCAAGGGTAATTCCAAAAAGAAATTCATCTGGACACCAGAATGCAACAAGAATTTTTAATTATTAAAACAGGCTCTGATAAAAGCGCCAATCTTGCAATATCCTAATAACAACAGGTTCTATAAGCTTGAGTAAGATACCAGTGACACCGTCATTAGCACAGTACTACACATCTGCCAGCCAGGGCAGCAAGACTTCCTGCCAGTATGTTGCAAAAGTATATAACTAACTAACACTGAGAAGAGATACTCTATACACAATAAGGAATTGCTAGCAATATACCATGCATGCAAGAAATAGAGATATTATCTAAAAGGACATTTAAAAACGTCCAAGTACTAACTAACCTAAAACCTTAATCTATTTCAAAACCCAGAACACACTTTCACGGCAACAAGCCAAATGAATGTACCTGCTGGAAAAGCTCAATTTAGACATCCAGTACAAAGGGGGGCAGAGCTGGTCACAGCCAATGCTCTCTCTAGGCTATGTCAGCCAAGAGAGGATTATCCTGACCACCTGGACCCTGACTGGCCCAATCTATTTAACACTGAGTACAAGACAAAAGAGAAAGACCCCTCCACACATCAACTAACTCCACAATACATCAGTAAGGAATGAAAAACATTTCCATATATCAAATGGCACAGTATAATGCATTTTTAAAGATAAACATGTTTTCTAAATATCACTTGCAAAAATAGTTGACACTATCCTAAGACATTGCTGTCTACTAGGAAACACAAAGGCTAACAATCTACACCTCACTTTAAAAGAGATAGTATGGTGGCCCAATCTCAAACAAGGCATAAGTGATATTCTGAAAAATTACATAGTGTGTGAGAAATACACCAGCACCAAGGCTCCCCAGCCAACAGTTAACCCAGTAACAGACCCTGAATCATTCAAGGTTTTGGGGCTGGACGTAGTGGGACCCTTTCCAGAGGTTCTAAAACAAAACAATGTTTCCTAATTGTAGCCATTGACTTTACTAAACACTGGCCTATCTTCTGGGCAACAAAGAATCACAAGGCAGAAACAATAAACAACTTTGTTAAAAAGGCAATTATATCCAACTACAGTACTCCAGACTACATCATAACTGATGAAGCAACAGAGCTACCAGGTCATGTAGTAAACAGCAATTTAAAAGCAAAAAATATCAAACATTCCACAACCTTGCCCTACAGGCCACAGGCTAAAGGCGGAGTTGAACGCCTAAAAAGCAGATTCATCAGAACCCTTGAGAAAATAATGGATGGCAAAGCCAAGGACACATGGTCACTATAAGTGAAACATGCATTATTAGTATCTGGGTCCACACTAATCAAGGTACAGGCTACCCAACATTCAAACTAATATATAGATAAAAACCAGAGATAGTCACCTGCAATAACCAACTGTATGTGAAAATCCCCCTGAGAAAACCCTCCCACAGTAGAACAAGCACCAGCACCAAAACACATACTCCTTAAAGGTAAAATAGCAGAAACCAAAAGACTCAAAGCACAAAAGTTAACCTCAACCAAGGAACCACTCCCCATCAATTCCCCTGTCTGGGTCCTGGCTGGGAACAGGAAGAAGCTGGACTCAGTACACAGGGGACCAGGAAGAATCATCAAATACAGACCAGACAAGAGCACCTACCTGGTTAAGTTCCAAGAAGCCAAAGACACTGTCATCAAGAAGTACCACAGATCTTGCCTTTGCCTCAGCAAAGAAGAACATTTGACTTGGCTGGTACCAACTAGCAAAAAAACTCTATGAACATCAGGCAGCAGTTGTCACAGACAAAGCACCCTACTGATTTATCAGAGTAACCCCTTAAGGGGGTGTCAAGGAGCTGGATGTACAGGTGTTCTGGATACTGTCAACCCACTTAACATCCAGTCATTGTCTGATTTGGTGCCTTTCCAATATACAGTTTGACATGCCAGAAATGGCAACAAAGCAATATTACATGACTGTCCAAGTATCCAGCAACTTGAACCCATCCAGCACATGACCATCCTTATATTTGATCCAACTTAAATCCCCACCACAACACCAGCTATATAAGTCAAAAGTTTTAACAATAAAATATACTTCTCTTCTTCTTAATTTCATATTTGAATCTTCCCCAAAATTTTCTCCTTATCAATAGGCTGATGTTAGGTCAATATATAAGAAATATTTTTGTTTCTGCAAGCCTTTCAAATAAATATGCAATGTAAGGTAGAGGGTATTTATTTCTTGTTTTGCTTGCTTTGAGGGCTTTAACATCAGTTACAAGCCAAAAGTTTGTTTTTCTTCTTTAAAAAGAAAATTGCTGCTCTATAGGGATTCTGAGAGCCAAATAAAGACTTTTACAAGTTTGTCCTTGATGTGAGTTTTATAATGTTTAGGTTTCATTAGAGAAGATTATGTAAAGGAGTGTCATTCTAAACATGGTTTTTTATAAGTCAATACCAATTTTGATACCTTTTAAGAAAGCAGGTCTGTTAGCTCGTCTTTTCAGATTTGAGTTTATTTTTTTAAGAGTTTTGCCATCTCAAAGAGAAAAAACATTTTATGTGTGTATAGTATTTAATTGAGAGTAAACCCTATATGTAGAATATTTTCCTTGGTTTGATGTTATGAGTTGTCTTGGTTTATTACTTGGATAATTATTGTATTACTAGGATGAGATCATTGTGTTCTTTGAGGATGTTAAAATTTGACTTTATTTTGTTTGATGAATATGGTGTTGTAAGGTGGCTAGTAAAAACTAGCCATTACTGATGTCAATACACCTTTCATTAATCAGTCTTGAGCCCAAAGATCCAAATTGAGGTGTAGCACAGATGAACAACCAGTCCAGTTGATCAACAGGCCATAACCTCAGAAGGTTATTTATCCCATCAAACAATCATACCAATTGACAGGCTGAGTACTAATATGATCTGAGTTTGAAGCCTGATTAGAGTATCAGTGGCTAAAGATTAATTCCAAATCTCCTATATAACTCTTCTCTTGTTATTATTAATAAAGAATCAAATTTAAACAATATAAATATTACTCACACTAAGATAGTATTTTATTAGGAGCTTAGTTTAGGTTAAAGTATAACACATTATAATCCAAGTTAAGCAAATATCACACACCATAGTCTATGTTACAACACATGGCTTTTGTCTTCTGGAATACACTAGGGTTTACCCAAGAGAACCAGTATTTTTCAGCAACAATTTTTAGCTTAGTTTTTCATGACAAGTCCCTTAATAAACTTATGTATGATTTGAAGATTAATTTTGAAGGGAGTTGTTTTGCCTTTGAGTAGGACTCTTGTTTTATATGTCAGTCTAGTGTATTTATGGCTGGACTTGAAAACAGCATATTGTATTTGGATAAAAATGATTTATTCACCATGATGTGATAAAAACTAGAGTCAATTAAGATATTATGTGTGCTTGATTTTTAAGTGCATGAGTAGACTAATTTTGGGAACCATTCTTTATTTTTAGGTTCATAATAATAGTGGTTTGCGGGACACAGGAAGTGTATCAAGCAAATTTTGTTATAAGGAAAACATTTTTTCATGTTGATGAGACATTTGCCCTTAGGTTGGTCCCTTTTCCTATTTTACCTGACCCTTGGTGTCAAGGCCTTAAAGTTCAGATAATGTGGGGTCAGATTCATACCAGATTTCTTTTTCAGCATTATTCATTATGTGTCAGGCACCCACCCACTAGGAAGTAACCCTCCTAGGTGGTGAACAATTTCCAAAGGATTCAATCCCATAACCAGGGATCCCACAGGTATGGAAACCATTCCAAGATGGAATAACTCTCCAATGAGTTAGCACCAACCTAGGAGAGGGTTAAAGCGGCCCAGGAAAAAGTACACACCAAGATAACTTAACAAAAAGGCCAAAGCCAAAGGACAAAACACTTGAGGTTTGTTTGCCAAAGGAGGAGAACCATAAAACTTAGTCTCCTCACTCACAGGGGGATTTGCGGAGATGGGACTTGCTGTATACCAGACTTCCAGAATCATGCGGCGCCAAGATCTATCCAGGAATTGGGAGTCTGCAGTTGTACCAGAATCAGCGCAGGAGCCTATCAAGACGCTAGCAAACACCATTAAAGACAAAGCAAACCATAGTAACCATTTATACCCAAGCCACTCCCCATGAGGAGTCTTGGGCAATTTCATGGCCTTGGAAATTTAGATGTTGTATAAGAATAAAAATTAACAACAGTCACTTAGGTGAATGAAGACTTTATTGATTGAACAAATACTGAAATAGAGCTTACCAGCTTTTTATAGCATGGTAGCAGAAAATAATATAAGAAGAGGAGGTTAGGGAATTTGGAGATGAAATGTGGGGATTTGACAGTTAGGATCTTCAAACTGGGGAAGGTAGATTATTTCCTTGTGTTTTAAAATTCTCTCATCAAAAATAACATATATTCCTTAACTATTCCTCTCATTGTCAGGCATGGCTTTGAGAGTCTGTACTTAACCCCACAGAAGATGGGGACCAG
The DNA here is from genome assembly GCA_014839935.2 of Entomophthora muscae. Taxonomy (NCBI): domain Eukaryota; kingdom Fungi; phylum Entomophthoromycota; class Entomophthoromycetes; order Entomophthorales; family Entomophthoraceae; genus Entomophthora; species Entomophthora muscae. The sequence continues at coordinate 11,050 of QTSX02006807.1, forward strand.
GAGGTGGCCTTGGCGAGCACAACGGAAGGAACGGCAACCAAAGGACCCAAAACCAGACACAGAAGGTCACCTGCTTCATCATTATTGCCAATGTCACCAGGCGTAGATCCTAAATGTTTTGAACCAACGTTATTGATTGTTGATTGGCTGGAAGGTAATTTGTGAGGTAATGATTGGTTCCAATTTAAGTTAACATTCACTTTAGATGAATTTTTATCAACCAAGTCAAAAAGCGACCTGGGTTTGAATTTCAGTGCTGAACCCAAGGAATCAGAAGCCATTCTGGTTTCAAAACAGAAGGTAATAAAGAACAGATATTACTTACTAACCCATTCTTTTTACGAGTTTCAGAGACAAACAAAGGGGCAATAACTTCTGCTTCTTTAAATGTTGATAAATTGTTGTCAAGAATGTTGACAAGGGCATTCATGACATTGTGGTAGTGTCCTCTCTCTTGAGACATGAGAAATTGAAGCTCCAGATTTAGTTGTCATTTTTTCTTTTATTACCATTGTCATTGTGACTGCTATTATTTTTGTTTTAAGACTTTTTCTATATTTTTTATCTCTAATGTTAGAGTATGAGGAGTAATTGCCATTTATGTGTGGCATATTTCATGTTAACAAGTATTTCTGAACATTTAGCCTCTGCAATGAGCCCAGGCATAGAGTTGTCTGCTTTGGGACAAATGTGAACCACTAATAAGGGTTTTATTCTTTTTGAAATGAGATGTGAATGTGTGCATTCTCTGCTTCTGCTGGTTTTGAATTTTTCTAATTATTTATTCAAATTTATTGGCATAAGGTGTGATAGTGATCTTCTGATGAAGGTTGCTGAGCTGTATGAAAATATCTTAAAAATGTTCTGTTACACATAATTAATATGTAATATTAGCTCTGAATAACCAGCTATCCAGCAGGTTGTTGATTTGAGAGCCAACCCAGATGGCAAACCAGTTAGCTGCAGCCTTGTAGAGGCGCTTGTTGGCTTCCTGAGCCAATTTTTTGTATGATACATGGATGGAATTTAGCTTGAATGCCAATTGGTAAGCCAGTTGATGATTTTTATTTTTTGCCAAAGAATAAGTTAATGCCAATGAGTTAATGTTTTGGGTTTTGCCTGTGAGTGGCAGTTGGTTGTTTTTTTGATGTTGAAGGGAACAACTGTACTAAATGATTTTAGATCATGCCTTGAGCATGACCAGACCTTTGAATACAGTTCATCCATTTGGGATGTCTATATTAATGTTGTGGGCTTGTAAGTATGTTTTTCAGATATCCTGGGATCTAGCTTGGTTCAATAATTGGGTAAAGATGGGTGGGCTTTGGTTAGTCATCTTGTGTTTCATGGGAGTGATCAAAACTTTAGCTGCTACCAGTGGCAAGGAGACAACTTTTGGGGAAGCTTCAGATAATAATTTGGATAAGAGTGATTTTAAATGATAATAAATTTGGCTTTTATAGCCAGAAATATTGTAGCAGGTACCTAACTGGGCTCAGTGGTTAGTATCATGTGTCATGGCTCGGAACAGAGATGAGCGGGTACTTGGACAAGTCAAGTGGAAAATGGTTTGATACCAAAATGGGCAAATAGTTGAAAGATTGATTTGGTACCAAAACAGGAAATGTGCTTGATGTTGAACTAATTTGGTGGAATCCAAACTTTTCTAAAATCTAAGCCTTCAACGATATATTTAATTTTATTGAGAGTATAGTTATTGCTTCTATATCACAGAACTCAAGTAGATACCATTTTTCTTTTCGAATTGCTTTAAAACAAGTTTTACATTTTTATGCTTTTAAATCCTTTGGCTTATAAAGTTGACTTAATTTGTTCAAAAATATTTCTAGTTCTATAATCTGTTATATTTAGAGACTCTTTATCCTAGCCTGGCTTGCTTCTGGCTCTATGCTTCTACAGCCAAAACAAAAAATATCTTATATTTAAACATCTTAAATAAATCATTGAAAAGGGATAACCCAGAAACTTAAACGGGCTTTGACTTCTCAGGGCTTGGCAGAGGCAGCCCTAGCCCAGCTTCGCTACCCTACTCACTGAAGTGATTATGGCAACAATTTATTTGAAAGTTTAAAATATAAAGAAATTATCACCAGGATTTGATAGTTCAGACTGAGAAGCCAGACGGCTGACGAAGCATAAGTTTAAAGCTGAGATTAAACAATTTTTATCACCCTAAATATAAATCCAATTTAAATATTATTTTGTGAATCAGCCAACTAAATCACGGAGTACTATCTGAAGAACAGATAATACACAATAAAATATAGACCCTTTAGTTAACAACTGCATTACCTTGGATAATCAATAGTGATTGCTTTTTTGATTCAACATCTCAACAGTAGATATAAGTAGTATTATATAGAAGTGCCTCGGTTTAAAGTATTTTGATATTTAACTTTGGTATAAGAAAACAATATACGTCATTTATAAAGAAAAATTATACAAAAAAGGATTTATTAAAATTTTAATTTTATTTAAGGGCTAACGGATATGTTTAAACAGTTAATATTATTAGCCCGTAGCGTGTAGTTAATGTAAACAGTTTTGCTTCAAAATAGACTTGCTTACAAAAGAGCCAAGCAGAAGTTGCGGACGTTTTTTGGATACTTGCGTTGGTATAGGGAAATTGCTAATCGTGTGGATTGCTTGAAGACAAGATTGTGTATCTGCAAGAATTGCAGTCTTAAGGAGCGGAAAGACTCTTGTTAAGATGGCCACCGCTGGAGTAAGTAACTAACATAAATTCCTTCAAATAAGCGAATTCAACTAAATCTGAACGTTTTCGTAGCATTCAACGGCACCTTTATCATCAAATAACTTGCTGCTTGGCGCGACACCCATAAATCCAGGAGGAAAGAAACACGAGAATGAAATACACCGGAAGAGAACACACGAGGATGAAACGCACACTGGAAAGCAACCACTCGAGAATGAAACACACACTGTAAAGGGAACATACGAGAATGAAACACACAGAAAAGAGAACACACGATAATGAAACACACCATAAACAGAAACACAGGAACACCCGAAACATGGAACACAAGGACACCCGAAACCGACACAAGGACCAGACAGGACACCAAAAGAAACTAGAATCGCCGGGATTTCATGGCTCTAAAAGTACAAAAAAAACTTAATTGTTTAGTATTTGATGAATACCTGCAAGTGACCAAGCCAAAAGGGTAGAGGAGGCGGACCAGGAACACACAGCCAGGTAGCGGGGGAGGTGGACCAGGGACAGCTCAGGCAGCGGTAGAATAGCTGGGAGAGGTTGAAGGGGAAATCTAAAATGTTGAATTTGTTATATGTCGCTCAATTTATACTGTCTTTGGATGTGTACCAAAGATTAGTTATGTAGCTCTATATGACATCATATTAAACGACATTGACTTAGCTTTCACCGTATGTCAAACAATCATCATTCCTCTTACTCAACACTGACACTTGACAAAATTTGAATGATCAAAAGTCAACATCTTTTTCGCACATGCTACAGTAACAACAATGCTAGCAAAACATGACTTGATAAATACGACATGCTTACCAAAGTGATTTTATATCAAAGTAGTAAAAAATGACGTGCATTTGCCGTGTAGATCGATGAGTAAAATCAGTCGAAGATAATATATGTAGTCTAAATCAATGACGATAAATAAACCTTTGAGTTTTAAATACTTGATTGCGATTTTACTTCTAATTAGCAAAGAGCGTTTTAAGTAACGAAATTTGTATCAGTAATCTCGAAAAATAAAGCTAACACTTTTCCCTGTAATTCAGACGTCTCTTTCTTTTTTTATAAAATCAAGCAAATAAAATGTTAAATCATTAGTGATTGTTAATAAACTAGGTTAATCATTTTAAAATAAAAAGAGCTTATTTTATAAAAACCATAATCTAGATTTCAAATACCAATCGAAATTTTATTTCTGGAAAGCCCTAATCATTTTCACTTATAGACTTAAGATAAAATACAATAGTAAAATCTTTTTATTTACAAAAAAATTAACATCAGCAAAAGCGGCATTCCGTTGGAAAGTTAAACATCAACTTTCTAACATGCTCAAATAACTACTAAAGCTCTACGCAGTTACACTTTAATGAATTTATTCCTATCATATGAACCAATTTATATTCTCTGAATCAACCAAAAACTGCTATCGATAACAAAAATAATAATATTTTAACTTTTTTATTAAGATTTTGACTGGATTATCCAAGGTATAGATTGTAAATTTTAATTTCAGTATTTGGGCAAACTTAAAAGTTGCTTAATATTAAAGATAAATATTGCTATGAATATATTGATTGATACAGCAAATTTAAACAGAGGTAGAATAATAGTTCAAAATCATAAAAATGGCTTTTTTAGGTAGAAACCAATGATGATAATTCTTTAATAATTACCTGATGTAAACCTGTTATAAATATAGGATATATTAAAAACACAAGTATAAAAAATAGTGGTATGAAACCATCCCCAATTTATTTAACTCATCTACTTGTCAAGATTTTAGGTTATGAAATAATCTAAACTAACTTCCTGAAAAGGATCAAATTATTTAAACTCTACATTTGGGTTGAATCTTGTTGGGCATTATTATTATTATGAGATAAGGAAGATTGACCAAAATCTTCAGTCTAATTATTCCAATTTGATTTACTTATTTACACCATTGATTCAATCAATTAATAATATCATATTAATATATTTATAGACTAATAATTACAATAATCACTAGATTAATAATAACCAATAAAAACATGTCTAATTAAACACTGTATAGCTGCTGTTTTTATGACCAGTTAAAAATACTATGAGTCATTTAATATACTCTATGTCTTTTGGTATTTTTACTCTTCTACTCCATATGAGAGTGATTTATAGAATACTCTTTACTAATTGACAAGAAAAAAAACAAGAAATCCTGGAAAAATGGAATAAGATCTATCTAAAAGTCCAAATAAAGTTTCAGGTTAGTTAGCTTAGTATCCATAATTAAGACATTAGTCAAATCAGGCATTGTATGGTGTATAGTCCAAACTATGATATTTAATAATATGTAGACATCTGTCACTTCCTTGGACGCTCTGATTAGTTTTGATTAATACATATCATAATCTCTTAATTAAAAGTCACTGGTAAGATTCTGCCTTTTGAATGTAGGAGAATTGTCAAAAATTTATAACCTTGCAAAACCAGGCAACTCATAAGTTTTTATCTAGGCTGCATAAAAGTTAGCCATCCAAACACATACCAGTATGTCAGTAGTAGCAATATGTTTAATTACAGCCAATCAGCAAGCAGAGCCATAAAATATGATAACTTCCTTGGCAGCCACCAATAACTTTCTGAATGACCAATGTAAATTTTGTTGTATACAAGAAATTAAGATTACAAAAAGACTAACAAAAGTTCATATTCATCTTTACTGGACATATTTCAGGCTGTTAGCTAGATCATATCTAGTAATGAAAAAACCATATATTAGTTATTTTCTCTTGATTTACAATAGTATCTTGTTACATAGGACATATAATTTAAATCATATTATCAAAGATAGCCAGTTGTTAGACATTCTTTAAATTTGAAATTAAAAGAGAAATTCTATATTGCTTAGAAAAGATGAAATCTACCCTAAGCACAGTCTAACACATAAAACTACACATTTAAGAAATTAATACAAATTAATGATTATTTTAAACTGAGACTAATTAATATAAGCTTTTGGTTAAAAATACATCTAATAAAACCAAAGAATCCCAATAGCTGTTACTTGTATTGTAACTGCACTAAGTTAGCAGTCACAAGAGGAAAAATCATTCAAAAATATATAAAGTCTTTATTGTCATGTGGGGAGCTATATAGCTTTAGTAATTCCTTTAGGAGGGTCAAGATACCTGCTAATCAATTGTTTGGATGTTTATGGGTAGCTTGATTGTACTAACAAGCATTTAGCTAAATTAAGTCTGTTCTTGATTTGGATTACTGTTGTTCCATGTTTCCTTGCTTGGCAACACAATTTGACTTCTGCTTTTGGCTTTGCATGTCAGGATATTTGAATCAAGGACAAGGGGTTGTTTATGTTAGAATTTATCAGGGGGTTTACAAAGAAGATTTAGCACCACCCTCTGCCAAGTGTTTGTCTCCTTTCTGACTTGTTGTCAGGAAGTTTGTAGGGGTGCAAGCCCCATGCACTATCAACTGTTATTTGGTTGTGGGCAGTGTGGCTTTATGCTTTTGTTTTTACCTGCATGGGCAGAGCTGGCCATGATTCAGGGTCTTGTCTGTTTTATACTTGTTCAATCCTTATACTAGTAATTATCATTGTTGTCTATCTTTACTAAAATGATGGGGCCTAGTTAATTGGGTTGCCATTTGATCTTTCCAGTGTTCATTACCTAGACCTTGGACCATGCTTTGTGTCTTTTCTTTAGGTGGGCTGTCATAATTGATGCTGATTTGGATGCAGGATTTTACAAATAGTTAGTCTATTACTCTTAATTCTTAGTATTATACCTGTTAATGGTATAATGCAACCTGTAGGAAAAACAGAAGAATATAAGATGATATAAAAGAGCTGGTTATTTATTTGATAATTAAGGATTTTATGTAGCAGGAAATCAGAAAATCACTAATTGGCTACAGGAGGCACTTCCCAGAGGAGTTATCAAAAAGAGGAAAAAGACAGTGACATAGAAAAAAAGTGCTGTCAGTACAATTGGTTTCATGTGACTTGCTTGATTAAGATTATAGCTTTATGTAGCTACAATTCCAACATAGTATGTATAAGTAAAGCCAGATAATGTGTGTAACCCATAGACAACTCAATTAACTTTTTAGGGTGTCAGTAATTAATTGTATAGTATGATAAAACAAACACATCAGAAAAATCAAACAATTGCACAATTACTATGAAGTTCTTATCATATGTGTGTTGTGTTTGGCTCTTGGGAAAGACATCCAAGAGGACATAAGAGGAAGCCTTTGATATTAAAGCTTTGAGGTTTGAAGCTAGCCTTGGTTTATCCTTTAGGGAAAATTTAAGAGGACATAAATTAATTTCCTGGAACAATAATAGATAATTTTCTTTAGCAAAAGGAAAGAGGCGCTTGTTGATTATAAAATCCAACACAAATTTGGATATACTTGTTTTTATTTAAAAAATTCTAATTATATAATAGAATTTGAGCAGTGATTGTACACTAGGTAGACAGGGGGCTGGTTGGGTTTGAGATTGTATCAGGATCAGAATATCCAAGGTGATACAATCCAAAGGTGTGAACATTTCAATCAAACCTTTAAGAAAATGGGGCAACTGTTGAACTAAAAAAACCAACTAGATTATTTCAAGTATCACTATTTGTAGACCATATTGAAATAGCATTAATATTGTAATTTATAAAAAGGTGAACAACAATTTTCCAATTTATTTCCATAGTGTGACACATATGCTACCAAACTAAAACTGGAGAAGATCAACAATGTAACCACTTGGCTATTAAACAGTACATTTGTTACTTGCCCCAGCCTATTCAAGCAGCTTTTGGTGCTTTATAGGAATTCTGATTCTAACATGATTCCCTTTACTTTCTTTTTATTGCTTATTGCTAAGATTGAAGTCTACACCAAGGCTTTCAAAATATTTATAGATGCTCCTTGTTATCTCTCCTCTAACAAGCTTCCTCCTTCTTCCCATGCTACAAGAATGAATCCTTCCCTCTATGAGAAGGAAAAGCTGCACTTGCTTTTAAGCAGCTTGCTCATGTGTGCACCCTTGGACCAAAGGCAATCATAATGAATTTTAGATCTTTTAGTTCAGAGCTTTTTTAAAACATGAGTACACTGGGCTTGTGTGATGATTCATACTTAGATCTGCTTTGCAGGTTTAAGCTGTTGTTTACCAAGTAGAGAACAGTTACCTAAGAGATTTAAATGTTTTTTTGCACATATGTAGTGGCTGGGGTTTTGACCAGAAAAGCTGATTAGTGTTTGGTATTTGTCTTGGGGTGTTAGTAAGGTGGCATCTTATTAGTACTTTGGAAGTATATAAAATTACACTGGGATAGTTACTACAAAGAAATATAGACATCATTAAACCAGCTGGTGTAATAATACATCAAGTTTTTCCTGGAATAGATTTGCTAAGGTGGCATTAAAATTCTGATATCAAATGGGTTAATAATATAACTGGGTAATTTACCTAGAAAGGGGTAAGTTTTTCTTTTTATTACTTCCTGGTAGCTTTGAGGAGGTCTTGAAGTTTCTAGACAAGCATAGTTATGCCCAGAACCATTATTAAGATGGCTGCATAAGAAAACAGCCCCAGAACTTGGTGATTTGAAGATTCCTTGGAAGATAAGAAAATTACTTTGCGCCTGAAAGCTCAAACTAACTACTTGAGTTTCTAAAAACAGTAGCAAGACATGAGAAGTGCTAGTTGATGATGACCTAAAGTGTAGGTCACTTATGGGGGTCAAATCTAAGTTGATTCACTTATGGAGACTTTTGCCTGATTCTGAGGTATTGACTTAAGTGGACCATCATGGCAGAGAAGCTCAGATAGGAAACATCTTTAAAGGCTGTAGAAGTGGATTAATAGTTATGTAGAATGCTATAGATAAAGAAGAAGTTAGGAGCAAAGCAAAGCATTCAGGAGAAATTTTTTAATACTTTGCTGAATTGATTTTCTGAGGTAGAAGAAGTTGTAATGTTTTGCCTTAGTTTTATTTCAGTAGTAAAATCAAGGAGGAATGTTAAAGAAATTTTAGGTAATAGGTGTTTTTAGTAAGTTACTATGGTATAAAAAGGTATTTTGCTATGAGAGAAGGATACAAAGCTGTTTTAGTGGGATGTTTTCTCTGGATTTTACTATGAGATAAAAATCTAGGGAAGCCATTAAAAAGATCAAAAAGAATTATCTAAATAGTTCCTACTATTTAAATTGGTTAAGGTTGGATGCAGGGAAGAAGGGTGCTGGAACAAAGAACTGGGTAACACTTTGCTGCTCAAATCAATAATCTTTCAAGCAGCTTGAGTGGTGGAAAATGGTTTTCTAGTTAGATTGCAGTAGATCTTCAGAAATGGTGGAGTTTTAGACACTGCAATAATTGGCTGAATTTAGGGCATTTTTAATGATGAATATGATTGTTTGGAAGCCAAAATCTTAAAGCATGATTTAGGAAGCAGTGAATCAATATTTTTAAGCTTTTGAGAAATTAAGTGTGTAATCTTATTCTATAATAAGAAAGGGGATTACCAATAGGTTAAGCTTTTTAAAAAAGCCATTTGGAAGGCGCAAACACTGGGAACAAGGTGCTATAAGTAGGAGGCTGCCTGGAAAGTTGGATGGGCATTTTGGAAATATTTTGTTGCAAGTGGAATCTTTGTTGGGTGCTTGATCTGTATCTTGATTAGTACATGTCTGGTTGATTTTTATTAACCTGATTTCTTTCAAATTATTAATCTGTCTTTGCTGAATAATTAGCTAGTCAAAAGGACTCTGAAGCAGTGGCAAATCAGAAGAATTCTATAGGTATCTTCCTTCTGTTAATAAAGACTATCTTGACCCATATTCTTCCTTTTTTTAAGGGGAATTTCTGGTGATAATAATTTTGGAGATAGTCAAGAGGATCAGAAGAGGCAGAACTGTAGTATGTTCACTCACAAAAAACTCCTGGGTGAGTAATTAGTAAAGAGTTGTAAACAACCTTGAGATCCAGGATGTTGTTAGATTTGAAATTATCATGAAAAGAGCCCCCTATATGAAGGAGCTGCTTTGATAGACAATACATTTCTGTAAACTATTTTTTCCCTAGTTATCAATTGCCAATGATGATTAGATGGCATGATGAGTCTTTTTGCAGTTTTCAGATAATTTACTTTTGTTCTTTTCATAGAACAAGTATCTCTGAGGAGAATAACCTCAACCCAGCTGTTCCCTGGCTTTGACCCAGGACACACCTTGGTGACATCCTAGGAGCAGGAGTGCCACACTAGTCCAAGTCTGGAGCTAGCTTCAGTTTTTCAGTATTTAAGAGGAAATAATTTCCCTGGGAGCACCAAAGTCAATGATAGCTCAGACCTTCACCTTGTGAACCATCATATCAACATAGATGCTGTCCTTTCTGTTGGTTCTATTGCCTAGGGACATTAACCTATATACATCCATATCCTTGTATTTTCTAAGGATTTCCTCCAAAGCAGTGTAAAGGTGGCGCTGAATCCCTTGAGGATCTCCAAAGAGCCAGAGACATTGACTGACTTGAGGATTTGTGCCATTTTCTTGGCTCTGTCACTATTGTGTATAATCTCAAGTTGCAACCAAGATTCCCCTCTTGCCTGCTAATGTATCTAATAATACACATGGAGCGCTTTATGAGTTGCCTCATGACGTATATAGCAACATGGATTAATCTGATGGCAACATCAAACTGCAGGAACTATCTCCTAATTAGGAGTGCTGCCAATTTAACATTACTGATTCCTGCACAGGTTAATCCTTGGTCCCAAACCTTACATGAAACCTGCCACTGTGCTATCCCCTGGTGGCCTTGTGGCTCTCTTCATGTTGGGAATTTTGACCAAAAAATTATGCCAATTATGACAGAGCTCACTGATTAGGATTTCAGCAACCAAATCAATAAATTAGCAGTATAAAAATCAATTTTGCCAATTATGATGGAGTTCAAAGATATGAATCACAGCACGCCAAACACCATAAATTGGTAGGGTAAAATACATGTATATTGGATCAGCAGTAGCCTGCTGACCTGAACCATAAATCAGCCAATAGTAAGCACCGCCACAGTGCTTAGTGATCCATGATTTGCTGCCGCACCACTTTGTAAAGTTACAGGTGCCGCAGCACTGCCTAGCAATTGAATTAGGCACCAAAGCGCCAAACTACTTTTACGTCAAGCGCTGCTGCCTTAATTTTACATAAAGTGCCAAGGCGCTAGGGTCAAATACCCCATAATCTTGAATTCTCATATTAATTATATTATTAAGCATTGATCTTGAAGTATGTTCAGGATAGTAGGAAGTGATCCTGAAGTGAATAAACTATTCCACGCAAGCAAGAGCCACCTTTGCTGGGTGAAGATGAAAATATTATATTGGTTGATGTGCAATAAGCGTTAAACCTAGATTAATAATTACCTAAATTAGGAGCATATTAGAATGTCATAGAAGACATTGCTAGCAGCCCAAGGATTAACCTTGGATAAGGTATAAGAAGAATAATCAATTACAATAAAATTGTTTTTAATCTGGTTGACCGTTATCTTAACCTTTAAGTACTTCTGCGGGATCAGAAGCCATTCCTTGACAATAATCATTTTTTATTTGATCTTGGCTCTTCTAATACAATAATACTCATATTTTCACATATGACTGTATTCAAGCAAATCCCCTGTGCCCTATAATATTAATAATTGTGATGCTGTAATGCAAAAGGCGCAACACCCCATATAGTATATTAGTCACAATACTAATTAATAAATCTTATATTATTACTCTTATTCTTGTCCTTTCTATTGGACTTTTGTCTTTCAAAATCAAATAATGAACTATCATTGGTTCAGTGCAACACTCAGTAGTATGGATTGTCAACTTTTCAGCACATAGTAGTACCACAGTTTCATGGGCTTTAGGAGCTAGCAGGGATTCCTTCCTTACTTTCATCTTTCTGGTGAGAACATTGACGGTAAAGATCCTATGGAGCTGGTCTTCTTCTATCTTGTTGTTATCAAGCTAACAGAGCAAGGGCCTAGTGTCAGGGTTGGTGAATCCTAAGCTGGGGATTTTAGGCTCAGGGGCTTTGGAATATGCTGTTTTCAAGACATAGTCATCTCTGAGAGAGAGATGCAGTCTATAGCACATGGGTGTTCAGATGGGAGAGGTGAGGTTGTAGAGAGGGAAGATATATATAAATGGGAAGCTAGAGGTTTCTTCTAATTATGGTTATTCAGAAGTTTTTTTTGGATTCTCTTATTGAAAAGATTACTTTGCTTAATAATCTCTTTAAGAATCATGCTCATCTGCTTATACATGGTGAACCTTGGACACATATTACTTGCATTTTCTGGACATGTGTCTGGGCTTTTCACACTTTTAACATGTCCTAGTGCTAGTAGTACCAGCTATTCATTGGGTGGTTGAGCTATAAACAGTCTTGGGTTTGTCAGTGAATGAGGGTTTTTTCTGGTTTCCTGAAATGATTTTTGTCCAGAGGTTTAGGGAGCTTTGAAGTCATTCTTGAAGGTGAGAAGATGGCAAATCAGATAAAATACATTGTGAGTCCTGTAGATTCCAGATTTTAAGGCAAAAGAGAGATTATTATTAGGTTGTACTTCATTGAGCATGATGTAATTAACATCAATGAAAGAAGTAGCCTTCAGAGAGATTAAGGTCTGGGCTTCTAGGAAAACCTATCTGTAAACTTTTGCATGGTTTCTCCTTTCTTAATGCCTTCTTTGATAAAGTCCATCTTCCTGTTTTTAAGGGCTTTTTGCTGCCAAATTCTTCAATTAAGGTATTAGAAACATTGGCAAAGGTCTATCTACATTCAGGTGGTTGAGGAATGATGATGGTCTGTGTCTCAGAGTCCAGGAAGATGAAAGTAGTAGAGTTTTTCATTGCTTCATCAGATTCATACATTGTATTTTCATCAAGTCTCAAAGAATATGGTGACATTACTTTTTCTATCAGACTTAGGCAAGTTGACAAGTTTAAATTTGGGGATCACATCACTGGTATTAAATGACTATCTTAAAGGAGAGAGGTTGCCTTGGGAAGCCCGGTATCTGGCTTCTGGGGCATCTTGAAGTTTATGTAGTCTAGTCTGTTCAGGAGTGACTAAAGGGTTGTCACTGCTTTCTAATACAGTTTCATTCATCATGATTTTTCTGGTGACACTTTGTTGATCATTGTCTTCCTATTTATATCTATGATAAGACTTATTACCAGAGAATTGAGCCTGACTTCTCAAGAAAAAGTCTTCTCAGTGATATGGGCTCCTCAAGTTGCACCATCTTCTCCTTAGGGGAGACACAGAGAAACATTCATACAAGTGGTTGATCTGGTCCTGGAGGGTGTATAGAGTGGCTCTGTTATCCTTGAGATCTTCTCTGATTTATTGATTCTCTTTTATCAACTCATCTACTTTTTCTTATAAGCCTTAAATATGTTGACAAGTAGTTTCAGATAGGATATTGTTGATTTGCTCTAAAGAAAGATGTCTCTGTTTCTTATTGGCAGATTATTCATGGATAGCTTAATGTCCTTAATATCTTTGGCAGCTGCACCTGGAAGGTGCAAAGATCTTCATACATTAAGGTATTGTCATAACTGTGCTGTTTTAGCAGAGTTACAAGGGGAAAATATTTAGAAACTAGATAATATTCTTTATTGAGAGATAATAATTATATAGTTAATATGATTCATAGATAACAGGAGCATGATAGTGCTGATCACATGGTTTGATGGTGAAGGAGGTGGCTTGATCCTGGTAATAAGTCAAGTGCCAAAACAAGGTATCCACTGTAAGGGATCCTCATCTGTTCATGTTGTTAAATTTGGAAATTTGAGTTAACTTCCTAGTCTGGCTTCAAGGGACTGGATAATTGGGTTATGGGTCACAAACTTGCTTACTCAAAACCTTGTTGGCAGGTTAAGCCTGCTGTTTTGACACCCCCCCTGACTGAAGGTCAGCCTCTTCTGGGGCAGGTCGTCAGGGAGGTTGTCAGGAGCCCGTGTGCCATACTGGACTAACTGTTGCTCTGTGACAGGTAGGGCAGTCTTGTGATGTCTCTGTCTTGCTTTGAAGGGTCTCAGGCAATCATGTTGGAGGATTTTGTCTTTTTTATGTTTCCCAAGTCCTTTCACAAGGTAAGTGTTATTTTTGTTTACCTTTAGGATGATTGCTGGGCCTAATTTTCTGGGTTGTAGTTTGCTTTTGTCAACGTTCATGACCCAAACTTTGTCACCAACTTTGTGTCTGTCTTGGATGGGGACAAATGTCTTTTTCAGACGCTTGTTTTCTCTTTCTGTTTGATCATCATTGGCCTCAATGACCTGGGGATCTGAAAAAGGGGGGACCTTGCTTGGAATCTCCGGCTTGGGTCCTGATAATGCCTGAATGATATTAGGCTGTGTGCCATATACCAACTCAAAAGGGCTTTTTCCGGTGGATCTGTTCACACAAGTTTGGAATACAAGTATTGCAGTCAATAGCTACTTATACCAGTCTTCAGGTCCCCCAGCAGTGAGTTTGGCCAAGGCTTGCACAAGGCTGCCATTTAACCGCTCTACTTGTCCATTGGCCTGAGGATGGTATGGTGTTGTCACTGTGTGCTGAACCCCATTCTTGATGAGGTATACATTGGTGTCTTCAGAGGTCAATTCTTTACCTCTGTAAGTTATCAGGAGTTCTGAATTTTGAAACTTGCTGATTATTTCTTTTCCTATGAACTACCACACATTGTTGCCAGTATGTGTCTTTAATGCTTGTGCTACTGGCCACAGTGTAGCAAAGTCTATTGCAGTGATGATGTACTTCTGTTCATTATGTTTTACTGGCATGGGGCCTACAATGTCTAGTGCCCACACCTTGAAGGGTAGTTGCGTGTGGATGGGTAGTACTAACTTTGGCAGAGTTTTGCTTCTTGCAAACCTCTCACATATTTCACATTGCTCTAAGACCTCCTTAAAATCTTGGTACAGGGTTGGCCACCATGCTTTGTGTTTAAGGAACTTGTAGAGGTTGTAACTTTTTGTGTGTGCTAGGTCTATATGGTAACATAGGATGGTGTCAACTTGCTGATGTGTGGGAACATGAGGAATGGTGGTTCCATTGGACATTTTTTAATGTAAGGTTCCTTACACGTATGCAAATAAGTGCTTGTTCTTAATGACTGTCTCTTTTTTTATGTCTGTGGTACCAGGGGAAAACTCTTTGTCCTTTGTCCAAAGTACCAAGAGGGGAAAGTCTGGGTCAAGCCCATTCTCTCCTCTTGTGGCTTGGATGTACAGGCACAAGAGTATGTCCGCCAT
>QTSX02006808.1:0-25908 GCA_014839935.2 Entomophthora muscae
TATGAGGTCAACCATTGTCTTAAAGGTCAAATTGTGGCGAGAGTGTGGAGGGAGAGCACAGGAAAGGGTGGCATCAAAGTCATCCTTGAAGGGAGAAAGGATGACTGGAAGGGCAAAGGGCTCAGGAGGGGAGACTGGGGTTGCCACAAGAGACAAGCATGACTCAGGCGGCTCCCACCCCAAGGGGAGAAGGGGGAAGGAGCCTGGGCACCCATCCAGCAAGAAGTGAAGCTCATTAGTGAGACAGTCAATCTTTACCAAGTGACGCTGCCACCATTCTACGTCCATAATTACAGGGTACAGTAGATCCTCAACAGCAGAAAATTTACTCACAAACACTTGTGATCCCGTACAGTAACTAAGTGGGTTAGTGAGGGGATAACTGAGCACCAGTACCTTGCTGGCTGCAATAAGGCTCTGAGGGGGGAGCAAGGACAAGCCCAAGGATTGGGCCAGTGCCAGGTCCATAAAGTTACCTGTGGCACCTGTATCTATCAAAACTGTAGCCTTGGCTTGGCAGGATTTGGTGTAAAAGGTTGCAGTAAAAAGGAAATAGGAAAGATCTTCTTTATTCTGCAGGGTCAGAATGGATGCAGCAGGGTTGCAGGAAGAAACCTCAGGGATGGCAGTCAAAGCCGCAAAGACAGGGAGGGATCCTGTGGAGGTGGGCCAGTTGGGGACCTGGCAGGGGCGGCACATCACGTTGATGGCAGGCGTCTTGGGAGGCTTGGCCGCAGGGGCTTAGCCTGGACGGACTTAGAGACCAGAAGATGGGCCAGCACACCAGAATTGGGCTGGTAGGCAGGCTTGGCTCCAAGCTTGCGGGCCAACGCAAATGCCTTCTTGAGGGAGGTAGGAGCCAGATCCCACACACTCTTGTCAGCTGATACAGCATCCAAGGAGTTGCAGAAAATGGCCACTGCCATCTTGGTAGGGAGATCCAGGGAGGCAGCTTTCACTGCAAAACACTCAACATGGGAGGCAAGGTCAGGGACAAGGCCTTTGGAACAAAGGGTCTCAAATATAACCAAGGCCTTGGAACCCAGAGCGGCCACCGCTGAAGAGACCAGTATAAGAAGGGAGGAAGTATCCCCAAGCTCCTGACTTTGGTGAAGGAGAGTGCACACCCAGAGGTGGGTGTCTCTGTCAAGAGCATCCAAGAGGGTCACCAATCTCTGAGCATTGGAGATGGGAGTGTTTGCAGACGCTGAGTCCGCAGAGAGGCAAAGCTGCAGCTCCCCAAGGACTTCCAGGACCTTCTCACAGACAGCCACGGAGGGGGTGTGCAGGGTGACACAAGGGTAATATTTACCGCTGATGCAGCCAAGGAAGCTGTGGAGAGAGAAGCAGACTTCTTGGTGAGACACAACTTGAAGGAAGAAGAAGTGACCACACAGCCCATACCAAGAGGAATCCAGCAAGGAGGGATCCCAAGCTGGCGCAGATAAAGCAAAAAGTAAGCTCCACACCCAGTAGCAAAAGGCTGCAAAGGCAGAAGAAATGGGCTTGTCAATTATGTGAGAGAGGGGGGCTAAACTAACTAAGTTTGGCTCCCATCCCGGTGAGGTAAACCACCAGGATGCTGCCCAGTGAGTACTGGGATGGCTGCTTGGAGGGGGGAGAGAAGGGAGGACACAGCAGACAACCACAGAAAGTAGGCATTCAGTCCCATCAGCGCTAGCCCGGCAAACAACCCAGGGCGTATGGGTGGGGGCAAGGGCAACTTCACAGGAGCTTGGTGGGATGCCAAGTGGTTCACCTCCAAGCTAGGAGGGGTAGACACCAACATTTCCTCCAAAGAGGGGGCAGGCACAGTGTTGTCTACAGCAGAAAAGTCCAAATCATTGTAAGTGAGACCCTTGACAATTGTCTCTCCTGAGATGAGTAGTTCACCAGGGAGGTGCAGGAGACTGTAGGGGTTGGCGCCCATAAGGCGTGCAGAAGTAGAAAATTGAGACCACATATCAGGGGTAGTTGTCCAGAGAAGAATCACAAAAGGCGCCAAGGTGAACACCACAAATTTTAAGACTGGGGGGATCATAGTTGCAAGGAGCACAAAATTTGGTGCACAACAGTGCAATTTTTAGAGCTCAAAGTAATAAAAGATTGGAGAGATAGGTAAGCCACAAGAAAAACCTGATCAAGAGTGGCAGAAATCAAGTAGGGGCCTTGGCAACAACTTTGGGTAGCTTGGGCAATTATAGAGACATAAAGCGGGTTTGAAATCAATAAAATAAAGAAAATCTCAAATTTAAAGTAAGATTTATACAAAATTTTAAGTGAAGTTTGGGGTTCAAACTAGGCTTTCAAAAGCATAGACCACAGAGACTACAATTAAGTAAAAGGCCTGTGATTAAAGGCTTCAAAAGGGGGACCGGGTTTGAAGAGGACAACAATAAGGTAAGAATTATGGTGAAATTGACTAACACTTCAAATAAAGATACAGAAGACCCCAAACTGTCAAGGTAGGTTCCATAATGCTGGGTATTGTCTGTCCAAGTAAGAAGGCTCAGAAGGCCGGGAAACCTGTATTGAAATTGACCAGTTAACGGATTTAAACCAAAGGGTCAATTGAAAATGGGTCACGGCTGCTCCAGTCTGCCATCTGAAACCAGCTCCCCCTTGCAAACTGATGTTGATAAATTGACGTAATATGAGGGTCATCCAATATAAGCTTATTAATCAGCATGGTTGTCAGAAACTGGTCACACAAGGGTTCTTTGCAACCTGGACTAGATACTTACTTGAAGATGTAGAAGAAATAGGAGGTCAAGACTCAGGTGGTATTGCTTAGTCAATGTTTCTGGTATATATTGAATAATTTTTCCTGTTTTAACTCTAAGAGTTAAGTCCTCCTAAATTTACTCAATAAAAATCAATTATCCCAAGTTCTAATTTTAAATTTTAAAAATGCATCCTGTGATTGGGTTGTTGCAGTATATCCTGTACAATCTGATTCTGAACAGAATCATTTCAGGAAGATGGGGCCCAGCATCTGGAACTTTGTTGTTGGCACCGCCAAATGTCAATTTCATGCCAGCCAATTTTGTAGCTCCTCCCTCCATTCCTGAAGATGAAAATTGGCTCACTTTTTAATGCCCAGAATTCTACGCTGAAGATGCATTGATGCTTTCCCAGGTCATTTATCTTGGTTTACTCTGGTTAGGATTGATTGTTCTACTTAATCCTGGAGTTACACTTGGAAATTTCACAAAAAATATTTGAAGCCGCGTTGGTGGTTAATCATCAATTCTATGTGGATTTGGGTGGTAATTCCCCATCATTTAGAAACAGCTTCATATTATCCAGTGATTTCTGTCACATTACTCAACTCTTCTACGTCTGAGTTTTTGGAAGCAGTTCATCATGGATTTGTGTTTCTTTTCTCCTGCTCCGTTGAGATATCTGTGTTTACCATGTTTATTTGCGTCAGTTCATTTCTGAGTTTTCAGTTTGGGCTTTTCTTTAATTTGTGGTTTCCATCTCTGGCTGCAGTTGTAGAGACTGGATCCTCTGTTTCCTATTTCTGTTGTGTCATGTCATTTTGGCGTCTGGATTTTTTTCCTGCTCCACCCACTGATGAAATTTTGTGTTAAGTTTTGTCAGCATTATCATTTTATTCCAGCTCTAGCCTTAGTCACAAATCCCAAGTTTACCATGTGATGATGAAGGTTTCTGAAAATGCTCGTGAATGGTTGTTGTCCGTGGTGGAGCGTAATCCACGTGTTTTAACTGAGAGTGCATCTCTATATCCTTTGTTAAAAAATTTGTGTGTATCTATTGAGGAGCTCAAAGTATATTGTATTCTGTATGCCTTCCATCAGGGTACTACTCTGCTTTCAATATTCCTTCCTCAGTTTCTTACCTACTGCTGTACAATTGATATTTCCGAGGTGAATAAACTCTCAGCATTGTGGTTAGCAGTTGACCAGACTGCCCAGAATTTGGCGGTTTGGGATTCCCTGTTAACCACAACTGAGGCCCTGGTAAGCCAAATTCTTTCTCTGGTCTCAAATCTGTCTACTTCCAAACAAAGTATGTTGGTAATTGAAGATAAACCTGCTGTGCGCTCTTGGTTTTCTGGACCTTGCTCTGCGGTAGTTCCTTCCAACCAAAGCCAAGATTGTTCTCCCTCTAGCTTGTCTCAGCTACAATTGGCGGTGGTGAACAAACCCAGTGATGTAAAGGAGGCCCCTGTAGTGTCTGGTCCTGATAGTTCCTTGGTGATGCTTTAGCACGTTGTACCTGCAAAATCTTCTGTTATTACGTCTGAAGAGTTATCCCTTGTTCCCATTGATTTTGATAACCCTGTTCTTCCAGCTGCTGTCCAATAAATGATCAATTGTTACTTCTAGGAGCATCCTGCCTCCTTAGCTGCCGTCTGTACTGCCAATGAAAAACAAGACCCTGTCAAGATTGCTACCTTTGCTGCAAATAAATCTACTTCTGGTTACTTCTTGTTTTATGGTAGCATTGATAATAGTCAAACTATCTATCAGCCAGCCATCTTGTTAGATACAGGTGCTTCCAAAAATTTCATGAGTGTGGAGACTGCTGACTTGCTACAACTCAAGTACCACCCGGGAATGCTTGTTAGGGGTGGAAATTGTCAAATGTTTCCCTCTTTCCAGCTGAAGAAGCCAGTTACTTTTGTAGTTGCAGGTCAGTCTTTTACTGCAAGGTTTTCTGTTTTACCCTACCCTTATGTATCCTATCATTTTGGGAGTGAGTTGGTGGAGAGATCATAATGTATTGACCTTACTGGAGAAAAATGAGCTACAGGTGGAACACTCCTTGGGTATAACTATTTGTATTCTGCTGTTGGATATGTCTGAATCAGAGCAATCATCACAGACCATACAATTGTTTCCTGTCCCTGTCCCCGTAAGTTTGGATTTACCGGCATGTTTGCAACCCTGGTCTGCAGCATTTGATGCCACCAGAGGCGAGGTCCTTCCTAAGCACACTCAGTTTGACTTTGACTTTAAGGTCACTGTTGATCTGATCAGAATTGTGTCTCCTATTTATCCTTTAACCTTGAAGGAAGATGCATGTTTAGAAGAGTGGACTTGTGAAATGTTGGCCAAGGGCTACATTTTTAAGAAGGCTTCATCAATCTGCTCTCTGTTATTGTTTGTTCAGAAGTCTGATGGGTCCCTTTGTCCTTGTGTTGACTACAGGAATTTGAATAAAATTACAATTCCAGATCCTTATTCTTTACCTCTCAAAGCACAGATCTCTAGGTGTGTTGAAAAGGCCAAGGTATTCTTGAAACTGGATCTGTTGAATGCTTTCAATCAAATCAGGATTGCAGAAGGAATGTAATGGTTAACAGCATTCAGAACTAAGAAGGATATCTTCCAGTTCCATGTAATGCCCTTTGGATTGAAGAATGCCCCGGCTTGCTTTCAGCAGTTAATTGATTCAGTCCTGGGAGATCTCCTAGGCGTTTGTGCCATCAAATATATGGATGACATCTTGGTGTTTTCTCTGGATGAGGAGTCCCATAAGGCCCACTTGTTGGCAGTTTTAGAGCATATTCTCTAAGAAAACTTGATTATCAAAAGGCGTAAGTGTGAATTCTTTAAATGTAAGGTTATCTTTCTGGGTAATATTATCTTTGAGGATGGCCACACCATTGCCCCTGACAAGGAAGCTGCAGTTTGAGAGTATGCTACACCTGTGACAGTATCCCAACTTTGTAGTTTCTTGGGTACATGTACGTTCTTGAAGAAATTTACTCCCCACTTGTCTGAGGTGGCTGCCCCTTTATATTTGGCTAGTGGAAAGACAACTTTAGTCTGGACGCCTGAGTGTGCAAGTGCTTTCTCAGCAGTCAGGGCTCTTTTGTTGTCCTCCCCAGTGTTAAGACATGTGAATCCTGAGCTTCCTTTTGTTGTTTCCACCAATGCATCTAAATAGACTGTGGCTGGTGTGCTGTTGCAGACAGCTAGTGACGGGATTGAGAGACCTGTAGGGTAAATCTTCTGGAAGATGGAGGCTCAAGAACGCAACTACATGATTTACGACAAGGAATTGTTGGCTGTTGTGGAATCTTTAAAGCTTTGGCATCACCATCTCATGTTGGCATGTCATCCATTTGTAGTAAACACTGACCACAAAGCTCTTCTATATTATTAACAACCCAGGGTTTTGTTGGGTTGCCAATCCAGATGGCATGGTGATCTGACAAGATACAAGTTCCGCTATGAGTTTATTAAGGGATCTGACAATAACTTGGCTGATGCTCTAAGCAGAAATCCTTCCCATCTCCCAGATGCTAGTATAGACGCCAAGTTTAACACACATACTATGATTCCAGACAAAGCTGTGGTGCCTTTTGTATTGCCTCCGCTGGTTACATTGGCCACCATGCCCTTAGCAGATGGCGCAGACCTGGACTTGTATTCCAAAGTTAAGTTTCTGCAACCTTTGTCCAAAGGTTATGATAGGCTATTGGCGCTAGCATGTGCAAACCCAGTAGGTCAGCCTCAGGGTTATCACAAGATTGGTCCAGTCTTATATCATCAAGGTTGCTTGTGGGTTCCTGAGGGCACTATTTGGGATGAAATCATGGAGGCTAATCATACCTGTCCAACAGCTGGTCATCCAGGGAAAAACAAAACAGTGGAACTTATCTGCTGCCAGTTTTCCTGGAAAGGTTTGACTGTGCAGGTAGCAGCTTTTGTTTGAGATTGCCTGATATGTGTTTAATCCAAGGCCAGTTGGAATAAGACTACTGGTTTACTGGTTCCACTTCAGCCTGCTGTTGGTCCCTGGACGTCTGTGTTGGTGGATTTCATTGGTGAGCTTCCCAATTCCAATGGGTTTAACGCAATCATGGTGGTAGTTGATTGTTTCACAAAGATGGCACACTTTGTACCTTGCTCAACCACAATTACTTCAGTGGAAACCGCTAGGTTATTTGTGAACAGAATCTTCTCTCTACATGGCATCCCAATGGAGATTGTAAGTGACTGTGGTCCTCAATTTATTGCTCAGTTCTGGGAAGCTTTTACTGGAATCCTTGATATCAAATTGTGCCGCTCTACTGCTTTCCACCCCCAATCTGATGGACAAACAGAGAGGATAAACCAAAGTTTGGTGGTCTACCTACGTTGCTACACCAATGCGCAACAAGATGACTGGTGTGATAATCTACCCATGGCAGAGTTCACATATAATAACGCCCCGCACACGTTAACTCAAGTATTGCCATTTTATGCCAATTTGGGTTACAATCCTTCTTCCAACATGGGTCCTTGTTTGGTTAGCAACGTGGAAGCTGCAACTGATCAAGCTGCTGCATTGAAGCAGGTTCATCAGGAGCTCCAAGTTACTCTTGCCACTGCCGTGACAACTTACAAGAAATACACAGATTGCAAGCGCCAGGAAGGTCCAACTTACAGGCCAGGTGATCTAGTCATGGTTGATGCTTGCAATATGAAACTTAAGGTTTCCTGTTGCAAATTAGGTCCCAAGCAAGTTGGTCCCTTCAAGGTAGAACATCAGATTGATCCCTCCGCCTATTGGCTGGATTTACCTCCTGCTTTCAAGATTTTCTACACCTTCCATGAATGTCTTCTTACTCCCTTCAAAGGAACAGAGACCCCCTCTTCCCAACCCATTCTTGTGGAAGGAGAACCTGAGTATGAGTTAAATTGTATTCTGGCTTCCCGCAAGAATTGCCGCCGTTTGGAATATTTGGTATCTTGGAAAGGTTATCCTGATTCTGAAAACTCTTGGGTTCTCCACTACAATTGTTCAAATTCTTCTGATCTGATCCATGAGTTCTACAAGCGCAATCCCACTGTGATTGGTCACCCTGAACTTACCCTAGCCACAATGAAACTCCTACCTGCCCATAAGAATTTCTCTTTATCCCATCTCTCAGATGGTGGTATTGTGCCCAGGGCTAAAGTGGAGGGTAATGTCACGGTAGGTTCCATAATGCTGGGTATTGTCCGTCCAAGTAAGAAGGCTTGGAAGGCTGGGAAACCTGTATCAAAATTGACCAAGTTAACGGATTTAAACCAAATGGTCAATCAAAAATGGGTCATGGCTGCTCCAGTATGCCAGCTGAAACCAGCTCCCCCTTGCAAACTGATGTTGATAAATCAACGTAATATGAGGGTCACCCAATATAAGCTTATTAATCAGCATGGTTGTCAGAAACTGGTCACGCAAGGGTTCTTTGCAACCTGGACTAGATACTTACTTGAAGATGTAGAAGAAATAGGAGGTCAAGACTCAGGTGGTATTGCTTAGTCAATGTTTCTGGTATATATTGAATAATTTTCCCTGTTTTAACTCTAAGAGTTAAGTCCTCCTAAATTTACTCAATAAAAATCAATTATCCCAAGTTCTAATTTTAAATTTTAAAAATGCATCCTGTGATTGGGTTGTTGCAGTATATCCTGTACAATCTGATTCTGAACAGAATCATTTCAGGAAGATGGGGCCCAGCATCTGGAACTTTGTTGTTGGCGCCGCCAAATGTCAATTTCATGCCAGCCAATTTTGTAGCTCCTCCCCCCATTCTTGAAACTGAAAATTGTGTCACTTCTCAATGCCCAGAATTCTACGCTGAAGATGCATTGATGCTTTCCCAGGTCATTTATCTTGGTTTACTCTGGCTAGGACTGATTGTTCTAATTACTTCTGGAGTTACAATTGGAAATCTCACAAAATAATGTCTGAAGCCGCATTGGTGGTTAATCATCAATTCTATGTGGATTTGGGTGGTAATTTCCCATCATTTAGAAACGGCTTCATATTATCCAGTGATTTCCATCACACAAACAGAGTCAACCAAGTTAATTCAAACAAATATAGGCACCTGTTTCCAGAGGGTTTAATGATTTGAAAATTGACAAGCAGGAGGCTCAAAGTCCCCTGGCATTGTAAAGGGGGAGTGTTGCTAGAAGGGAGTCACATGACCACAGATACTGCATCTGATTGATCAAGGGAGAAAATTTGCTGACCAGAGCCAGGGGTGCTGGAGAGTTTCAGGAAATTTTGTGGCTCCACCTGATTGGCTGGGAGGCTCCTCAACAATCTCAGATTTAATTGACTTTCTGGTTCTGGATGTGGCGTTGTTTGATTGGGTGTTCCTGATAGTTTTTAAGAGAGGGCAACACCATGCCAACAAATAGTCCAAATTGATCAGTGTTTCTTTCCAGGCCAGGACAACTGGATCTGGGGGATCTGCAGGGTAGGCTAGGACAAATCTCTCATCAACAGTATGGGCTAAATTTCCTAGAGAATTAAGTGGCTTGGCTGTTATTTTTGGTCCTTTTTGGTGTGGCAGGGAAAAGCGGTTCAATCCAAGGCCAAAGGTGGCAGTGATTTACAATTGTGGTGCTCAAGGGTTCTAAGGGTAAGGTTGAAGTAGCTGAGCAGCAACTGGGGAAACACAACAAGGTTAATATCTTCTTACCCAAAAAAACCTCTATATCTGGGCTCTGCAAGTAATCTAAAAATGTTAAGTCAGTTGTTATGTTCTATTTAATGATTTCTTTATGTAATACCCAGGCAAGATAGATACTACTTGCAGCAGGTATAGTAGGAGATTGAAAAATTGGAAACCAGACAGGGTGCTGATGATAGGGTATATGATCATCAACCAACGGATGACCTTAGCATGGACATTATATCTCCTGAAGCTCCCGGCAAAGTAGGTTAACACATAGTACATGGAGTTGTACACTGCAATGGACAACGTGGAGTGAGGAGATACCAGGGGAGGCCAGGAACCAGTGTTGGAGAAGTTAAGTTGTCCAGGGTCATAGTGTGAATCATGACCTAGCCCTTCTGGTGAGGGTCCAAAGAACTCTGATCCCTGTTGGTAGCCTCTAATCCCAAGGCAAGCTGTGAGCACAGCTGTGAAGATAAGATGGTTCATCTTCCTTGGATTGGAGGGGTTGGCTGGGGCTAACTATTTAAAGTTGACTTAAGTTTTAAGTAAATTTTAGCTTTATTAAGGATATTAAACTCAATGATAGCACAAGCTATTACTGAGGAGGGGTCCCTTATTTATAGTGCTTCTCACTTGCAAAGTTTTGAAAGTGGGAATGAAAGAAAGGGATTGGAGAACCCAAAAGTTTGGACAAGGTGATTGGGAATTGGGGTTTGAGAAGGTGGCCAAATTCTTGTTCTTTGACAATCTGTTGGGAGTTTGGCCATTCTTGCCTAGAGCCAATAATTTCCCCTGGGTATGAAGTCAGGTGATGTTGAAGAGTCATGAGGCTTTCAGAATCTATTTTTGTCTGGGGAAGCATGGTTTGGCTGAAGTCTAGGTTCAAATTTATGAACTGTGAATTAGGTTCCCATTAGCTATGGGTAGAATTAAGGCTCACATCTGAAACTTGAATTGGACTTCCTTTGGTTGAGCAAGAATAGTTTCTGAATTTTGAACCCTGAGTTTCTCCTTTTTCTGATTGACAGGAATAAATTTTTGCTGCTTCTGAGACCTGAATTTGCCCTTCAGAAGAAGGGCAGGAATTATTATGGTTTTGCTTTCCTGCAACCAGGGACTTTTCTGATTGGTTGCATTTTATGAGAGCTTTTGATTGGCTGTGGGATGAGACCTGGGTGGGTGGCTGGCAGCCAACTGGGACCCAGGGAGCAAGCAGGTGGGCTGGCAGCTGGCTGGGCAGTGGGGGGTTGGCAGGGAAGCGAGGGTTGGCAAGAGGCCCGCTGGCGGCTGGCTGGGCACTAGGAGGCTAGCAGAGGGTGCTGGCGGGCGCCTGCCCGGATGATAAATTATTCCGGTGACTGTTTGATTATATTTAATCCTTTGTTTGATTTTTATTTCCCCTATTTAAAGGGGGAAAGTCATCATTAAATTTTGCCTCCTTGACCAGAAAATCTTCTTTTCTTTTCCAACATTGTTTTTCAGTTTTAATTTGATTTATGTCAGAAATATTCCTGACACTTTATTGGGGCTATCTGAGAGCCTTATATAGTTGTAAGTGGGAGAGGAGAAAGAAAGAGTGAGTCTCCTGACTAAAGTCTGGACTAGGCAGGAACTAAGCTATTCTTGAAGGGCTAAAACATTTTAGAGAATATTCAGAGAGAAAGGGCTTAGATTGGGTGAGATGTGCACATCTAAACATGTGATCTTGAGGTCAGGTGGTTGCAGCAAAAGCAGGGCCATCTCTAGAGAATCCGGTGTAGAACAGGGTTTTAGAATATTCTTCTAGAGGGTCAATGCTTGTTGGTAAGGAGCAGAAGGTTTTTATACCAAATTACATATTGAGAAAAATTGCTGGATTGATCATTGACACATCTACAGCTTGCTGCAGATGCTTTGATGAGCTACTAATTGACATATGTATAAGCTCCTCTGATGAATCACTAATTGCCTCAATGAAAGTCATCACAATGGGTCACTCTCTGACACATCTGCGGTTAGCCACAAGTACGTTAATTAGTGGCTAATTGGAAATTGATCCTTATGTTTCAATGGGTAACTCCTCAATCAAAAACGCAAGAAAGGGCAGCAGTTCTCCTATACTTTTTCTTATAGGGTAATAGTCTCAATATGGTAATATCTTTAGGTAAAACCCTGCATCACAACTATAGTGGTGTTATTTTAAGTTATTCTTAGTATAAGTGTCTTGGATTAATACTATAGGAACATCTTCTGATTGTATACAACAGGCTTTGATTTAGTGTGGAAATAAGCTTATTTTAGTTTATGATAAATGGTGTAAATTGAGATCACATAAAATTGAGATGGCGTAAACATGCCTTACGCTAAGTGATTTCATATGTAAATAAAGTTAGCGAAATAAGATTTAATTAATTTTACTCAAAATGACGAAATCAAGATGGCATAAATTAAGATAGTGTTTTTGAGATGGCATGTCCTACTGCCTTTGCCTATCACTGCTCTCATGCTGACAGATTTGCCAAGAAATCATGGTGCCCTGGCACTTAATTAGACATTTTGTTTTTGTACAACCCATTATAGAACTAATAAATTAATTTTCAACCAAGGTTTCTAGATTTTACACCAGATATAGACACTCAGAACAATGTTTTTATAATTTATGTTTCAGATCATGTATCTTATTTTAGCTAGCTAGGTATCATTCTTGTTTACAGCTCACTTCACACAACTGATTGTTTTGGTTTGTGTATTATGTTGCCACTGTGATTTATATTTGGTTTGAGTTTTGACCTATTGCAACTGGGTGTATTTTTCACCAATTTTCATAGTAAATCTATGTATACCAAAAGACAACCGAAAACATTTTGTTTAGGATTTCAAGGTTTTTGTACCATATATTGGTTGTTTCCCTTTGTCATCTGAGATGTTTGTTGCTTTGTTAAGCAATTTTGTTTATCCCCACAGCTTTAAGAGCTACTGTACCAATACTTGTATTTTGATCAAGATTGTGTTTATTTTATTTTGGGCTGAGTTAATTTTGTTCATCCTCATAGCTTTGAAGACTACTGTATAATAAAAGCATTAAAACTGAATTATTATATATTTTTAACTCCTGACAATTTTGTATTGCGGTGCAACTATCTGATATCACAACGATGAGTCTTTACACTTGATCATAAACTATTTTGGCTTTTGAAATTTCATGTACAAAATAATTCATTTATTTAGATTTTTACTCTTTTTAAGTCATTATTTTTCTCCAGTCTTTCATTTAAAAAGGTATTCTGTCAAGACTTTAAAGAAACGTGCAAGAGTATTAAATTGAGCATGTAAATTCTAAAGTTTTAAATAAAAAAATTTTGATCAAACTTAATTTCCTTTGTTTTAATTAAAATGTCAGAATTTACAAGTCAATAAATTTTAGGAATCAAAGTTAATTTTAAATAGAATCTAATATTTTAAAGTTAATGCGTAAGTTATGAAGTGACAAACGAGAAAAAGTTAAGCCTATGACAGAGAATTGTGAATCAAATCTCCTTCCATAGACATTAAGATGAACTTTTTGCTTGTGTAAATAGAAAAGATTTTTATATCCGTGGAGAAATTTCTTCAAAAAACTAACATAAAAAGGTATTTTTTATGAGAGAAATGATTCAGAGATATGGTTTTATTTTTTACAGTACATGCGAGCAAGACTTTAACCGCTTTTCGTTAGAATTTTGAGAGTAGTACAATAAAGAATAAAAACAGACATTCAAATAATTTTCGCTAAATATTATCAGAATACTATCTCACACTTGCCAGCAAGAGAATACAGTATGACTTTTATAGAGGAAACTGCGAAGGTCGAGAAGCGAGCATTCATCTTGGAAACATGAAGACAAGGACAGGGTCTTACCTAGGTGTTAAGTTAGAGATTGAAGCGAAAAAAAGGCAATAAATAAATGAATAAATCAGAATGTGAACTGGCTAAAGTTACTATCCCCTCAGCAAAAGAGGACAAATGGTATCAGCATGGTCGATAAGCAGAAACGAAGACTATATTTGTTTCATCATAAAAGACTCGGAGAAACCAAAAATAAAACTCACCTTGAGAAATAAAAGATAATAAAAGAGATGTGAATTTCCGGAATTTATACCTCGACTATAGCAAGGTATCCTGGCATTTGAAGCTGATCTTGCTTGCTGCCAATGATAGAATTTTTTACATTTTAAACAGGATTTTTATTTCCGAATATCAATCTCCTCCCGACAATTTGGGAACCGATTTTCGGCTCAATGGATGATAGAGGCCACAAACACTGCCACCTAGGCCTTGGATCTTAATTCTCATCCAAAATACGATGTAAATTATTCTGGAATATGACTTGACTTTACGACATTTAAGTTTTAGTGACCGATTTTGAACAAGCTGGATTTAAAATCAGGCTAAATTGAAACTTCATTCAAAAACCAACAAAACTCGACCAGAACCAATATACAAATTGATTTTTATTGTAAGGTTGGACAAGGAAGCTTGAATAATATAAACATGGATTCAACGTTTCTCAAAATTTAAAGACTGTAAATCATCTAAAGCTGATTATTTTTAATTAAATGTAATTAAGTAATCAGTGGAGCCAAAGCCTTTAAAAGATAATATTTTATTGCAGTAGTTTTCACAGCTGTGAGGATAAACATAATTAAGTCAGTCTAAAATAAAATCCAAGTATTGATGTAAAATGTACACTTGGTTAACAGAGATTTAGAATATTAGTAGGTAAAATAACTTGACCTTATAATAAAATCCTTGAATACACAGAAATTATTTGTGTCGTTTTACAGTACTGTAAATTCAGAACCTAAAGGTGAAAATGCAAGATTGTCAAATTCTTTTGCGTAAACTCACTAACTTACTAGAATATTTTTCATCCTTTTATATAAAAAAGTAAGTTGTTCTGGGATGTAAATTACTCTATTAAGTTGATGAGTTCATGCAAAAAAAATTGACAATCCCACATTTTTACCTTTAGGTTCTGAATTTACAGTAGTTTTCACAGCTATATCACTAAGCAAAATTAACCCAGATTTACTGTAAATTCAGAACCTAAACGTAAAATACGGGATTGTAAAATTCTTGGTCCAAATTTTGAATCACTTTTGTGGGATGGCCTTTTTTAATTAAATTGATTTTTTGTGTATTTATTTGAATTTTTAAAAATACTGAAACTTATAGAAACTTTGCAAAGTTCAAGTCAAACTGCATATTTCCAATGGACAAAATGAATTAACTGGAATCAGTTTTGAAGCATTCAAATCCATTAACCTATTTCATTAAGTTCACTATGTTTTTTGGAATTGCAGGATTGTCAAATCCAAGAACCAAATTTCAAATCACTTTTGAATGCCACTAGTAAACTCAGATATTAATTGCAGGAACTGGAACTAAATTTAATGTACAGTAAGCACACTAGGAAACACCAACCCAAATCAAGAAGCTCCACCACAACTAAAATCAAATGACAAATTCAATTTTGATAACCATGTTTAGACATAAAAAGTGATGAAACTTTAAAATCATCCAAAACTGGAAAGAATACAATATTATACACTTCAAATTACAGATATATAAATTCTGTTACTATTCAAGGCTAAATCAAGAGAAAATAACTACCCACAACTAAACCAAAAATCCAAATAAATACATATTTAATCTAATATATATTTTTTATTTTATTTTTATGGACTATCAATTGCATTCCCAACCAGCTCCTGCACCAGCCTGCAGGGCAGCCTGTCTATGAGTGCATCTCAGAGAGTCCAAGAATAGACCCAGAACCCAACCCAAGGTGAGTAATACCAACAATCAGGCCTCTTAAGAAGTCAGCACCAGTCAACCACCTCCCGCATCCCAGGCCTGATCAACCAGCCTGAATCCCAGACAAAAGCCACTCTCAAGGCCTGCCACCAAAGTCTCATACACAAAGGTCACCAGGAACACTGAGGTTACTTACACCTCCACTGTGTACCCAGTTGTCACCCAGCCCTGCACTCTTGATCCAAGAGTTGCACCTTCCTGCCCTCGCATTTTCAACACCTGATATGAGCCATTTGCCATCACTGTTGAGCCATCTGCACCTGTGGTCTATTCAATCATTGACAGCGTCACCGCAAGCAAGCGTGATACCATCTTCTACACAAAGGTCCCCATCCCCTGTGTTGAGCCTGCTAGCCAGGATGCTGCGGTACCATCCAAGGGCCAGCGTTGGTTGACAGATAGTGAGCGTGAAGCTCTCCTCAACTGCTTGAATGGGGGAATGGCAGGTTAGGATATTGCGTCCTGATTTGGTGTCATGACCAGATATATTGGCAACATCAACAAAAAGTATGGTAACACTGGGCAAATTGCCAAATCCACCAAGGCTAAGCGGCAGCCCAGCCTACTTCAACCCGTGCACATCAATGCAATCAAGCAGTGGGTATCCAAGGATTGCCACCTGAAATCACTTGCTGACCAATTAATGCTGGCCACGGAATCTGGGCTTTCTGTTTCCAAAACCCTTGTCTACAAAACAATGGTCAATTTGGGCTTTTCATGAAAGGTAATTGGAGTTTCTCTATACAATAGAAACAGCAAAAAAAAACAATTAAGGATTGTCACATTTATGTAAAGACCTATGTGGCTCTCAAGAAGACTGGCAACGTACAGTTCTTTTATATCAACAAATCATTGTTTTCATCCTCACTCAGGTCTAGGCATGGGTGGGTTGAGAAGGGGTCCAAGGGCGGCGTAGCCCATTGTGCAGCTGTCCGTTTCCAGACCTATTCAATGGTTGCGCTTCTTGGTCCTTGCGGGCTGGACCAATACCAAATGATTAAGGGCTCCCATAACAGCAGGACCTTTCTTGATTTTCTCCGAGCTGTCAAGGAGTACCTCTGGATCAATTACAGCAACACAACCAACATTGTTGTGTTGAATAATGTTGGGCTCCACAAAGCGGATCTGGTTGTGTCCGAGTTCCCCCCATTGACAAAAACAGCCACATCTCTAGCCACCAGCTTGCTGATTGTCCAATGAGACTTCTCTTTCTCCCGCCATATTTCCTGTTCCTGAATCCAATCAAGGAGGTCTTTGGGTGAATCAAAAATAAGGTGAAGAAAGGCCTTCCTCAGGACACTGAGGATCTCTTCAATATTCTTGAGATTGGCCAATTTGTGATACCACCCAATGTGGTGGCAGCTTTCTATGAGCACTCAGAATCCTTTCTCCCTAAAGCCCTCAACTCTGAGCCAATCAGATAAATGGGCGCTCTGGATTTTTATTTATTTTTTTATTAGGACTCAAAAAATATTATTTATATATAATGACATGATGTTGAATTGTATTATAGACATATAAGTATACATACAAAAGTTAAGTAAAATTAATTATACTAGATATGAGGACACATATTTTTATTATAATGCACCAAATATTGTATTGACTGTTGAGCTAACAAATAAATAGATTTAAAAAGATAGAAATAGAATAATTTTATTTAAATAATTGCAAACCCTTTTTGGGACTTTAGCTTTTTTAAGCAACAAATTGGACCTTGCAAGTCATCATCTGACCTTATTGATTTAGTGCCACTATAGCCACACGACACAAAAATCAATGATTTTCATGTATCTCTTACTAATTAGTACTTATGACGTGTGTTAAGCATATCAAATATATTTATCAAATCTTATTACAAGGGAAAGGTAATTTGAGTTCTAAACAATCACTTGTTTAGAACATAAGCAGAGCGGGCCACTTGATGCAGATAAATTCAGTTCTTGTTGTTTAACTATGTAATATATGAACCTGTACTTGACAAGCAACTTAATAAACACATTTTTAAATTATTTTTATTATTATTTAACGTGTTTGCTTACTATAACTGCTGTCTTATAATATATTTAGATATATTACTATTAAAATTTAAATATTAAAAAAATATTAAAATATTAATATTTAAATTAAAATTTAAAATAAAAATAAAAATAAAATTAAAAAATTAAAAAAAATAAAAGATAAATTGCAAGGAAAGATAATTTATTAGGGAGATGCAAATTGCAAAGGAGAATGCAATTATTCCGGGGTATTATACCCCAAAATTATATTTTCTGCTAATGCGTCCAATTGGGACCATATACTCTTCTGTAAGTGGTGGACAACTTTGGCGCCAATTGCTAGAGGGGTGGCGCTCAGCACCCCAGTGATGGCTGAGTGTCTTATAAAAGGTAGTTGCAAAAGGGAATTGATGAGAAGTTGGTTCTTGGGAGATATTATGTATTCATATAACAAGGCTAAAGTAAAACAGTGGTATAGGACATGCTCTACTGTTTGGTAGCCCCGCAGCGTCTTCATTTTATCCAGTGCCAGCCGGCAGACATCCATTTAAAGAGGGACATCCTTCAGCTTCTTCACGTTGGCCTTCATAATGTAGTGTAGTACTACCCTGAGGTAAACAGCAAGATGCAGTTGCTGTGAGGTATAAATTTCCGCAAATAAGCAGAATTTCTTGTATATAATAACTAATCTATTTGTATAGGAAGTGTTTGAGAATTTGATTAAAGGAGAGTTGGGCATTTTGGAGGGATCCGCCACCCATGCCTCTGAAAATGATATGAATAAAGGTTTCATCTTATTGACTAAAAATGCATCACCTATTTGATTTGATATTGATTTTATTAAGTTATTGAAGATTGCGGCTTTGATGTTTTCTTGTGGAACTTGAAATTGAATTTTTCAGGTTTATTTAATATGTGTTCATAGTTGAAAATTGAAATTATTCAATGCATTCAAAGATATATTTGTCAAAATTCATGTTGACATTTATTTGGATATCCATTGTCAGGAAATCCTGGTCTATCTGGGTTGACTGATCCATATTCCCATCACAAGACATGAGTTGATAATGGACAGAATACAGCCAGAGTAAAACGGCTATTCCGGAATACAGGGGAACTATAATAAGGTCAAGATAGTTACAAGTCAGAAGCACCTGAGACATTCCAGGTCTCAGGTCACGGGTCAATCCAGAAGCTTCTATAATTAGATGCTAAGGATTCCAGATTCCAGATAAGGACGCAAACCCAACCCAGAGAATATCGGGGAATTCAACACCTGTTTCACCAAGAAGTGAGACGGCGAACTGCCCATCTGCATTCTCCATTATGCCGAGCATGGACGCCAGTTTGGCCAATAGGTGTCAACTTAGTTGCTGTGACTAAGTCAAGGAATATCTAGGCTGAAGAGGGGAAATCAGCAGCCTAGAATATTACCTCATCCCAAACCCTATTTGGGTTTTGGGATCCAACTCTGGGGGATGAGACTAGTAGCTTGGGGATGATAGGCTAGCTAGTAAGAGTTGTCTGCAGCTAGACGCCAGTTTGGCTGCTAGCTGTCAACTATAAAGGGGTCTTTCAAGATCACTTGGAAGAAACACAATTTTCATACCCTCAACGTCTCTACTAGTCCAAATAGTAGAGGTGTCAAAGTACAATAAGAACAAGCTTATTGATACTTGTGAAACTCCTGCCAATCCACCACAGCTGGTGTTGCGTCCCAAAGGACCACAGGACTTTTCAAATTCTCTTGGATCATTCAACAACAGACCTCTGCCATTGTCACACCAATTGAAGCACATCTGTTGCCATACAGATCCCCTATCCCATCCTACAATATAATGACTAATAAACACAATATCTCTTCCTCAAGATCCAGAAATCTTGACATCCATCATTCCTTTAAAATTGATACTTGCACCTACTTCATAGGCTTCTCTGACCCAAGTTGAACTTCCTTCTGGCGCTTTGAATTCCCTATTCATTGCTTCTTTTGTTGCATATTGATTGATGTTATTTTGAACTATTTTATTGATTTCATTTTTATTTATTTGCTTTACAGGGGCTACCAGTGATTGATAACCCCCATAAAAACCAACTTGGCATAAAGGCTACCACTTTGGCAACCTCATTCCCATTTCTAGTTATAACTAAAGTAAATATAAGTAAAACATAAAAAACTTACTGATTGCTTCCCCTGCGGCCCCCTCAGCCACCAGCGCCCCTTCAGCAAACTTCATGAGTGTTGAATGCTCTTCATTTGATTTCCTGGGCATGATTTTTCTAATTTTCTGTGCTACTTGTGCTTTCTCTTGATTTTTGTTTGATAAATTTTCATTGTTTCTTGTAATGCTTCTGCTTCTTGACTGTGCTTCATTTTCATCTGTTTTCATTTGATTAGCTTCCTCTTCATTAGTGTTAATTTCCTTTGGAATTTCAGTTCCTTAGATCAATTTGAAATTTTGAGTATTCTTTCTGTTGTTTTTTGAAAATTCCCATGATTTTTAACTTTCATTGTTGAAATTTAAATGGTTGAGTATTTTCTTTTGTAGATTTAAAACTATTTCCTTGTGTTCTTTTTTGACTATTGTTCCCAGGCTATTTTTTGCGGGTTTGTTTTGCTAGACCAAAGCCCTTCCCTCTTTTCTCAGCTGATTTACTACAATTTCCATGATGTTATCTTTAAGCTCAACAACCTTTTGGAGGGCTGACTCTAATTTGTTGATAAGGCTATAGATATTTGACATGTTGTTTGAATTACATCAAAAACTGGTTTTTATAGTACTACCTTCAACGCGTGATTATTTTTCATCATCATTACTAAATTAAAGACAATAAATGTAAATATTGCATTAGAATATTGCAATTAGACGTCAAATCTTGATATTTTGATTTTATGTGCATAACTCAATGCATTTTGTTTAATAAAATCCATTGTAAACAAGGCCTTTTTCATTGTAATTCATAAAAATGGACTGTGTTTATATTAGAGAGCCATTAACACTTAGTACAAATATTGATACATAGTGCACTTTACAGCCTGTATATTTACCTACTGGTAATAATTCTGTAAACTTTTTAGTCAGATTTTTGAGGTAATAATAATGTAATGTGTTATAAATTACAGTTTACTGTCATTAATTGGCTGATTTTCTTTGCTGTGGCAATTGTGCATTTTCTGATATTTACACACTAGTATCCAATTAGTTGGCTTCACATCCAATTGCACAGGCAATAGGAAAACAAGCCGCCACCCCAACAGCATCTGGTCTCAGGGTGGCAACCATGTTTCCTATTGCCTGTGTAATTGGATGCAAAACCAACCAATTAGATACTAGTGCGTAAATATCAGAAAATGCACAATCACCACAGCAAAGAAAGTCAGCCAATTAATGGTAATAAACATTAATTTATTAACCCATTACATTATTATTACCTCAAAAATCTGACTAAAAAGTTTACAGAATTATTACCAGTAGGTAAATATACAGGCTGTAAAATGCACTATGTATCAATATTTGTACTAAGTGTTAATGGCTCTCTAATATAAACACAGTCCATTTATATGAATTACAATGAAAAAGGCCTAATTTATAATGAATTTTATTAAACAAAATGCATTGAGTTATGCACATAATATCAAAATACCAAGAGTTGACGTCTAATTGCAATATTCTAATGCAAAATTTACATTTGTGGTTCTTAATTTATTATTGATAATGAAAAATATTTATGCAAATAATTTTATGTTATTCATAAAATATACAACATTTTATTAATTATAAGAATGTCAATGATGTAAAAAGAATATGTTATTAATTATAAAGAAAAAGAAATAATATCAATTTTAATAAGTTGTCACAAAGAAAGGTTTTATTTTACTTGTCAAAGGACAATTAGGGGAGGGAATGGGCGGCATGTATGTTGTCGTCATCTGCGCCTGTGAAAGGGATGGCATCAGAGGTAATGCAGAGGAAATGGGTGGTGGTTTGGGAGTCAGGGTTGAAAGGCAGGTGGCTTGGTCTTGATGGGGGGTTGGAGAGGCAGGGTTTGTTGACTGGGAAGAGGGGGCAAGAGCTGATTAATTTAATTTCTTAAATTCTTCTTCTGCCATGTATGTGGGCTTGAAAAACTAAATGGATGGGTGTGGGGGGAGGCAGGAGTCCTTTCTGGACTTATCACTATCACTTGCATAGAATATGATGAGATCAGATAAATCCTGGACAAATATGGACAGGGAAAAGCTCATACCCCTTCTCAATTTTGGTGCACAGTTCATTGTAGGTGGCAGGCTTTGAGCACCTGAGAGCCAAACCAAAATTGTAAAGACATACATCTGCAAGATGCATGTCAGCGTGGTTGATGGGGTAGGACCAACAGGTATTCCCCATAGCCCTAATTTCCTTGATTGCCCATTCCCGCTGCTCCATTTCTGCACTCAGTACAACTGTGTACATGGCTTTTTTGGGTAGCCCACTCCTCCAGCATGTCCTTGAGCTCCGTCTGGTAGGCATACCCATCTGCAGTGTTTGATATTGCTGAGTGATAATTGACACCCAATGGGGAAACTGCCAACAAAACCCCAACAAACCAATACAAGATTGGTCTGTGCTTGTAGACGTCAGATTGTATACACTTTTCTCCATAATCTTGGATGCTTGCAGAAATCTTGACATACAACAAGAAGATGACGTCATTGCAAGTCCTCATTTCCCTCCCTTTTATAAAATTAATAATGGTTGAATTTTAGGGGTTGGCATCCATCAAACTAGGACCACTGAGAACCTGATTGGACAAGATTCTTGCGGCAACCACAACTCTGTGCATCCACAAATTCACCATTCTCTTATTGGTGAAAATGCTGTGGAGTCCCAGTTGGAGACGTACCTGGACCAGGGGCATCTGCAGGTCACGTTCCATGATAGCCATCATGAGAGGGTGGGCTTTTTCACCTTCAGTCAAAGTACGGGCACCAGTTGGGGTCTTCTTGGGAGGGGGCTACAGTTGGAATGGGCTTGCAGGGTTGCAACCACAGTGGACTTTGCAAAACCCATCACAGCCGCAATTTCCCCAAGGGACATAAGCATCCCTTGTTTTTCAACCATTTTGAGAACAATCTATGGGGTAATTAGCTTTCTTCTTTGTCTTGCAGGCTGATTGGCTGGAGGTTAGATGTGTCCATCTTGGGAACTAGATGTTGCCATCTGATTGGCTGCTTCTGGATTCTGGCTTCCATGGGTGGCCTCTTGGCTCAAATGACTGGTTCCAGATGCCATTGTTGATACGTGATTTGGGTTAGCGGCTGCCTGTGCGTGATGGGCAAATAAGGCCATGCTTGAGGACGCAGGAAAAAAGAACACACTTCTGGGTAGTGCTTGGGGAGGGGCCTGCAGGTTGGGAATGACTATAGACAGAGGCTTCACTGTTCAAAGACCCAGCGTAGCCCTGCATGATTTTGTCAAGGCCAGGGAACAGCTCGTTCATTTGGTTGCTATTGAAAGAAGGCATAATAAATTTTATATTAAAAATTAAACTCAAAAAGAGAAGTGTATATTTCAATTAATTTTATTGTTAAGTATTTTAAGTCAGTGAATAGTAGGATCTAATTTTAGCCGTCCTAAACTGGAATAGGGTGATTTTTGAGAATGCCTATGATTC
The DNA here is from genome assembly GCA_014839935.2 of Entomophthora muscae. Lineage (NCBI taxonomy): Eukaryota > Fungi > Entomophthoromycota > Entomophthoromycetes > Entomophthorales > Entomophthoraceae > Entomophthora > Entomophthora muscae. The sequence goes on from QTSX02006808.1 coordinate 22,910, forward strand.
CTAAAAGAATTATCACAAAGCCACTCTAGATCCTTTAACATCCTTTTTGAGACACTCATAAATTACATTTATTTCAAATTCACCTCAATTTTGATTTGAAATTTGGTTCTTGGATTTGACAATCCCACAATTTCAGATTTTTTAATTTTTACATGATGTCTATGATTTGTTTGACATACAGGAAATCTTAAATCATACATTATAATCCCGCATTTCCAATTCATGTATCCCACATTTGTTTGCTGTGTTTTGTCTTTTGTTAGTTGAGTTATCTGCTCAAGAGATTCAAAATTTGCCAATTTAAATAAACCAAAAAAATCAAATTAAATGGTTGATTTTATTAAATATTTTAATTTTCACTCATCTGAGTTGCCTGCAAAAGTGATTCAAAATTTGGACCAAGGATTTGACAATCCCACATTTTTACGTTTAGGTTCTGAATTTACAGTAAACAAAATGAACTAAGATTCAAACAAAAGCCAAGTATTAATGCAAAACATACAATCTGTTAACAGGAATTTAGGGTGTTAATGGGCAAAATTACCTAACAAAGCAACAAAAAACTCAGACTACAAGCAAAAACAATTAAGATAAAATGAAAAATATATGAAATCACAAACAAAATAAATTCATTTAACCTTTGATGTACATATATTTACTATGTAAATTGATGGCAGAATACACTCAGTTGCAGTGATTCAAAACTTAAACCAAAAATAAAGCACAATAACAACTCAACCCACAAATAAAATCACTCAGCTATTATAATATAAACCCAGATCCTAATGGCAAAAATGTGAGATTACCAAATCATAGTCTAAATTTTGAATTAAATTTGTGGTCTGGTCTTTTTTAAATTAAATTGATTTTCTTGTGTTGAGTATGTACAGTAGTTTTCAAACCTGTTGAGATAAACAGAAAATCTCAGTCTAAAAACAAAATAAAAAATTAAGGAATTTATATTAAATTACAATAGATTTGAATCCACCTTGATTTTTCTTTTAGACTGAGTTGTATTTGTTTTTAGACTGAGACTTTTTGTTTATCTCAACAGGTTTGAAAACTACTGTACTTCTGGAAAATATTCATATCAAATAATAGTTTATTTGATATGAATATTGGGGGTTTATATAGTATTGTCAGGGAATTCTTCCCTGACTACCTTAATTTTATTGACAATTTTAAATATTCCATATCAGCATCAACAACATACAGCAAAGTTTTGGACACCATGGGCAACCTTTACTTGATACCAGACAGGGATTGAACTCAGAACCCTACAAAGAAGCCAAATGTTAGTATACATTCAACAGTTCAACATATATTACCTTTTTATGTTGGTTTCATTCATTTAACTCTTGATTCTGCTCTTATTTCTACTTTTGTGATGATTAGTATTCCACTAAGCAATTTCACTTACTGCACAAATGCTGATTGGCTGCAGAGTTTACGGCTTACACTTACGGAACCACTTGTCAGGGACCAACCCTGATCTGCTGGCTTGGTAGCATTTGGGAACTGGCGGGTTGCAGACAGGGTGGGCAGAGCCCACCAAAGGATTGGCGCTAACTTAATGAGGTAGGACATTGACTTGCCCACCCACAACCACAGACCAGCAGCGGGGACAATAGTATCTATTACTCCTGTGAGAGTAATATATGATCCCAAATAGCTTATTGGTATGGTCCAGGGGGAGCTTGACAGTGGAGGCAGGCATTGGTTTGGGGGTGACAGGTGGTTCCATGTCTAATTGGTAGACAGGAAGGAAGTTGTATTTATCTCTGAACAGGAAGGGTTTGGTAACAAACCAAGGGCCTTTTTGGTTGTATCTGGTTAACTCTGTAGATCTGGCCAAGGGAGCCGGGCTAGTATGTTGTCAGCAGTTTAGTCCTTGTACTCAGGCTTTAAGGGGTACTCTGTGAAATGGACAGGACCAAAGGGGACACCTGGCAGGCAGTACATGGCTGGCAGGCTGGTAGGAGGGTCAGATGATCTTCAAGTTAACTGGCAGATGACAAGAATAAAATATGGCAATAATTGGGGAAACCAATATCTCATAAACTTTATTTAAAAATGACAATGGGGATTGATCTTGGCCTAGAAGATATTTATACCACACTGCCAGGCTTCATTTCCTGATCAGGTTTTCTGAGCTTGGGCGGGTTGGCATTGGGGGTCTTAGAAGGCAGTGTGACGCTTGGCACTGGCGGTTTGCCACTGGCCGCTTTGGGATGAGAAGACTTCAAATCCTTCTGTTTGTTGATTCAGGTATTGGGTGCCTCTTCAGGTTCAGTTCCTCTTCCTGGGCTTTGGGGGGGTTTGTAATAACTCTCATTAGGAAACTTGTGCATTTCACAAAGAAAACCACCAGTGTCAGGTATTGGCACCTCAGGGACTTTCCTGGCATCTTGTACTGGCAGTTTGCTATCAGAATTATGTGTGTCAGTTAAAGGTTTGGGTCTTGGCGGGTTGGCAACAACTTTATCAATTGGTAGTGGGTTATTGGGTTTCCAGCCTATGGGTCTAGCAGTCTGTGAAGGGTTTTGTCCAGGGTTTGACTCTGGTGCTGTATTTTAGGATTCAGGAGCATCCAAATTTTCATTCCAGACAATGCTCCTGAATCCTAAAATACAGCACCAGAGTCAAACTCTGGACAAAACCCTTTGCAGACTGCCAGACCCATAAGCTGGGAACCCAATAACCCACTACTAATTGATAAAGTTGTTGCCAACCTGCAATGACCCAGACCTTTAACTGTCACACAGAATTCTGCAAGCAAACTTCCAGTATAAGATGCCAGGAATTTTCCTGAGGTGCCAATACCTGACACCAGCAGTTTGCTCAGTGAAATGCACGAGTTTCCTAATGAGAGTTATTCCAACCCCCCCCAAAGCCCAGGAAGAGGCACTGAACCTGAAGAGGCACCAAATAACTGAATCAACAAACAGAAAGATTTGAAGTCTTCTCATCCCAAAGCAGCCAGTGGCAAACTGCCAGTG
>QTSX02006809.1:0-25676 GCA_014839935.2 Entomophthora muscae
ATAAAATCTATTTGAAACTTAAGTTTGAATTCAAATCTAAACTTAATTAAAGGCTTCCCTTTGGGGCAGGGCACAACATTCAGGCTCTGAGATGGGATCAGAGTGGCAGTTGAAGTTGAATAACTTTTCCTGAGGATCTGAAGAGGAGTAAACAAAAGGAGAGTGGGGAGGAGTTGGGCTTGTTTCTGCAGGTTTATGGAAGATGTGGGTGTCTTGGGGGAGCTTTACCCTTAGCAGGCTGCTTTTTAGGGGTAGTTTTGGCCTTCTTGGCCTTGGGAGGAGTGACCTTGGACTTGGAGGCCTTGGATGCCTTGGGCGCAGCTTTGGTGGTAGGCTTGGGAGGCATCTAAAAGTGAATTAGTATCAAAATATGGGAAATTTGGGGGTTGTTTTTAAAGAGAAAAATGAGAATGTTTTTAATATAAAAGTAGTAATTTTTCTTAAAAAGAATTTTAGAGAAGTCTTAAAATATAAAATATCAAATTTCAATGTTTTTTCTAAAAAATATTTTTTATTAGTAACACAAGTATGAAAAACTTTGAGTTTTGACTGAAACCTTGCAGTCAAAATGGTGTTTTTAAAGTGACGTAATCAAGGTGCCGTAGCTCAAACCCATAGTGTTTTTGACCATTTTTTATATTAAATTAACATATTTTCAGTGGAGCTACCTCAACAAGGCCAAAGAGTAAAACATAAATTTCTCAAAAACTAGCTTAAAAAACTGGGGTTAAAAAGTACCCAGTTGGTTAGAAGAGGACAATATATATATATCTGCAAAGTTTCATATGTTTTCTTACATTCTTTATTATAATGATTTTAGACGTGAAATAGTAATTTTGAAAAGTGGAAAGCAAGAATTGCAGTGGGGGAATCAATATAGCGTAGCCTGGTATCATATGTAATTACCCTTATTTTCCCCTATACATTGTGTGCATCAAATCAATTGGGTGATATGAAACTTGGTGAGATTTGAAGTGACATAAATTAAAATGGCATAATCACCCCCTTTCATATTAAAATCACTATTAAAATATTTTGTTAAGGAAACCCTCATTAACATATCCATGTATAATAAAGTTATAAATTACATATAACAAAACTTTTTTTACCCAGCAATGACAATCACTAGAAGGACTATCATAGTGTTGTCTTTTTAGGTTGTTCTTATTATAAGTGTCTTAGATTAATACTATAGGAACATCTTATGGCACTATAAAACAGGCTTTATTTTAGTTTGGGTATAAGCTTATTTTGGTTAAAGATAAATAGTGTGATTCAAAATGACGTAAAGTCAAGATGGCGTAAACACACCCCACACTAAGTGATTTTATATATAAATAAAGTTAGAAAAATAAGGTTTAATTAATCTGACTTGAAGTGACAGAATTGAGATGGCGTAAAATTGAGATTCTGCATTATAAAGGTATATGTAAATTTTAACTATTTTATTGTTTATTTTATTTTTTTTGTGATTCAAAATCACTAACATAAAAAACGCCATCTCAAATTAAATTTGATATGCTGTAAATTGAAGTGCTGTTTTTGAAATGGCGTGTTCTACCCAAAAATCTAGGTGGAAGTGGCATCAGCGGTGATAACAGTTTCTTGCAGGCAGTTGGGCCACAGGGTTAGAGGAGGGGACATTGGTACCAGGTATGCAGACAGATATTTTTACTTATTTCAGAATAATCTGGGCTGAACTGTGTACCACTTTCCTTCATGGCTGATTGTTTCTGTGACTCTAGTTCTTACCAAGGGGTTGGAAATGATTATATTTTACAGGGTAACTCAGAGTAGACTGGGTTTGGAGGGTACTTAGTGAAATGCATGAGTCCAAAGAGTGATCCAGGGGGTCAAAAAAGCTGGGTGATGGGGCTGCAGGTTCATCAGTAAGAGTAGTGGAGACCTTTGAGTCTACAAGACTGGAGTGGAGATGATAAAATACTAAAACAAGATAAGATAGAATTTGAGTAAACTGAAGGTTCAGTTAAACTTTATTATCAGAATGACAATACCGGGGCAAGTGCCTAAAGTCAAAGTGTGGAGATCAAAATATCCAAATCAATGGATTTTTTGATCTCTGCACTTTTTTTCAATAAAAGATTTTTTCCAAAAAATTTAATATTTTTCTTAAATTTGATTTTTTTAAAATGTTTTTACTAGTAGCTAAAATTGAAAAACCAAGTTTGAAGTACCCAAATTGATGCAATTTAAAACACATCTTAATTTAATTTGGCTTTTAAAATAGAATTTATTTACCCCTTTGAATAGAGGGGCCAAAATCAAAAGTGCAAAAATTGAAGTGCAAAAAAATCTTCAATTTAATATTTGACACATCAAAATTAAAAAAAATTAATTTTTAAATTTTTTTTTCTATATGTAAAAAAAGAAATCAAGAGCTAAAAAAAGCTTTTGTAACTTTAGGCAAATTTTTTAAACTTTTTTGTTCAAATCTTAATATAAAATACTATTATAAGCTCTTTATTTTTAAAAATAAAATTTTGTCTCATAAAAATTTATTTAAAAATTTACATATAGTTTCTTAATGGGTGCAGAAATCAAAAAGTAGTCAAATTGAAATCCAAAAAGGTACCAAAAAACTAGGACCACTTAATATTAAATTTTTGCAAAAAATTAATATTTTATTCATTATGTTTTATTAAGTTCCTCAAATCAAAAGTGAGGAAATTGAAAATTGACTTTTTAGATTTAGTCACACTTTTTATAAGCTTATAAAATTTTAAATAATTAATAAAAACGTTTGAAGTTCCTCATGTAGATTCTTTAAGACCTGATATTTAAATATATAAAAAAGAAATAAAGTTTTTTTGGTATGTTTTTTTTATTGCAAAATTAATAAATTGGTGTGTTTTGGAGGCAATTTCAAAAAATATTAAATTAATATAATATTGTACTATGTTTCTCTATGTTATTTCAGGGGACAAAATTGAAGTGCTCAAATCAAAGTGCACAATACAAAGTGCCTAAACCAAAGTGCAATAAGCTCTTGGGTTTTTTTGAAGGTTTCTCTTTTGAATTTTTTCCTTTCCCACCTCTCATTCCTCCTCAAAAATAAGTTTTGTTGGCCCCTTGGCTGCGCCAGGGGCCAAAAAACCTTTAAAAAATTTCTGCGTTGTCAAGAGGGTGAATTATATATAATCTGCTACCAAGTAGAAAAAACTTTCTTTTTTCTTCTCTTCTCCTTTTCTCTTCTCTTATTCTCCTCTCCTCTCTTCTACTATCCTCTTTCCATTATTAACCTCAATTATCTTCTACTATATCTTTTTACTATATGTATTAGAGTAAAATAAGATATATAAAATGTTTCTCTTTGATATACAACTTTGAACTATCTATATCATCTTTTGGTGAAAGTACTGTCTTTTTAATAAAAAAATATTCAAGTCTTCTTTTTATGATATGTAAGTGCAGATTCTTGATATCTTTGAATGTTGTGACTTATTATAAATAAGATATAAGACTATATATTTTATTAAGTACAAAATTGTATAGTATAGCTTTAATAAGAAAGTGATGTACTTTATATTATTTTAATGATATAATTCTATAATTTTTATCATTGAAATAAGATCACTAATAAACTAAAATATCTAAAATCATATGCTTGTATCTTGCAGGAAAAATACTTTATTTTGCTTATACTGAAGTATTATTATAGCTTTACATAAGCTGGAAATTAAATTATCCTTTTTTATTAAACTTATAGTTTATAAAGCAGTTTTTTGTTTAGTTTCATGTTTTATATTCAATTGAATACAGTATCATATAAATTCTAGTCTAATTTTGCTTTTGAAACTAAAATAAACCTTCTTTTAAAAACAGCTAATTTAAGAATTTTTTTATTATCTAGTATATACTTTTTATTGCAGAAATAAATTTCTTGGGGTCTTTTTAGTCTATAAAAATTTAAAATATTTAGTTTTATATTATAAACTTTATTTTTTTCTGCTTCAAAGTTAACCTCTGGAAAATCAATTTTTGCACTTTGATCTTTGATATTTTTGATTTTTGCACCCTACATAGTGTTTCAATTTTTGCACTTTTTTGGGGTCCCATTTTTGATTTTTGCACATTCAACCTTAGGAACTTTGACCTAAGGAACTTGCCCTCTCAACCCACCTGTAAAGTTAGGCCTGCCCCTTAGGCCCCCACTTCAATTCCTGCCAAATGCTTGGGGACCTCCACCAAATTGTGCTTGAACCATTATCCAAAAGTTACTGATGTTGTAACTGAACCAATGAGAATTCAGTATTTGGAATTAGAGAAGACAACAGTCCAATAGAAAGGACAGAATAATAAGAATAAGGTATTGTTTATTGTAGAATATTGTGATTAATATACCATATGAGGAAAGCCACAAGGCCACAAGGGGGTGACATGGTGGCTTGTTCCATGTAAGGATTTGAGCTGAGGAATAACTTGTGCGGGGATCAGCAGGTCAAATTGGTAGTGCTCCTAATTAGGAGAAAGTGCCTGCAATTTGACATTGCCATCAGATTGGCCCATGTTGTTAGATATGTCAAGGGGCAACTCATTGAACACCCCCTGTGTATTGTAAGATATGTTGGCAGGCAAGTCTGGAAACTTGGTTGCAACACCCCCTTGTCCCCTCCTTGTTGTCAGACACTAGGATCAGATCCTGCAAGAGATCTGGGAAGGTCTGCACAAACAACCTTTGTGTGGGAATGGTGCGGCAGGGGCGCAAGCAATTGTGGTGGAGTGTCTTGGTGTTTCCTTGGGTATCTTCAAGCTGATAGGTGTGATTGTCATAGACTGCAGCTATCTTGAAGGGCCCTAGGTGGTTGGGCTCCAACCTAGCCAAATTGGGGTTGAGGGTATAGACAGGGTCACCTACAGCATATCTGGCTTCAAAGTGTATTGTCCCTCCTTCAATTTGTTTGTGCTCAACTTCTCGGGCTTTGGCACACCATTGGTTTAGGGATGGAGTTGTCATCAGGGGGTTTCCTGGGAACTGTAGACCGTAACTTCCCTTGTTCCACTCCTGTCAGACTGACAGGTGTCCCAAAGGCCAAGGTGCTGGGACTGAACCCAGTGTTTCTGTTGATTCTTGCTCATAAAATAAGTAGAGTAGTGGACAAGTATTCAGTCCCTACGGTATTGGGGTGCTCCTGTGAGAGCTTGGCAATCAGCTGGACCAGGGAGCCATTTGATTGCTCTAAGCGCCCATTGGATTGTGGATGGTAGGGAGTGGTAACTATCCATTGGAGGGAATTCTTGGCACAGTATGCCTTCATGACCTGTCCAACAAGTTTGAGGCCATCATCTATGATGAGACGTTTGAGCCACCCAAAGTGGGCCACAATTTCCTTGCCAATGAAGCAGGTGATGGTGATGGTGATGTGGTTATTTATTGCCCAAGCCACTGGCCAGCAAGTGAAGTAGTCAATGGCAGTTATGATGTATTTCTTTCCCAATCTGTCTTCAGGGAGGGGCCTAACCACATCAAGGGCCCACTGCTTGAAGGGCTCCATGGCCTTGATGGGCAGAACAGACTTGGGAGGTGCAGGTTTGGACGTATTCTTTTTGCACAGCACTTATGTTTTGAGGAGATCCAGGATATCTTGGCGCATGCGTGGCCACCAAACCTTTTGTTTCATGATCTTGAAGAGGTTGCGTCCTCTGATGTGACCCAAGGCGTGGTGGTAATGCAGTATTGTGTTGCCTTGTTGTGTGGTGGGAATGTAAGGCGTCTTTTCACCTGTCTCTGCCTGGTGGCAGACGTTGCCAACATTGGTGGTGAACTGACTTTCATTGTCCTTCAGCTTGGAGATGGTTACTGAGTTGAGGCCTTTGTAACAAGTTGCCTCAGGACAGAGGTAAATCATTGGCCAGTCTGGGTCCAAACCGTCATCCCCGGTGATGGACGCTACGTAGAGCCGTGAGAGGGCGTCAGCTGTGATAAGTTCCTTCCCAGGCTTGTACTTGATGTGCAACTGGTAGGGGGATAGACACTTGACCCAGCCTGCTTGGCAGCATGTCAAGTGAGACTGTGTGTGAAGTACTGAAGTGACTTGTGGTCTGTCAGGACGCGGGGTGGAAAGGTTGCCCTTTCCAGGTAACAGCACCATTTCTCAACGCAGTGTACAATTGCCACTAATTCTTTGTCATGTATAGGGTAACGTTGTTCTGAGTCAGTGAGCTTCCTGGACTCATATGCCACGGGGAGGAAGACACCTTTGTCAGTTTCTACCCATAGTACGCCCCCTATGGCCCTGTCAGAGGCATCAGTCTCTAATTGTACTATCAGTTTCAATTGGGGAACTGCAGGACTGGTGCAGTTGTAAGCCTTTGCTTCAATGTCTTGAAGGCTTAATCTCTGACGGGGGTTCAATGGAAGCGCTGCTTGGTATTGAGGAGCTCAGTGAGAGGTGCAATTAGCTCTCCACAATTGGGTATGAACTTGCGCACATAGGCAACCATGCCCAAGAAGGTACACACCTGGCCCACATCAGTGGGAGGTGGCATGCTGGTGATTGCCTTGATTTTGGCAGGGTTGGGCTTTAACTCTTGAGCAGAGATGATGTGCCCAAGAAACAGCAGCTTTGGCTTAAGGAACTCACATTTGGAGGGTTTAGCTTTTAGCTGGTTTTTCCAAAGGGTGTTGAGGACAGCACAGAGGTGTTGGAGGTGCATGTTTTGATCTTGACTGAAGACAATAATGTTGTCAAGGTACACCATCACACATTTTCTAATCAATTCCTCAAATGCTTTGTTCATCAAAATAGCAAAGGTGAAAGGAGCGTTGGTCATCCCAAAGTTCATGACCCAAACCTCAAACAACCCATAGCGTGTGTGGAAGGCAGTTTTTGCTTCATCCCCTGGTGCAATGCGGACCTGGTTGTACCCTATGAAGAGATCAATTTTTCTAAAGACCTTTGCACCTGCGAGTGTGTCAAACAGGTTGTCAATCAATGGCAGGGGATACTTATTCTTAACCGTCAGTTTATTTAGGGCGTGGTAATCTGTGACCAAGCAAGGAGACCTGTCCTTATTGGCTACAAAGAAGACAGCCACCCTGTATGGAGAGAGCAAGGGGCAAATGAAGCCCTTGTCAAGCGCGTCCACAAGGTGCTGGCAGAGGGTCTCATATTCTTTTGGTGTGAGACAGTATAAGGGACGTGCTTTAGGTAACAATCCTTGGAGTTGTACAGCGTGCTGGATCTCCCAGGGAGGAGGTAGTTGTTTGAGTGTCTCACTGAGCACATCCTTATACTCCTCAAGGAGGGTGGCAAGCGCTGGTGAAGGTACAGTGGTCAAAAGAGGGGCCGCAGGTGGTTCAGCACAGATAACTTTGACTGAGCATTGGTTGAAGTCTAGTTTCCCCCCTTAAAATTGTAAAATCCTGTTTCTGTTATTCTGACAAACACAGTATTGTGAAGGAGCTTGCTCATCTCAACAGGATATATCTGGAAGCCCACCTCATTTCTATTGAGGGTGATAACAGACATATCCCAATCAATGTAGGGACAATTATGACAAAGCCAGTCAAGGCCAGCAATTACATTGTGGCTGAGCCCAGCCATGATTGGCCCAGCGAGCTTAACCTGGATGTTCCCCATTCTCATAGAGAAGGGGACCGTCTTGTGGGTGATTGCTACTCTGTGTGAGTCATCTACTTGTACTGCCTTGAATCTGCTGGGTACACAGTCTAGCTGCTGTGCATCAGCAAACACCTGGTCCACCATGGTGTGGTTGGCCCCAGTGTCTATCAACAATTTGTGGGTGTTTCCACAAAAACAGAAGGGATAAGACAAGTGGGTTACTTTATTGAGGGAGTGATTTTCTTGAAGCACGGGGTCATCACTGTGGACCTGGAAGACATCAAGGGTTTTGACTTTGTGTATATTATAGTTGCATGGACTTTTGGCAAGGAGGGATTGAGAGTGCGGGTCAGCTGGGGGTGTAGGACCTCTTGTACCTACAACCCCCAGGCTTTTCCTGGGTCCTTGATTTGGGCTAGCTGGAGCTCCCCCTTGTGGGGGAGTTTAGTCCCATTATCCTGCTGATGGGGCTGGCGGCAGCCTACTTGGTTATGGGCGCTGCCAGGTATTGCACAAGGTTGAGGTGGAGCATCATTTGTACAGTGGAAGCTCATTGAAGCCTGGTTGTTAGCCTCCACAATGGCTTTGTAGCAGTCATTGATGGAGGTGCAGAAACCTACAGGGACCCACTTACAGATATGGGGCTTGATCCCATTGACTATCAGGGTCAGAAGCATAGTGTTCCCGTCAGTCATGGCTTCTGGGGTGGCAGCAAGAGCTTATTGCCAGGCGGCAAGGTATTCAGGAACAGATCCAGTCTGCTTGATTGCTAGAAGGGGAGTTCCCACCACAATAGAAGAGAAGGTTTTTCTGTAGCGGGATCTCACGGCGTCCCTGAATGCCAACCAAGTGACTTCAATTTTCTGACTGGCCCAGTTGGTAAACCATACAGCAGCGGGCCCCATGAGGCGCCCTGATGCAGTAGCAACCCACATGGGCTCAGGAACTTGGTAGATACAAAGGCAGGTCTCGGTGGAGTGAAGCAAATTGACAATGCTGGCTCCTTTGACCCCACCTGCAAAGGATTCCAGTTGGAGGTTGAGCATGCGCTGTGAAAGATCCAACTGAGGTAGGGTGACACTGGCATCACACTGTCCAAGATGGAGCCAATTGTACACACGTGTAAGAACTAACTGGTCTTGATAAATAACGTACCTGTTGGGGATGTCCCCCTTGGGGATTGGCAGGAATGTCTCTTGATGGGGAGTAGCCATAAGGCCCTTACTCTGTCCTTTCTTAGGGGGAATTTTTTCTTTAGGTAGGTTGTCAACCTACTGCTGCTACCACTGTTGCAACTGAACCAATGAGGATTCAGTATTTGGAATTGGTGAAAACAACAGTCCAATAGAAAGGACAGGAATAAAAAAGAATAAGGTATTGTTTATTGTGGAATATTTTGATTAATATACCATATGGGCAAAGCCACCCGGCCACAGGGGGTGGCATGGTGGCTTGTTCCATGTAAGGACTTGAGCCAAGGAATAACTCATGTGGGGATCAGCAGGTTGAATTGGTAGCACTCCTAATTAAGAGAAAGTGCCCACAATTCAATATTGCCATCAGATTGGCCCATGTTTTTAGATACTCAAGGGGCAACTCATTGAACACCCCCTGTGTATTGTAAGATACGTTGGCAGGCAAGTCTGGAAACTTAGTTGCAACACTGAAAAAGCCCAAGAATAGCCCTTGAATTAATACTTGTGAAATTATTTCAAAGATGCTCCACCTAACCCACCCAAGAGACACCCCTGGTTAGATATAATGTGCAAGAGCGGCCAGGAGCAGTGTTAATTGCATCCAAAGCAAGTTCCTCAATTTTTAGTTGAGTCAGGTTTCCTTTTTGGTTATGTTCATTAAAAATTTTTCAAGATTTTCCTGCCTCAAGAAATGCACTCATATCTGCTCATATCATTGGTCAATTAGTTTGGTGACATTTGATCTCCCACTCCAATCCCCTCCTCCCTTAAATCAATGCAAGAGTTGTAAAAGACCTTGCTTCATCATTCTCTACTCTAATGAAGTTTTAAATTTGCTATTCTAATTTGGCCATTTGGTTTTTCTGTTGCTTTCAGTGTTCAGTTGATTCCTTCCCCCCTTTGGCCTCCCAGGAATTTTTGGCAACATCCTTTCAATTGTTGCTAAAACTGCAATTTTATTGTGGTTAAGAGCTTGACTTTATTTCTCTATAACCTACCCCCTATTCTTACACCACCCATGCCTAGACCTGAGTGAGAAGGAAAAAAATGATTCATCAATGTAGAAGAACTGGTCATTCCCAGTCTTCTTTAGGGCCAGATAAGCCTTGGAATAAATGCAGCAATCCTCAATGATCTTCTTGCTGTTTCTGTTGTATGGAGAAATACCCAATACTTTCCAGGAGAAGCCTAAAACAAGAATTGTTTTGTATGCAAGGGTTTTGGAAACAGAAAGCCTAAACTCTGTGGCCAGCATTAATAGGACAGCAAGTGAGGCCAGGTGGCAATCCTAGGCTACCCACTGCTTGATTTCATCAATATGCGTAGGCTGCAAGAGTTTTGGCTGCTGTTTTGCCTTTGAGTTTTTGATGATTTGACTGGTGTCACTGTATTTGGTGTTGAGGCTGCTAACATATCTGGCTGTGAAACTAAATTGGGATGAAATATCCCAAACTGCCATTTCTCTATTTAGACAGTTGAGGAGAGCTTCACTCTCACTATCCGTCAACTGATGCCTGCCCTTGGTGGGTACTACAGCATCCAAACTATTGGGCTCAACACACGGAATGAGGACCTTTGTGTAGAAGGTGGGATTGTTTTGCTTGCAGTGGCGCTGTCAATTGTTGAATATAAAGTAGGCAAAGATTGCTCCTTGGTTGTGACCAATGGCTCATAGGAGGTGTCAAAAACATGGGGGCATGCAGTGGCAACTCTTGGATCCAGAGTGCAAGGACATGTTACAACTGGATACATGGTGGAGGTGTATGTAACTGTCAGGATACCAAGAGTACCGCGGAGCTCCAGCAGGTGAGGGAAGAGTCTCAGAAGGTACTGGCATGGCCCACCAGATGATGGGACTTAACTTTACCAGGTAGGAAAGGGCCTTCCCAGCCACAGCCCAAGGTCCAGCCGCTGGCAAGGCAGATTCAATCAATCCCGTGAGCGCCAGGTAAAGCACTCCCAGGAATTGACTACTCTGGCCAGTGGCATCAGAAGTGGGGGGTTGAAATGGTTGGTTTGGGTGTTGGGGGCGGTTCCATGGGGACCAAGTAGGCAGTAGGGTTGTTGTACTTCCTGTTGAAGATCAAAGGATAGATGGTGATTAATTTGCTGTCACAGACAATTTGGTAGGGTTCCTTGGGAGCATTTGGACGGGTGTACCACTGCAAGTCTTCCAATGTCCAGGGTTCATGGTCAGGATTGGCAGGATACTTAGTGAAATGCACAGGGCCAAATGGAGTGTTGGGTGGATGGTAGTATTCAAAGGCTTCGGTTTTATCAACTGGAGTCTGACTATCTATCCCAGTAGATGGGTACTGACGCTTGGGTGTATGCAGATGAAAGAGTATCAAAATAGGTATAGAAACAGATTGGTGAACCAAAGGTTCATAACAACTTTATTTGGTAAGGATGACAATAAAGAACTTTTTAAAATGCTTCTGATTTATATACTTACTCACATGCAGGTGTCTCTGGGCATTCTTCTGGTGCTATCTGTGTGGCAAGGCTTGTCATCTCAGGTTCTGCTGTTTGGTTGGCTGCTTCATGGTCATTTTTGGGGTTTTCAGGAACAGTTGTTTGGCTTTTTGATGGTTCCTCTTGGCTTGGCTGGCCATTGATTCTGGCAGGTTTGGCTTCTGGGGTTTTGGGGGTTTTCCCAATTTGATCATCATTTTTGGACTGGCTTGACAGGCTCTCTTGAGCCCAAAGAACTTGATTAAAAAAGGGGTCCCCAATTGGGGACCCCAAATTACTTAATGGAGGGTGGGCTTGATCTGGGTTTACTGGGCAGCTAAAAATAGCCTGCCCAGGCCCAGCCAAACCCTCCAAAGATTGGGTGTAGCTTTTGGGGCCCAAAGCGGGCCCCTCAGCTACCACCAGAGCAGGAATGGTTCCTGCACTTGGATTTGCTTCAAAAAGCAAAAATCCAGGTGCAGGCAAATCTCCCCGCCTGCTATCCCTGCCTGGTGGCTAGAAGCGGGTTTGATTCCTGCCCAGGGCTTTTAAGCTGTTACTTTTGTAACAGTAACCTCATTGTTTCCAACAACCTTGGTATGGGAGACTTTGGTGGCAGGCCTTGAGAGTGACTTTTGTCTAAGATTCAAGCTGCTATTTCTGGCTTGTGACACAGGAGGTGGTTAGCTGGGGCTGATGCCTTGGGAGGCCTGTGTATCTGCATTACTCCTCTCAAGTTATGTTCTAGGTCTATTCTTGGACCCTCTGGGGAGCCCTCTTAGACAGGCTGCCCTGCAGGCTGGTGCAGGAGCTGGTTGAAAATAGGATAGTATGTCCATAAAAATAAAATGAAAAGTTATATTTTAAATTGAATATGTGTTTTTGTTTAGATTTTTAGTTTATGTTTGGATCATTGTCTTCCCTTGGTTTATCCTTGAATAGTATCACAATTTCTATATCCGTGATTTGAAGTGTATAATATTGTATCCTTTCTGGGGTTGGATAATTTTAAAGTTTACTCAATTTTTATGTCTAAACATGGTTATCAAAGTTGAATTTTTTGTTTGATCTTAGTCATTGTGAAGCTTCTTAATTTGGTTTAATGTTTCCTAGTTTACCACTTGTCAATTTAAACTAGATTAAAAATCCCACAATTATTATTTGAGTTTACTAGTGGCTTTCACTTGTGATTTGAAATTTGGGTCTTGTATTTGACAATCCTGCAATCTCAAAAAACATACTGTAAATTCAGAACCTGAACGTAAAAATGCAGGATTGTCAAATCCTTGGTCCAAATTTCAAATCACTTTTGCGAGATAGCCTTTTTTAATTAAATTGATTTTTTGAGTATTTATTTGAATTTTTAAAAATGCGGGAACTCATAGACACTTTGCAAAGTTCAAATCAAACTGCATATTTCCAATGGACAGAATGAATTAACTGGAATCAGATTTGAAGCGTTCAAATCCATCAACCATTTCCATTAAGTTTACTATGTTTTTTGGAATTGCGGGATTGTCAAATCCAAGAACCAAATTTCAAATCACTTTTGAATGCCACTAGTAAACTCAAATAGTAATTGCAGGAACTGGAATCCAAATTGAATGTACAGTAAGTAACTAGGACAAATCAACCCAAATCAAGAAGCTCCACTCTGGATAAAATCAAATGAAAAATCCAATCTAAACACCCACGTTTAGACATGAAATTAAGTAAAATGAAAAATTATCTAAACTGGAAATGATGTAATATTCTGCACTCTAAATCACTAATATAGCAACCACAAAACCATATAATGATATATGAGCTACCCTCCTGATGACGCAGAAATTTTTTAAAAGTTTTTTGGCCCCCGGCGTAGCCAGGGGCCAACAAAACTTCTTTTCAAGGAAGGAAGGAGGGGGAAAGATAAACCATTAGTTTACTAACAATGTATTCATGTATTGCTACTAAGGATACTTGATTAAAGTAGATTTGGAAAAACGCTAATAATAAAGTAGAATTATATATTACAATCTATCTTACCATGTTGTCTTTCCTTTGGTGTATTAATAATGTGCTTGCAATTAATTGGACAGCTTGATTTCCTATCGCCAAGGCGACTGGAGGTGAAGCTGTCCAATTAATTGCAAGCACATTATCAACACACCAAAGGAAAGACAACATGATAAGATAGATTGTAATATATAATTCTACTTTATTATTAGCGTTTTCTGAAATCTACTGTAATCAAGCATCTAAATTTTAGCCGTCCTAAAATGGAATAGGGTGATTTTTGAGAATGCCTATGATTCCTAAAAGAATTAGCACAAATCCACTCTAGATCCTTTAGCATCCTTTTTGAGACACCAATAAATTATATTTATTTCAAATTCCTCGCAATTATGATTTGAAGTTTGGTTCTTGGATTTGACAATCCCGCAATTTCAGATTCATTAATTTTTACATGATTTATATGATTTGATTGAAATACAGGAAATCTCAAATAGTACATTAGAATCCCGCATTTCTGATTCATGTATCCTGCATTTGTTTGCTGAGTTTTGTCTTTTGTTAGTTGAGTTATCTGCTCAAGAGATTCAAAATTTGCCAATTTAAATAAACCAAAAACAATCAAAATAAATGGTTGATTTTATTAAATATTTTATTTTTCACTCAGCTGAGTTGCCCGCAAAAGTGATTCAAAATTTGGACTAAGGGTTTGACAATCCCGCATTTTTACGTTCAGGTTCTGAATTTACAGTAGTAAACTTAATGAAAATGGTTGATGGATTTGAACAATTCAAATCTGATTCCAGTTAATTCATTTTGTCCACTTGAAATATGCAGCTTGATTTGAAATTTGCAAAGTGGCTATGAGATTCTGCAATTTGAAATATTCAAATGAAAATACACAGAATCAATTTAATTAAAAAAATGCCAACCTGCAAATATGATTCAAATTTTGGACCAAGGATTTGACAATCCCACATTTCTACCATTAAGTTATGAATTTACAGTAGTTAAATTTTAAGACTTCTTTCAGTGAGATTGACTGGATCCATAAATTTTTAGTCTGAACATACCAGTGTCTCTTGAGCCAGAGTTACAAGCATATATAATAAAACACAAAAAGAGATAGAAAGCGGATCTGGTTTATAAAAATATCATATTAAACTGATCAGGTTGTGGAATAAAATGATTAAATGGAGAGGCTCTTTTTGATTTCAAGCATTTGTGATTCTGATAGGAGTCTAGTTTGGAGAAGTGACTTGCGCTTGGCATAGATCTTGTAGTTGTCTCTTGTCTTAGGAGTCATTTCATGGCCCAAGGCAAGTTCCTGGTGAAATTTGATAACCACCGCATTGTGAATAATAGAATTGATTGAATGTGTGGTGTCGAGGCGAACAAAGTGTTTGATACGGGAAGCACAATCTTTGGGAGAGATGTGTTCAGGAAACTCTTTAGCAATGGACTCCCAGTCAAAGCCATAGTCCAGAAAAAGATCAAACAGCTTGTCTAGACTATAGCCAGAAAACTTATGGCTAAGTTCAAAGCTGGGATGGAAGAAAGTACTGGAAAACCAGCTGAGCTGTTTGAATGTCCTTCCTGGGAAAAATAAGCAAAGGCCAGAAATGCTGCCCAAATAAAAGAAAAGGCGAGAAAAGATAATCCTCTCGTCGCTAGAGAAACCACTTCCTAGCCGCTTTTTGTTGAGGCCTTCCGAGTATCGATTTGGGATCTGCTTTTGCGTGATGCCTGAGCTTAGGGGTTCATTTTTAAAAGCAGGACACCGATTTATGTCAGCATCAGACCTGATTGGATAAGGGTTGCAGATGACTTGACGACGTGCCCTAACCTGTGCAATGGTCCGGCCAGGAAGAGATTCTGCCAAAATAGAAGACGTAATGGTCTTAGGCAATCCAAGGATGACGGAGTCTTCTTCTAATGTGAATGGGGCGTACTTCTTTAATTTGGGGGATAAAACTCGGTTGAAATGTTCAATGCACTGTTTTCGGCTCCTGGAAGAAACTTGTTTAGAAACCTCATCCCAGAACCCATAAGGCCTTCTTGTACCCTGGGGAAGATTTCTGCTGAATTCAGCTACAGCTTTCCCGAGTACATTTGACTCCAGGGGTGACCAGGGGCCTGTCGAGTATTTTGAAATTTGGTGCAGCCGCTTTATTAAATAAAATAACCCCATGGTGTCACGAATGGGTAGGAAAAAACTCATTTCACTAGCAGAGAAGTTTAGCTCAGTTAGTTTTTTAAAAGCAGTCAACTCTTCAGGGCTATAGTTTCCTTTTTTAATAGGAAGTTCAAATTTCGAAAGGGGTAAAGCTTTTTTGGGGGTTGCATCCTTGACATTATTGGATTGAATTTTGGGATTAAGCACATTCTTGATGGAAGCTAAAGAGAATTGAGGAGCAACCATTAGTGCTTCTAGATTATCCAAGGAAGCTCTGACCTTTTCAAAGAGAAGGTGTTCGAGTGGAGAAATTAAGCTGTCTCGGATGGGCAGTCCAAAAGTTGATGCGTAAGGTCTGGACCTCAATAAGTAAATTTCAGTAAGGAATCTTTCTTCAATTGCGTGAAGGTTGAAAAAATCCGAGGTGTTTGGGGTATGCGAAAGGCTGTAAGCAGGTTGAAGGTTGGCATTGATTGGATTCATCTGTGGCTCTACAGCAGGGCTAATTTTAGAACGTTTGGCATCAGCGATATATTTCAAATCAGGTGACAAAGTGATATGTTGATTGGAAAAATACAAGCAAATTTTGAAAAGGGAAATATAATGTGGTTTAAAAAGAGCTCGTTGCCATATTTGTTCCAATGAAAAAATCGGTATGATAACACTAAGCTCATCAAAATCAGAAAGTTCCAAATGTGCATCCAGAAGTGAAAACAAATCTGGGGACAATTGAAGGCATATTGGAAGACCACATATAGAGTTTAAACCGAGTTCACCGTTAGGATATGCTGTTCTCCAGAGTGAAAAGTCATTTTTTATCAACGTTGGTATAGAAGGTAATACAGATTTTTCGAGATTAGAGATATCTACTTTGAGAAGGGCACTAGTTGAGTATTTAATTCTTTTAATTAGAATTCTAAAACTCGCTGTAAACATAGCCAGGGATGCTCAGTAATGCAAGATTGATTCTGCTCAGCAAGGTTTGATGACATGGACACATCAAAACTCACCCAGCATATCTAATCTGAAGACTGCTTTGTTATTCAAATACCTTTGAATTATCCTTAGCACTGGGTGAGTGACATATCCACATATTACAACTCATTAAATCATAACAAGCATCAGACCATCCCATGAAATTTATTCCAAGAATATGCGTCATTATTTTTCTTGTTATGCTTAGGCGCCAGATTGATTATTTTATAACTTATCTACATTATTCATATCTAAATTATTCAGAAAGCTTAAAATACAATCAATCTCAAAAATTTAATTGATCTTTGGCTTAGATGAATTTTTTTAAAAATAGTTTATCAATTTTAGAATTGAAATTTTTAACCTTTGATATTACTAAGAATATCTTAAGTAAATCATACAAACTAAAAATAACTATGATGAGTTACATGGGAGAGTAATAGCAGCCCCAAAGCTATAAATGCTATTACCCTATCTTTGGCTCATCATAACTATTCTTAGTTTTTTTCAGAAAAAAAGTTATTGTTTTTGAAAGACTAATAACTCTATTTGAAATATGCTACCCAGTTCAATTCTGATAGCAGAATTTCCAACAATACTGTCAGCAACTACATCCCAGCTGAGTCTAATAGTAAACCTCTTGGTTTGTTGGGAGACTCGAGCCTACCCTATTCTGTGGAAAGTGGCCAAACCTATCTGCAGCAACCCCAAAATCTTGATGACATTATTTCTTCCAAATCTGAATCTAGAAGTAGTCAATCTTCCAGAAATACAACAAAGACAACTATTCCTGAACCTACTGCGGAGAATAACTCAACCCCCTTTAGGTATTCTTTCTGTTCCCAAAATCCTGCTAAGGCTATAAATACCTAGCGTTTTCTTCAGCAATAAAATTATCATTTCTTGCTCTATACATACTTTAATTGAGTGTGATCCTCATAAAATGTAAGAAACTTATTCTTGGTTTATAAGTTTTTATACCGTTGCCAAATCCCAGCTAGTAGATTTTGCTTCTAGGTCTCAGCCATTGTTTTGATTATTATAAACAATAGTAGCTACTATTTCTTTGGAGTGCTAACATTTTATTCTCTTCAAAGAGCTTGCACAGTCTTTTATTGTATTCAACTTCATCTTGTGGATACTCCCCAAGATTCTGACAAACACCACTTCCAACAAAATGATACAGTAGTTTTCAAACCTGTTGATATAAACATATATTAGTCAATTTAGAACACATAGGTTCAGTCACAAAACAAATTTCAACTGGAACCAGTTGAAGGTTAATTTACTCAATAAAGCTTCCATTTATCTAGGGCCAGAAAATGAAAATAGTCAATCATACAACAAAAATAGAGTCAAATACTGAATTCTGAAAATGAGACAGCAAACACATGGAACTCAAATTAAAAACAAACACAATCCAGTCACATCCTGAAGCATTCTACATCAAATTTGACTATGAGTGTGTGGCAAATATTATACAAACAGAGAATTCATGAGGTTCAGTCACAAAAGTGATAAGCTCAAACACAAAGTGACACATTTTTTTGAAAATGCTGATTATTTTTGAGACTCAAATTGTAAATAGTGGATTTCAGGAGTGAATCCACCAAAATCTATTCAGGGAACTACAGCATTATTTTCAATGTATGTGCATCTGAATTTGGGCATTTATGTCTGAGAGAATGTCTCAAAAAGGAGCACACACTTAAATAAAATTAATTTTCTTGAAATAATTTTCTTTTCTGTTTTAAATAGAAATTTTATTGATTTTAGTTTAAAACGAGTTATACAAGGGAAGATAATTTTTTAAATCATCAAGGAGCAGTACCAGGAGCTACTCCAAGCTCAGGCTGCTGATCAAGGGAGCACAACCACTATGGTTCCTGTGTACACACAATTCAATGCAAGTTGTGAGGAGGGTGAGTTTTATGTGTCACCAGCCCCATCCACATGTGGCTTTTCCAATAGCCAGTATAGTGCTCACCAAGACCAGGCCAAACCCAAGCCTGGGCCACATTCTGAAGACTGGGCAACTGTGGCCCCCTCCTATCCAATCCAATCATTGCTCAAGAATTAAGACAAATCAGAGTAATCCCTGCCTTATCTGGTTACTAGTGTTTCAAGTGGGCCCTAAAAACAACACCTAGTAACCAACGAGGTCATAGAGTAGATTGTGAGCCTAAAGCAGAGTGGCATAATTTTTTTCAAAATTGCCACCTGTCTTCAATTCACTGAGGTGGTAGTTAGGCATGAATTCCAAGCCCTTTTGAAGAGAGGCAGTACCAAGATGGCCAAGAATCCAAAGAAGCAGCAAGATTCTCAGATCAAGGAAGCATATCTCATCATGCTTGAACTTTTGCAACGTGCCCCATACCTCTAATTGACTGAGGTATGTTGCTTACTTGGGCTCCAGGGCATCTTCATAGCCTGTTGCACTGCAAAGCTCTGGATGCATGGACTTGTAGTCAGTGTTCTGATTTTAACTCATTGGCTGTTCAATGAGTTAAATGGTGACTCTGATTTTCCCTATGATCCTGTGATTGGTGCCACCATCACCTGTTGCTTGTCCAGTATTTCAGATGATGTCATTTTTATACCATACTATAAATTGTCATTACAAGTCCAGGACTATGACACTTTGAGTAAAAAGAACACCCCCAAGGGCAAAAATAAGGAACCAGAGGGGAATGTGATTGGTGTGTTCCTAGCAGCCTCCCCAAAAGAGACTGTTTTCTATCAAACCACAACCAGCTACACCAATGGATACTGGTACAGAAAATCCCTCTCTGACCTTCTTGCCATCTGGAGCTCAGCCAATTACAGATTAAAAATTTCCTGAGCCACAAAATAGAGTGCACTGAAATGGTGTCAGGGACCCACTTGACAGGGAACAAGTTTCCTAGCTGATGGGCCAAAGCCCCTAAATTCAAACCTGCTATTACCAAACCAATAGTAACTGTGACCATTGCAAGGTGTCCAAGGTGCCCTAGGTAAGCAAATCTTCCAAACATAGAACTCAAACGGCCAAGTAGATAGTAACCCACCAAATATGTCAAGAGGTAAAATGAGGCGTAAGGTCTAATCAGAGTAGGTTCAGTAGGCGGTGTAGTAAACAAACAACCATAGTGGAATTTACGTCCCCAATATCCAGAAGGGTATTTGAACCATCCATTGGCAAGGGATTACTTTTGGTGGGATTCCTCTGGGGAAGAGTTGTACCAGTCAGTTGTAGGTGTTGGGTTTTCCAGGGCTGATACCACTGGAAAGAAGTAAGCTAGAAACCAGGATATGAATAGAATTCCTCTCATGGCTTCAAAAAAGTGTTTTATCAGAAAATGGAGGATTAGTAGGTGTAGGATAATTCTTTATTGTTGGAACATTTGAATTGAAGGAAAGTTTGGAGCTTATATAGCTTGAAAATAAGGCTAAATATTTGAGAGGAGTTTGGGAAATGAGATGATTTACCTGGGTCAATCATTTTACAATCACCTGTTTTAAGTGCAACTTAAATAATTGTTTAATCATTTCCAAACTAGCATGGTGTAAATAGAGGAACCAAAAAGATCTCACAATGGCCAGGCTAATTAAGTGGTATATACGCAGAAGATCAAGTATCAAAGGGTACGGAGCTTGGCCTAAAGGCAGAGAGAGCGGGTCACCAATTGACTGGAAGGCTTGTAGCAGCCAATCAGACGCAAAGCGGTAAGTGACGTTTACAGTCTTATTATTAACAATTTCAAATTTGAATGGTGTTTCAAAAGCAAAAACCAATTGAATTAAAAGGTAATAAAAAGATAAATCAAAGGTTTGTGAAGATCCTGTACTAACAATACATTCATTAACAGCGTCCTGGGTTCAAATCTTATTCCAAAAGGTTTTCAAAAACCCAATATAATTGTTAAGTATGTTGTATTGTGTCTTTGACTGGGTGTCCTCCAAATATTTGTTGTGGTGTTGGTTTGAGAGTATGTTTTTGTCAAAGTTGTCAATAATATTCAGGTAGTCAGGGAAAGAATCCCTGACAAATGGCCTCTGAGAATATCTAAGCAGGCGTCTGTCAGGAATCTAGTCTTGGGCAGCTGGCCCATTGTTTTCTGGGTTAATTCAGGCTGGGTTTCTTATGGGTAGAGACCACCACAAGAGAGGAGCTAACTTAAAAAGATAGGAGAAGGACTTCCCCACCCAGGACCACAGGCCGGCAGCCAGGATTATAGTGCCAATCACCCCTGTGAGGGTGATATACACAATCATAAATAGCTTGCCTGTGTGATCAGTTGGGAGGTCAGGTGAGGAGGCGGGCATAAGCTTGGGGGTCACAGGCAGTTCCATGCGGAGGTTGTAAGAAGGAAGGTAGTTGAATTTCCCTCTAAACCGTTTGGGGATTTAGAATATCCACAGGCCTTGACAGTTGTATCTAACTGCAGATTGTATGTGGGCCAAAAGATCTAGTTCAAGTATTTTCTCTGGGGTGTAGTCCTTATATTCAGGCTTTGAAGGATAATCTGTGAAGTGGACGGGGCCAAAGGGAACAAGTAGAGGACGGGAATCTGCAGGCAGAGGGGCAGGAGAACCAGGAAATTTTGTACTGAATTGATAGATGGCAAATAAAAAATAAGGCAATAGCTGAGTAAGCCAAAATAACATAACCTTTATTCAAAAATGGCAATACAGCTTGAGTGCAGCATCTATAGGCATATATAGCATCCCACCTCCAAACTTAATATTTTCCATAAGGGTTCCTTCAAAATATTGTGGGAAATGTGGGTGGGTGGCCAGGAGGCCTGGGTGCAGGAGCAGCAAAATAGCACCTTGGTTGGGTGTTCTCTCATTGGTTAGAAGGTCCAAATTGGTCACTTGATTTTCTTGATTTTGGGCTTTGGTCACAGGGTCAGGCCTAAAGCCCGTCTTTTCCTTTGGTGATTGAATCTGATTGGTTACCCAAGAGGACTTCAAGTTTATGAAGTTCATAGAGAATTTTTTCCGCCTTCATTAGGTAATTTGAGAAGCTCCTCCTTGGGTACCACCATAGCCCAACTTGCACTGGTATTCTGACGTCAGGGCTTAGAAGGGGCTTCAGCTTGCAGAGGCTCAGTCTCAAGAAAATGCAGGAAGGCAGCCCTTTGGTCCATAGGGCTGGCAGCCCATGGGGAATGAGGGTCAGGGTTCAAATACCACTTCTGGGCATGGGTTTCTAGAGGAAAAGAATTATCAATCCTGACACCATCCCCTTCTTTCCCCAAGAGCCCTCTCTTATGATTATTTTTGTTCAGATAGAGTTGGACAGCTTCTTGGGCATTAGCCAGGTTGCTCAGTGGTTCCCAAGCACTTTCCTCTAGTGGTATCCTTTTCATTTGACGTAGTATTGGGGTTTTTGGTTGTGGGTTCTGCTGCAGTGTATGTATTTGACTTCATATTCCTCAGAGCGGTCTGTCTGGATTGGTGGGGGGCTGTCTTGAGCTGTTGGTGGGGGAGCAAGTTCCCATCTTTTTTTAAACAACAAGGAGCAGTGAAACACGTCATGAATCTTCCAGGAGGGGGGTAGATCCAGTTTGAAGGCAAACTCTCCAACTAGTTTGGTGATCTTGTGGGGACCATTTCTTCTGTGAGCTAAATTCCTTCAGGGCACATGTAGGGGTACATTCTGGGAGTCCAGGTATACTTCATCTCCAACTTGCAAGGGTTGGCCTGAGGTTTTTTTTCAGTCAGCAAAGGCTATGTATGTTTGCACTGCACATTTCAGGTTGGTTAAGCATGTTTTTTGTGTGTCTTGAATCTGTTCAATCCAGGAGCTTCCAGTGGTGTTAGTTTTCTTATTGCCAATCTTGGGATCCCAGGTGGGATCAAACCCATAGTTGGCTTTGAACAGAGACATACAAGTGGAGGTGTGGTCTTTACTGTTGTAGGCAAACTAGGCCATGGGGAGCATTTTGGCCCAATCATCCTGATCAGCGTTGGCATAGCATCAAAAGTATTGTTTAAGAATCTGGCTCACTCTTTCAGTTTGGCTGTCTGTCTATGGGTGGTAATAGGTAGATACACATTGCTTGATTCCCAAGTCTTTTATCACCTGTGTCCAGTAGTTTGAAGTGAATTGGGGTCCTCTGTCTGTGATGATTTCCTCAGATTTTCTATGTTGAGTGAGGATGCAGTCATGTAAGTGTTGAACTGTCTCTGCTGCTGTGCTATGGGTGGTTGTTGGTACAAAGTATACCATCTTGATGAAGTGGTTTATCATGACCAGGATTGCATTAAAGGAGAGGGATGGTGGCAGTTTCACAATGTAGTCCACAGAAACAGATCTTCAGGGTCCATGAGGTATGTCCAAGGGTCTTTGCAGCCCTTTAGGCTTGTTTCTGCAAGTTTTGGTTCATCCACAGATCTCACATCACTTCAGGTATATGCTTAATTCTTGGTGATTTTTGGCCAAGAAAAGTTTCTTCTGATGCTCTGGAGGGTCTTGAGTCTCCCTGGGTGTCCAGCCATCTTGGAATTGTGGTAGTCTCTCAAGATGTTGGTTCTGATGTTTCCTTTTGGTACAAAGATCCTGTTGTGGAGCATTAGTGTTGTTCCTTTCAATGAGTAGCCTTTTTAGTAGTGGGTGCTATCTAAAGATTTGGAGAGGCCAGAGATCATGATTTTGATGGGTTTGTCAAGTGTTTGAGCCTTTAGTTCTTCTGGTTTGCTGGCTCTGATTTTCATTAATCCCAGATGGATGCCTAGGCTCACTGGGTCCAAGAGGACTTGGGTATTGTGGTTGTGAGTTTCTATGTGGGTAGGCACCAGGTTAGTTCTTTTACTTATGGCGTCTGGTACCATGTTCACCTTTTCTGGCTTGTAGTCTATGGCCAGAGTGTAGTCAGCCAGTTCTAAGGCCCATCTTGCTTGTTGTTGGTTAAGCTGGCGTGGTTTGAAGAAGTAGACCAAGTTCTTGTGGTCTGTCAGGACCTTTACTAGATATTCAGCGCCACAGGTATTGGTGCCAATGTTCTAGGGTCTTTATTATAGCTAGCATCTCCTTGTCATATATTGGGTAGTTCCCTTCTGCGGGTAGCATCTTCTTGGAGTAATATGCTACAGGATGTAGCATACTATCCCCTCCTTCCTGAAGAAGTACCCCACCCACCGCAAAGTTGGACACATTTGTCTCAAGCACAAAAAGTTTAGACAGGTCAGGCATGGCAAGGACAGGGACAGGCGTGAAAGCCTTTTTCAGGGTCTCAAACGCAGAGGTGCATTCATCAGTCTAGACAAACTGGACCTTGTCCAAACATAGCCTGGTCAGTGGCAGTGTTATAGAGGAAAAAATAATTATGAAGTCTCAGCAATAGTTTGCTAAACCCAGGAAGCTTCTGACATCCTTTTGGTATGTAGGGGTAGGCCAGGAGGTTATGGCGTCCACCTTGTCATGAGGCATTACAAAACCTCCATTCTTTACAACATAGCCTAGGAATTCCACCTCAGGTTGAAAGAATTCACATTTATTAAGTTTTGTGTGTAGGTTGGCTTGGGAGAGTTTGCTCAGAATTAGGTCCAAGTAATGTGGGTGCTCTTTGTGGGTCTTACTATAGATGAGGATGTTGTCAAGATAGGCCACACAGAACTGGTCAAGGTATTTGCCCAGGACTGTATTGATCATGCGCTGGAAGGTGCTAGGGGCGTTGCATAGTTCAAACAGATCCTGGAACATAAGGGTATTCTACTAAGGACCAGGTCTTCATTTTCCCTGGAGCCCAGACACCAGAAGATTGCAGATGCTGGGTTGTCTGTGGTTGTCCCTGAAGGGCTATATGAAGAAGTCATCAAACCCTGGGGCCGTTCTTGCTTTGAACCGTGCATTGCGCCAGGCATTGTTGCCCCCGGCCAACAGGAGATACACGTCATCTTGGCCAACCTCACAAAGAAGATGCTCTCTATCAAGAAAGACCAAGTGGTAGGCTTCTTACACTTCTATACTGTGGAGGAACTATCTGAGGTTAAAGGATTTGGTACATCTGAGGAAATGGGTATACCAGACAACCCTGAAACAGCAGTCCAACTGACTACACCCCTAGCAGACCTTTCCTCCCTTGGTCCTGAGGAGCAAGATCAGGTGTCATTGCTGTTCAAAAAGTACCGCTCAATCTTCGCGGAAAGCAATCATGATCTGGGTTGTGCTGAAGGAGTAACCCATCATATCAATACAGGAACCGATCCTCCAATCCGCATGCACCCCATACAGCAATTGAAAGAAAACAAAGAAGTCATCTCAGAAGAATCCAGTGAACTGCTGAAACAAGGCATGTTGGTCTCATCCAAAAGTCCTTGGGCATCTCCTATCCTGATTGTCAAGAAGAAAGATGGCTCTAACCAAGTTGTCATTGACCATTGATGCCTCAACAAGGTCACCAAAAAAGACTCCTACCCCTTACCTTGAATAGATGACGCATAAGAGCAGCCTCAGGGGTGCCAAGCACTTCTCCACTATGGAACTTTTATCAGGCTACTGGCAGATCAAACTACCCCTGAAGAACAAGAAAATGCGCCATCATAACCTCCCAAGGACTATTCCAACCAACAAGGATGCTGTAAGGGCTGTGCAATGCCACTGCCACCTTCCAGCAAGCTATAGACACCATTCTTGGCAACCTTAAACTCTCCTGTGTCCTAGTTTACTTGGACAACATCAATGTCTTCTCTAGGACTTTCACTGAGCATCTAGCTCATCTGGAAGAGGTCTTCAAGAGGCTAGCTGCCTGCCAATCTTAAGATAAAGTCACACAAATGCCAGTTCTTCAAGGACCAGCTGGAATACCTGGGCTTTGTCATTGATAGTAAGGGCCTGCATCCCTAACCCACAAAAACTGAAGCCATATCTAAGATGAAGCAACCCAAGTCAAAACGCGACATGCAGGTCATCTTGGGTATGGTTGGTTACTATTGATGTTTTATCCCCCGCTTTGCAGCCATTGGAGAACTTCTCTTCCATTTGCTGAAACCAGGAGTTGATTTTGTATGGAGCAAGCAGTGTCAAGGAGATTTCAACAAACTGCGCCTGACCTTGTCAAGCAACCCTGTTCTGATGTACCCAGACTTTGAAAGACCCTTTGTGATCCATACCAACGCTTCACTTACAGCAGTTGGGGCTGTACTATCCCAACTCAACAACAAGGGACTTAAACACCCTGTAGTGTATGCTAGTAGAACACTAAACGTTCATGAACACAAATATACAGTGACAGAGCACAAATGCTTAGCAGTCATCTACACATGCAAACAGTTTTGGGTCTACATCCATGGCGTACAGTTCACAGTGGTCAC
>QTSX02006810.1:0-25352 GCA_014839935.2 Entomophthora muscae
TTGTGCATTTCATCAAGAAAACCCCCAGTTTCAAGTGTTGGCACCTTGGGAAAACTCCTGGCATCTCACACTGGCAGTTTTCTCACAAAACCCTATGGTGTAGTTAAGGATTTAAGTCCTGACAAGTTGATAACAACTTTATCAATTGATTGTGAGCTGTTGGATTCCCAGTCTTTGGAACTGGCAGTCTGTGAAAGGTTTTGTTCAGGGTTTGACCCTGGTTCCATACTTTGATATTCAGGTACATCTGAATTCACATTTCTGAAAATATTAATGTACCCCTATATCACATTCATTAAAAAACTTTTCATATACAGTAGTTTTTTAAGCCATGGTGCTAAGCAAAAGATACATCATCTGAAAACAAAACCAACTCAGATGAAAACAGAATGAATTTTTTGAATCTATATTAATTAACAATATATTTTTGTTCACTTTTATTTTGTTTTGAGATGCATTGAATTTTTTTACATATGAGTAGATCTCGTTTGCATCTCAGTTGATTTTACTTACAGGTGAGTTTTTTAGCGCCATAGCTTTGAAAACTACTGTACTGTTTATTCCTTATATTTGATGGATCTTTAACATTTAGAAATATGAACTAATATGTTCAACTAATGATATTATACAATAAAAGTTTGTTTACACTATCAAATAACATGTCAATATGAAATCCACTAGGCTTATAAGTTTTCAATAAGAGTGGTGCTCACCAATGTGATAAGGAGGAATAACCTGTCATTACATATGACATTGTTGTATGACATTTAAAGCACCCCAAAACAGAATGAATAATTTCACTTTTTAATTTTATTGTTTTTACTGTTTTTCACTCATAATGATAATGTAAGAAGATCTCTGATAATTTGCATGTATAAAAAATCCCTCTTATAAACAGCTGGTTACCTTTAGTCTTATTTTTTATGGTTGTTTTTGGCTAGTTAAATGATTATACTTTGACACCTTTGGTGTAGCTACACCTTTGATATATTAAATTAAAAAGAAAAAATTAAAATCCTTAAGATTTTGACCAAAAGCATCTCAAAAATGATCTCCTTAAAATTCTATCTAGAAAAACATACAGTAGTTTTCAAACCTGTTGAGATAAATTATATTAGTCAATTTAGAACCCGCAGGTTCAGTAGCACAACAAATTTCAATGTGATAGATCTAAATAAAAGATAATTCCACAGAAAATGTGCGCTATTTGGCAAATAGGTCCAGTCACACAACGGCTTATTCAAACTGGGGACAAATGGTTAACTATTCAACAACAAGTGTACCAAACACTATTAAACATGAGTTTCAGTCACAGAATGCATCTACTATGTTTACTATGTTTTTTATGAACTCATGAAACTCAGTCACAAAAGTTACAAACTTGATCCAACAAATAACCCCTATAGCAACTAAAAAAACAAAAAACATAGTTTTAAAAGCTATGGCAACAAGCAAAAATACTTCAGATTTAAACAAAAATAACTAAGATGTAAAAAAAGTTGACATCAACCCAAATCTATTATATATCAATATAAATTTGTCTCTTTTTAATTTGTTTAAATCTAAAGTACTTTTGCTTGTTGCCATAGCTTTTGAAGCTACTGTATCAAATATCAAAACAAATGAGTGAATCTATAATACTGTTACCAGATTGTCCTAATTAAGAATTCAATCTAGAATACAAAAAGGAAATAAATATCCTGAGTGTATGTTTTGGGATTAAATTAGTGAAAAAATCAAATTTATCAAATCATACAAGTAACAGTGCACATTTACAGCCAAAATTAATTAATAAAGAAATTTAAAGGTCTAATTTGAAATATACAGTAGTGACTACAAGTTTTCATGGCACTATATATAGAGAAATGAAAACTATAATAATTAAGTTATATACATAAACTAATTTTATTTTATTTTTATACCAAAATGGACACATCCCAGAAACAGATTAACAATGCACTGGTTGTGCGCTGTGGTTGTGGTTGCCCCTGCAGGTCAAAGAACAGAGTTAGTGCAACACAAGTACCTACTCAGGAAGGAGACAGGAGAGAAAATAATGGTGATGTTGCACTTACACAATCAGTTCAAGGAGTACAAGCTGCTAGGGGGAAGAGCATCAATCCCTGGGTTCAGAAGCTGACCCAGAAATTCACCAAGGTCATTACCACCAAAACGGCAATGACATTACCACTGAGAGGGTGTCCTTGGTGTACGACCCTGTATACTGCTGTGATAGTGTTTCTGCAAACCTACTGGAGAAGGTTAAGCCAGTCCTTGACAGCATGTATGAGTCTTATGTGAGTGATTCCAAAGGGGGAGACAAGGATGAGCCGCCACAGTATTTCCAAACTACTAAAGGGCAGAAGGTGCTGAAAAAGGTTGCTGAGTTCTACATCCAAGTGCTTATGCCCTGTGTTGTGCCCAATCCCAATGAGTCAAACCCTACTGCCAAAAAGGTCAAGTACCACATCATCCCTGACGCCACCTGGGAGACCTTAATGATACTCATGGAGGAGACAACTGACTACAGGAAGGCTGTAGCTATTGTTGGGATCTCAGAAAAATCTGCCCATAGGCTCCAAAAAACTTACCTGCAAACAGGGGGAACAGTCAGCATTAACACTATCTGAATGTCAACTGTCTACATGTTGATTTTCAAAATTAATTTTATAGCCAGGTCAACACATTAGAAAGTCTAGATAAAGTTTTCTATCATGTAGCCTACTGGAAGTTGACACTTTTTTAACAATCAAAAACCTGTTTCCTGAACATTTTACTTAATAAAAATCAAGCTCCAAAATACTTTTTAGGGTAATATAATCATATAGAATCCAAAAATAAAATAAAAAATAACGCAAATCTATCTAAAATATAGGAAACCCTCACTTCAAAAATAATTTACTATGAAATTAACTGTTTTCACTATAAAATTATTTTATTTACCATATAAAAAGTTCTTAAATTATTTTCAAAAAAAGATTAATAAAATAAATTATATTAAATAAAGAAACTAAAGGTAAACACTTATTTTAAGAATAGTTGATATAATAGAAACCCAAAATTACATATACTTTAGTACTAAAACAACTATTTAAGCTAGATAATCCAGGCTCTGGCATAAAATTCTTTTATAGAAACTATGAATGCTTTCTACCATTTTAAATTAAATTATCTTGTTAAATAATAATATTATTTTTGGAATTGAAATTATATAATAAAATATCAGAAAGAGCCAAACATGTTTATTTTAAACTAACTTGGAGGTTTGTTACAAGAGAGTACAGTGGCAATCTTGCTTATCTGCTCCCCAAGCTCAGATAGCTTATACTTATTCTTGACATATGACTTAATCTGTTCTTTAAAAATGCTATTCTTGCAATGTTTTCTCCTCTTTGAAGCCCTTACTTCCATATCCCAAAGGGAAGACAGTCTTCTCCTGTTCAGCCTTAAGGTGCTCAAAAGGTGCTGTATCTGGGATTCACCCCAAAGGAGAACTTAAAATGTTTATGCCAGTTTTTCAGGACTGATGTTGTCTTCATTTTACCCTTGAGAATATCCTGATAGCAATTACAGCTTGCCTTTGCTGCTGGCTTGCCCCTGCAGCTGAATACCTTGCGCCCCACCCACTGTGGCACATAGTAGTCAAAGAAGGGTTAGAACTCAGCTTCATGGCTCAAGGAATAAGGATCAGTACAGAAAAGCTCAAATCCTTGGCCAACATGCTCAGACTTAATAAATGCAATAGCAACAAACTTCTGGATCAGAAAACTACATTTACCAGTTATATCATGCTGTTTGAAAGAGCTTAGAAGGGTCTAGCCCTTAAGGTGTCTATTAATAGCCTGCACATAATGAAAGAAACACCCTTGTACCTTGCCATTGAAGGTTTTTACAAAGGCATTGTATTGGGCTGTCTCATAATCCATTATAATTATTTTAGGGCCAATGGCTCTATTGCAATTCTTCTCTTCAGCAGCTAGGGTGACATTATCTTTCTCAGCATCATCATGATTGGCCCTTGTTGATGGACCAGAATTCTTTTTAAGTCTCAGCGGGAATAGCTTTAAGGCCCTCCTGTAGAATCTTGACTGCTCTTAGGTAAATCTCCTCTGAGGCTCCAGGAAGAAGAAAATATGCAAATAGGAGTACTTTATCATCAATTTGAGCATGTACACCCACAGCTGATAGAATAACTTAGGACATTTTGCAAATGTTCCATCACAGAGCCAAGTCTCAGTGGACGCAGTTGCTCTAGATTCTTATACATGGCATAGCATGTTATCCTTTCTTTTGCACCAGGTCCATCATAATTAAGAAGGAACTGTTCATTGTCTTGGGTCATCTGCAACTCAGGAGTAAGGAAAAGGTTTTTCAGTTGGGCTGCACTTTTTCCAATTGGGTTTAGCTCTCAGCGTCTATCACAGACATACTTAACAAGTTGTTCACGGTCAGGGACAAATTTAATATTCTCTTTGCTCAAGTGCTTAGCGGAATTTAATGCCAGGTGAGTTGCTTTAATGTCTTTTAATACTGGGATCATTTGGAATAGGTACCATTTGAGCAGCTTTTCAATCAAAGTGGTAGGAGGCATGCAGGTATCTCCCCCCTTTTCCAAGGTAATTTGGTCCCAACCTTGGGTGTTTAGGCGTGCTGGGCAGCTTCTGTCTTCACATCTGTAATGTTTGCTCTTGCTTCCTTAATTTTGATTATTACAGTTAAACACATGACTATCACTGACCATGCTTGGACCACCTTTGACTGACATCAATAAAAGAATTTTGAGAATCTCTTTGGGATCCTGAAGGAGCCCATAATATTGCAAATATTGTGGGTTTTTAGTGCATCTCATGAACCAGGAGGGGCGTGTTAAAAACCAGGAAAGTACTCATATTGCTCATCATCTTCATGTTCACCAGGAGAGGGTTTGGGGGAGGGTTCAGGAGAGGACTTGAAGCTTGCCTTTCTTTTCTCCTTGTTGATGGTATCTTTATCTTCCTCAAACTCATACCAGCTATGGGAGGTGAAACCATCATCAGAGTCCTTCTCAGAAGCTGAAGGTGTGGGGGTTTTCTTTTTCTGTTCATTTTTAAGCTGTTTATTAAGCGTTTTTTGTAGAAGAAGAAGCCTTAGTCTTAACAGCATTCTTGACCATTTTTTATTGGGCTTTTTCTTATAGGGCTGGGGTTTCTTTGATTTATCCTATAAATAAAAAGGGGTTAGAGAAATAACTGTGAGTAAAGTATAGAAAAATGAAAGTTAAAGCTGAAAATATATCAAGTTGTGGATGATTATTATATAGACTATGCAAAAAAAACCTTCAATGTTATTAATATATGCAGTATTGAGGCTTTTTATTAAGAAAAAGTTGGACAAAACTACATTTAAATGTTTAGTGTCAACATTTTAAGTGTTGACTGTATTAAAATTTTGATTCTAGACAGTGGGCCTAAAATATTGGGTCATTATTTTTCTTGTTATGCCTAAGCACTGGACTGATTATTTTATAGCTTAATTACATTATTCATATTCAAATTATTCAGAAAGCTAAAAATAAAATCAATCCCAAAACTTTAATTGATCTTGGGCTTAGATGAATTTTTTTAAAAAATTATCAATTTTAGAATTGAAAATTGCATCATATAG
This sequence comes from Entomophthora muscae, assembly GCA_014839935.2. Lineage (NCBI taxonomy): Eukaryota > Fungi > Entomophthoromycota > Entomophthoromycetes > Entomophthorales > Entomophthoraceae > Entomophthora > Entomophthora muscae. The sequence goes on from QTSX02006810.1 coordinate 5,644, forward strand.
TATTGCTGAAAATATATTAAGTGCTACTACAAACTACAAGCTAAAAATATTTATAAAAAGTTGCATGGAAGAGTAATAGCAGCCCCAAAGCTATAAATGCTATTACCCTATCTTTTACCCATCATAATTATTCTTAGTTTATTTCAGAAAAAAGTTGCTGTTTTTGAAAGACTAATAACTCTATTTGAAATACACCCTCTTGTAAGCCGCCCTACTTCATGAACTTGCCCTAATGCACCACTATCATCTTCTGATATTTTTGTTTCATTGGTATCATCACGTGATTTCAAACAATAATTAATCTCAGAATATTCTGAGAAACTTTCAAATTTTAAAGGTGAAGTATACAACTTCTCATCTTTCATCAAATATGAAAGATTAATGCGCAGATTTTTAAATTTGAGCTCTCTCCTTATAGGCCTAACTTTTCTCTCATAAATATAAAAGAATGACTTTTGAGATATATTTGAGCCTGATAGCGCAGATTTATATAATTCTTTTCTTTTTTCTTCTTGCTCAAAAATATTTTTAATATCATTTATATTCTTAATATAAAGCTGATTTTCTTTCTCTTTTATTGTTTTTGATATTACACCAAAGTGACCATCAACAATGCTTTTTCCATGACATTATACAAATCTATTGTATTTAATAGACCCTTTAATGCATTGTGGTGCCTCTTCAAATAGATAATATAAGAATTTATAGGATCTAAAATGGTTTCCATTATCAGTCCATACTTTGATATTATTTATTTTTTAAACTTATCTGATTTAAGAAGACTTATTAGACATTCACCTGAAAACAAAGAATCATGAGACAATATTTAAGATAAAAAATCATAGTATTCATATTTAACTTTATTATTTTCTTTAAATACCAATGCAAACCCTAATAAAGAAATAAGTCTTTTGGAATAAAAACAGTTATTGGTTTCAATTGGACCACCACCAACTTTTAAATTCTCCTTAAAATCTATGACTATAATACATGATTCATTATCTAATTCATTTATATCTTTCTTATATGCCCTATTTTGATGAGCATAAAAGTCTTGGTGCTGATTAATAGCTTTTAAGTCACTGTTTATAGATTCTGGCAATAATAAGTTTTTACTTTCACATTCTTCTTTTCTTTTTTCTAAGGATGATTTTAAGCTACAAATATTACACATGTCAGTTTTTTTTACTCTTTATTATATTTTTTGGTATTAATTTATAATAAGTTGAAAGTGTTATTGAAATTTCATTTTTTATTTTCTTATTTTCATATATTTCTTTTTTATTTTTAATAGAGAATATTTTATTTCAGTTGAATATTCATTCATTTCTTTTTCAATGCCTTTATAAATTTTTTCTGGTGCTTTTTTTGTAAACTGGTTTGTTTCAAAAGAATTTTCTAGCAGTTTTTTAATTATTTTTTTGATTATTTCTTTTTTTAATGAATATTTATTATCTTTTTGGCTTTTTTGATTAAGCTTAAATTTTTATTTCTATTTTTTTGAGTATTCATACTCAATTTTGGTTATATTAAATCCCATATCAGTAAGCTCTTTTAAAGAGTAACTGGAAGTAACCAGAGATCTCAAGGCTGGGAGATGCTTTTGGGGAGAAGATTTCAGAAGATCTTTTAAGTTATCAATTATCCCATTTAGCTTCTGATTTTTAATTAAAGAAATGAACTCTGTTTTATAAACTCAGTTTGAGTGAGGAATTGATTGATGAAGGAATTAAGATTGCCTCCAGAAACAAAGAGGAATGCTTTCTTTAGCATAACAATTCTTTCTCTTTTTGTTGATGCTACCAATGAGAAAAATGGCTGCATGAAAGAGGTGAAGTTAAAAGATTCCATAATATTGGATTTATGATTGCTGATAAAGAGATGCTTTGTAGAGATGCCTTGCAAAAGAGTGCTGGTTGCAGGAATGATATATTTTTGTGAAGATGGTTTGAAGTAAACCTTAGGTGGTGCTTTAGCTCTTATATACCAAGCCTTATGACATCATTATGAAAGAAATGATGTGATAGCTTTTATTAAAATTTAAACTTAAATTTATATTCCTAAAATAAATGAAATCCCCAGTTTTAATGCACAAGTGATATATGTGTAGCAGCTAAGCATCAAATTGCATCATATCCTCTTTGTAATCTATGTAAATCAATTAAAATGCTGTATTCACTTAATTGTAACTCTTCTGCATGTTTTTAAAATGACAAAATATTAAAGAATTGTATTTAAAAAATGCTTAAGTTGAGTTTTGCAGCTCACTTGAACCTCAAAATTCATCTAAGCAGCAAATAAATTAACGTCCTAACTTCAAACTACCATAAAATCCTAAATAATTGAGCTTTTTCAAATAAAATAAAAGCAAAATAATTCTCTTCATCTTATCTTTAATTTCATCAAATAAAAATTATATCAATTAATAAAAATTATTTTCTGCCAGCTTAAAGCAATCTATTTTATTTCATTATCAAAATAATATAATAAAATCTAACATATGCTCTTTTAAATTGCTTTTGCTTTAAATTTATTAGAGTATACATATTAATATTTTAACACTAATAAAAAAGATAAGATTCTTAGCTTTCTTTTTATAGTTTACAGTGTGAAAAAATATTAATATTTTGTTGATTTATTACTGTTTTAAATATAAACATTTGTAATTTGATTTTTTCAAAATTGAACTGTGTTATTGTGAGAGAGGGGGGCTAAACTAACTAAGTTTGGCTCCCATCCTGGTGAAACAAACCACCAGGACGCCGCCCAGTGGAGGACTGGAACAGCTGATCAAAGGGGGGACCACAGAGAGAACACTGGGGACAGCTGTGGGAAGTAGGTGTTCAATCCCATCAGTATCAACCTGGTGAGCAACCAGGGCGTACAAGAGGGAGTGGAAGGAAGCATCACAGGGCCCTAGAGGGGCACCAATTTGCTTTTCTCTGGGCTGGGAATGGAGACCATTGACATTTCCTCACCTGCAGGAGCAGACAGGGCAAAATCAACATCATCCAAATCCAGATCTTCATAGGTCAAACTCTTGACTATGGCCTCTCCAAAGAATAGGAGGTCACTAGGGAGATTCAGGAGGCTATAAGGATTGTCACTTGCAAGTTGAGCAGACAAGGATATTTTTGCCCACAAGTCTGGTGATGTGGACCACAGGAGGAGCAAAAATGGAGCCAAGGAAAACACTAAAAATTTAATGGCAGGGAGGATCATAGTTGCAATTGCAGAAAAATTCTAAAATTTTGGATGCAATTTTTGTCCCTGGAAACAATAAAATTATTAAGTGATGGGGTAACCACAGACAGGGACCGGCAAGGAGCCACCAGAAACTTCCTGAGAGGCTTGGTGACAATTTCAAATGGCTTGGCACGTCAAGAAGCAAAAGACGGGGTTGAAATTAAAATTAATGAAGAAAAATCCAAAGTAAGAGTAGAAAATTATATTAGAATTAACTACAGCTTTAGTTTCAAACTCGGTTTTTGAGAGCAGGAGTGGGATTAAGGAACAACTATACACCCAGTCTTCTGCTAGAAGTGACAGAAGCAATACTGGGTTTGAAGCGGGGTAGTGCAAGGTAAGTTTTAGCAAAAATACTAACACTTTCTTTAATATAGATAGCAGTACTCAAGAAGGGCCCCAAGCAATTATTAAATTAAAATTAAAGTGCAACTGTAACCAAACTTTTAATATTATTGGAAAATTGACAAGCAGGGGACTCAAAGTCCCCTGGCATTATAAAAAGGGGAAAGTTGCCAGAAGGGAATCACATGACCTCAGATACTGCATCTGATTGGCTGAGAGAGAAAATTTGCTGGCCAGAGCCAGGGATGCTGGAGGGTTTCAGGGTAATTTCCCCAGCTCCACCTGATTGGCTGCAAGGCACCTCAACCAGTTCAGATTCAATTGACTTTCTGGTTATTGATGTGGCGTTGTTTGATTGGGTGTTCCTGATAGTTTTTAAGAGAGGGCGGCATCATGCCAACAAATAGTTCAAATTGATCAGTGTTTCTTCCCAGGCCGGAACAGCCAGAGCCAGGGGATCTGCAGGGTAGGCCAGGACAAATCTCTCATCAACAGTATGGACTAAATATCCTAGAGAATTAAGTGGCTTGGCTGTTATTTTTAGCCCTTTTTTGGTATGGCAGGGAAAAACAGCTTGATCCAAGGCCAAAGGTGGCAGTAAATTTACAGTTATGCTGCAACTTGGGCAGCATGTGTATTAGAAAATGGCCTAATCCCTAAAATAATGACCCCACTGTTTAAATTCTGACAGTTGACTTGTAGAAAGTCAGCATTATTAGGGTAAATCAGAATGTAAAAAACATATAAATCTTAATTAAATTAAGATTGGGCTCAAACTCTAGACTGAAATTATGCTATTTGGTGTTTGGGCTATAATAAATTTATATTCATATAACTTTTAAAAACTAAGTGCTATATATTTTAATAAGTAATTTTATTATTACTATGTGAATTTTTGGGGTTCTAAGCTTACCATTCTGTAAGTTGAAATTGTTAAGCTGTGGCTTTTGCTTATTAGATTAGTGAGGGTAACAACTTTGCTGGAGTTGGCCTTCTTTTATAGTAGAGCTGCTATTAAATCTCATTTAAATTATGTCATTGTGTTTGCTTAACTTATTCTCCTTGTATTGATTTTGCTTTTGTATTTGGATTTCTTTTGTGTTGACTTAAAATGTAATTATATAAATCCTAGTTTTAACATATATACTATAACTTAATTCAATATTTAGAGGTCCACGGGAACTTGCTTAATGGGGTTAAAGCTTTAATAAACCACTAATATAATATACAACAAAGCTTGAAAATTTTACCCACCATATCTAAAAGTACTATAAAACAAAGGGCCAAATATAAATATAAATAACTTATTATAAGTGAAGAAATTCCAGATTATATGTATTTTTATTAAGAAATATTATAAACTGTTATTTTATGTTGACATTGTGGAGATTCCTTGTTGAAGTTGGGCTTAAATTTAAAGTAGGATAATTTAGTATTTTTAATAGGGATTTCCTTCTTTTTGTAATAATAATTAAGCCTATTCTTAGTTGATGTCAACATTAGCTTTGTTTTCTCATTGATTATCAATTCCAACTATGGAATGCAATATAAAAAAGTTTATTTAGCACACAGCTAGTAGTCTTTGGCCTAAGTGCCAAATTAAAGTTGACTGTCTGCTTGTTGAACAAGTGTTGACATGCAGACAGTGTGAATGCTGACTGTTCCCAAAACAGGTACTGTTCACTTTTTGGAGAAATCCAAGTGCAAACCTGTCCTATTGGTTAAGGAACACCTGTGGGCAATCCAGCCTTGGATCAATCAAAACTGCCATCTTGAACTGGAAAATATTAAGTCAAAGGTTAATTCCACTTTTGGGATCAAGGCTTTGGTTTTCACTTGCTATTGCGCTGTGAAGAGTCTGAGATTCTCTTGGAAGAAACTCAGGGCTTCTCCATACAATCTGAATAGCCCAGACACCGTTGAGTACCGTCAAAAGTACACCAAGACAGTTACTGCTCTCAAGGAGAAGGGCACATTAAAGTCCTCTACATTGACAAGTCATATTTTGTGTCGTCAATACACAATGAGTATGAGTATGTCCTCAAAGGTGAAAAGAACAGCATATCCCAGTGTGTGGCTGTCTTGTCTGTTGCCTACTCAGTGGTAGCCCTTCTTGGTCCCCTTGGCATTGAGCTATATCAAATGATCAAGGGTTCCCACAATAGTGGAAATTTTCTGGAATTTCTCCAATTGATTCTGTAGCACCTCTAAGTATTCAGTTTGGGTGTCACCAATGTTATTGTATTGGATAATGTTGAGCTTCACAAGTTAGCTGAAATTCTTAACAAGTTCCCAGTGAGTGAGCCTGGCGTGGAGATTGGCTCCCAAAAATTGGCTACAGCGCCTTTACGCCTGCTATTCCTCCCCTCACTTTCCCCATTCCTCAATACAATTGAGGTAGTTTTTGAGTAGCTCAAGTAAGTTGTCAATAAAAGGACGCCATCTGGGCCCCACAATTTGTTTAATTTGCTGCAGGTTGATTCCATACCCTCCCAGCTGAAACTGTGACTAAATTATATGGCCACACTGATTTGTTTCTCCCTGCGTGCCTCTCCAAGAAGCCAATTAATCAAAGGCTTAGCTATTCTGAATGTTTTATTCTGCATTTTATTTTTAATATTTTTTATTTAGTTTAATTTTTATTGGCATTCTTTCTGTGATTCTGATTTATACAGTCAGGTATAATAAAAATTAACAAATCAAAGCCAAGTGAATTAAAAGTAATTTATGTGAAATTTTTACTTTTTATATGTATTTTTTTGATGTAGATGAATGATTTAAATATTTTATTTTTAAAAGTAGACATATATAAGAGATTAAAACTTTAAACTTTATTTAATGAGCTTTATTGGGATGTGAGCAGTGGAATTTGAAGACTTGTTTTTGAAATAAATTAGAAATTTTTATTGCCAAAGTGTATGTCAATATGGCTCCTGTACTATATAGCTTGCAGCAGCTTGAGTACAGAAGTACTGTGATACAATTGTCCAAGAGGATCTTTTCTGGTGGAGCTGACATTTCATAGGTGGTAGCAAGAATAACTGTGTCCTGAATAACATGCTCTATTGAGCTGTACCCAGATGCAATCCTTTTTCAATCTAGTAAATTTCAAATTTTGTACAGCTTAGTTATTATGTCTAGTGTGTCACAAACCTCTGCTTTAATTTCCATCATTATAAAAAGACCTAGGTAAACAATTAAGTGAAGTCTCTGCCCTACAAACAGGGCTGAGAACTGACAAAATTTATTTTATATGGTACTTATTTTATTTTTTAGGGAAATAGTTGCAAAGGTTTTCTATGGTCAGTGTGATTCCAGTCTTTTCAGAGCACTAGGAGGCCCTGAAGTCTCTAAGGACGCCCACAACTTGGGGAATGACGGCAGACAAACTTTTGGTAAGGTCAGATACTTTTTCTTTAAAAAAATTAGGATATGTGATATTTTGTACTCTGGAAGAGAACAGAAACAGACTTCTTCTTGTCCTCTCTTCATTTCAGGTAGGCTATGATATGACATGGTGTTGATAAAGTCCCAGACAAGGAGGACAAATAGCTTGTGGGATCTGGGGGGAAGAACATAATGGTTGAGGTGGATCTTTGGGGCCACAGCCAAAGCTGCAACCTTCCATTCAGTGTTATTGGGCATGTCAGGGAACCAGCCTCTGGGGGTTTCATGAGAACTTGAAGGCGGACGGCCCACGGGCCCAGCAGGGAGGGCCCACTACAAGATTGGAGCTAACTTTACAATATAAGATAACAATTTGCCCAGGAGGGCCCAAGGTCCGCTGGCAGGTACCATAGAATCTATCAAGCCAGTAAGAGTGATGTACATCACCCCAAATATTTGAGTGGAGGTGGATGCATTAGCAGCAACAGATTCTTGCGGGCGTTTGGGCCGCAGGGTGAGAGGCAGAGTCATGGGAACCAAATACGTGGGCAGGTAGTTGTATTTGTTGCAGAATAGCAGGGGAGGAATAGTGATCTTGCAGTCTTCCCTGTATACGGTTTTGATCTCTCTAGTTCTTGCCTCTGGATTGTAGATTAGGATTTCCTCTAGGGTGAACTCCAAATATGCTGGATTGGGAGGATACTCAGTGAAATGTACGGGGCCATAGGGGACTCCTGGTGGACGGTAAAACTCAGATGGTTGGTCCGCGGTTTCTTGGGGTTGCAGGGTATGGGGTGCAGAACTGTGGGAGGTAGGCTGTAGATGAAATAGAACTAAAATCAAATATGGAATAACCTGGTTGAACCAAAGGTTCATGTCACTTTATTGCAAGAATAGTGATGGGCATCTTCCTGGCGGTCCAGGGTATAAGTATGCCCATCTGTCATGGGAAAACTTTTACAAATTTCTCTGGTCCAGATGGTACTGTTTACCTGATCTTTCCAGTCTTTGGTGGCATTCATTGCAGGAGTTAAATCATTGGCTGGGTTGAACTGGGAATACTCCAATTTCTTTGTTGGGTTGTGGGGTTGGTTATTTCTGGGTAGCCCGCATTTATTGGGAAGTTTCTCTATTTCCTTTCTCGTGGAGGCCCAAGTTATTTTGGGTTCTATGGCTGGGCCCGCCCGCTGTTTGGTTGTGTTAACAGGAACCTTTAGTGTGGGAGTTGTTGATGTAGATGATTTCAATTCATCCAGCTTTAAGGGGATTTCCAAAGTCAATATCTGCTCTGGCTTGAGCCCAAAAATCTGCGGGCTGGCGGCCTGCAGGGTCTCAGGGTTTGAATCCCATAGTTGAGGCTTTTCAGTAATCATGGTCAGTAGGAGTTTGTCACTTGTGACAGGGCAAGTGCCTAAAGTCAAAGTGTGGAGATCAAAATCTCCAAATCAATGGATTTTTTTATCTCTTCACTTTTTTCAATAAAATATTTTGTCAAAAAATTTAATATTTTTCTTAAATTTGACTTTTTTAAAAATGTTTTTACTAGTAGCTAAAATCAAAAAACCAAGTTTGAAGTGCCCAAATTGATGCAATTTAAAACACACTTTAATTTAATTGGGCTTTTAAAATAGATATTATTTATTCTTTTGAATAGAGGAGACAAAATTGAAAGTGCAAAAATCAAAGTCCAGTACTCTCATTAATTTAATATTTGATACCCCAAAATTAAAAAATTAAAAAATCACTTAATATTGATTTTATACTATGTAAATTATCAGAAAAGATTCATAAACATAACATAATCAATCAAATAAGCTAAAATCTATCACACAGGTTCACAATCATCTATAAATCATTTGATTATATTTTTAGTGATTTTTATTATGTAAAAGATAAAGTTGTGATAGAAATAAATATTATATGATCACTTAGTAATTTACTGAGTGGAGTGATAGAGTGCGCAAATTAAAATGCTTCAAATCAAAATTCATAAACCACTGATTTATTGCTTACTAATATATTTTAAATTATTATTGAAACTTAATATTTTATTAACTAAACTCTAATAGGTGTTTATAATTGAAAGTGCATTTAAACCAAACCAACACTCTAATTTGAAAACCATAACTATTTAGCCAATGTAAGTTTCCAGCTTAATTTTAGTATTTTAAAATTTAAAGACCTGTTTTAGAACATGTTAAAGTTTCAGGAATTTTTGGTTAGTTTAAATTAGCTTTTTAATAGGTGTAGTAAATATTGCTGATTTTTTAAGTTTCCAAATAAATATTAAATTAATTTAATATGTTGCTATGTTTTCTTATGTTTTTAGGAAGTGTCAAAATCAAAGTGCCAAAATTGAAACTCCCTAATTGTCTGATTAAACCCCCTTTTTGCTCCTTTCAAAAGCACTGTAAAGTTAACTACTTTAATAAAAAATTATTAAAAATAAAAAATATAGTAAAAAGAACTCTGACTTTCAGATTCTGTTAAAAATGATAGGTTTATTAATAATTTATATTCTTTTTTACTAACCAAAAATACTAACTTTGATTAATCTAGATGCCTCCCAGAGCAACTTCCATCAACCCAAGCAAGTCCACCCCTTACAGAACTAATAAGCCTAGCCCCAAAACCAGCAAGAAGATCACCAAGAAGGCTGCCAAAGCCACCAAGAAGACCCCTGAGCCCCCCCTCTCCAGAAAAGGAGTCTTCTGAAGAGGAAACTATCCCAGCCCCCGAGAGCCCAAATGAGCACAAGTTTGTCTACAGCCAGGAAGATGAAGAAGAAACACCTCCTATATCACAAAAAAACATGAAAACCTGTACAACTCTGGGGATGCTATACCAAATGAGGATGGCCTTGAGCACTGGGATATCCTGAAAGACTGTAATATATGCAATCATGAAGAGGAGTTCCAACTACCAAATGTTTCACCTATTTTCTTCCCCAATAATGTCATCTGAGGGCATGTTAGGTTTTATCATGATAAGTTCATGTTCAAGTGTAATGATGAGCAGAAGCACTTGGTGCTTCATCAATACAAGTGTGATGGGCCTGCCTGCCTGACTACCACTGGATTCACCCAGTTCAAGAAGCTGAACAATCAGCATGCCTTCCTGGAGCCAACTGGGGTTTAATAGCGCCTGATAAAGTGGTACCTGCGCCAGAGACAGCCTTTAAACAGATGACTTACCTCCAAGGAGATATTCACCAGGGCCCTTCACAATTTGACCAGCTTTTAGAAGATAGCAGTTGGTACTTTTGGATCCCTCCAAAATTATGTGAGTGATAACCTCCAAAAGTCTTACCATGTGGGCAGAAGTTCCACCTCCCTCCTGGAACTGGATATACCCAATGAGCTCAGAGTCACCTCTAAGGATGAACATTTTCTCCTCCATGGCAATGGTCCTGATGAGAATAAGAGAACAATATGCTATGCCACCCAGAAGAACCTGAAGAGATTGATGTCAATCAATATCTGGTTAGCTGATGGGACCTTCTCATCATGCCCCAAGATATTTTCTCATCTTTGGTGTATCCATGGGAATTATGGTGATAGGGTTCTAAAACAGTGTACTTTCTGATGCCAGTGCAAAATGAGGATGAGTATACTCATGCCTTAGAGATTCTAAAGGGTAAATTGGATCTTCTTCCCCCCACTGATTCCCTCACTTCTACCTTCACTAGGAAGAAGTCAAAAACCCCTAGCCAGACTGATGATGAGGAAGCATCAGAGCCTTATCATAACCATCTCCTTGTTGACTTTGAGCCTACTAAAGCTAATACCTTCAAAAATTATTTAAGAGCAAGTATCATAGCTGATTATTTCACTTTAGACAATGCCTTATAAGGAAGCTCCAGAGCTTCACTGAGATCAATAGAATAGTTGCTAGATCCATCTCCCAGGGGCCCAAGGTGGCTTTCAACTTATTTTCTGACAATATCTTGATGAGAAAATAGGACTCCAGCAAGTTTAGGAGGAATTAAAAAAGAGCAAGTATATGGAGGAAAATGCTGCTCTATTTGTTCCATTTGTTGATTACTTCAAACAACAATGTATAGGCAAACTTTAGAGAAGACATCATGGTAGAAAAGAAAATTGAATGGAACCAGTTCAAGTTTGTTAATAATAAGACTATGAAGACTACTTCCTCCCTAGAAATATGACATAACAAGTTTTCTAACTGTGTTGGGGTGAAGAAACCCAAGTTTAATGACCTGATTAATAAACTCAAAGTTGAACAGGTAACCAATGAAACTCTTTACTAGGAGTTTCTAGATAGACATCAAAGTGTTTCTCAAAGCAGCAAGGATCTCAACTGCTTTGAGATAGTTACAAAAAACTTCTTTTTACCCTATAACTCTTCTAACTGACTTACTCATCTTTAAAATATTGCAAAAGCTATATGATATTCCAAATAAAATCTTGAATTGATTTTACTTTCTTTTAATTTTATGTTGTGACAATAAAAAAATTTACTATAAAAAATTTAAAAGTAGTTTTTTATGAAACTTCATATTTTATATTCAATTGAATACAGCTACATATAAATTTTAGTCTAATTTTGATTTTAAAAGTAAAAAAAGAATTTCTTTAAATAACAGCAATTTTTAAGCATATTTTTATTATTCAGCATATAATTTTTATTGCAGAAATAAACTCCTTGGGTTTTTTTTAGTCTATAAAAAGTTTAAAATACAGTAGTTTTTAAACCTGTTAAGATAAACCTATAATCTCAGTCTAAAAACAAATGCAACTCAGTCATAAAACAAAATCAAAGTGTGTCCAAATCTATTGTAATTTAATATAAATTCTTTAATTTTTTATTTTGTTTTTAGACTGAGTTTCATACATTTTAGACTGAGATTATATGTTTATCTCAACTAGGGCTGTGGCGTCCCACCCCCAGACAAAGATCTTCTTTTTTTCTGGCATTCTGGAAAATCAGATTTAAAATCAGCTTCAAATAGAAAATATATCACCTTCCACATTTTCAGAAACTTCAGACAGAATCCAGGTTTTGTCTGGGGGTGGGACAACACAGCCCTAATCTCAACAGGTTTGAAAACTACTGTATATAATTTTATATTGAGAACTGTATTATTTTTGGCTTTAAATTTAACTTCTGGAAAATCAATTTTTGCACTTCAATATTTAATATTTTCAATTTTTACACCTTACATAGTGTTTCAATTTTTGCACTTTTTGGGGGGTCCCATTTTTGATTTCTGCACTTTTGACTTAAGGAACTTTGACCTAAGGGACTTGCCCGTGTCATCTGGTGTTGGTTGGAGCTTTGCAAGTTGTTCTGAGTTCATAGGGAAATTCTTTCTAATTTTTCTAACATTTCAGATTGGACAGCTGTTGTCAGAACCAGATGACACCAAATATGGGGGACATAGTTGCTGTAAAAGGTCTTGGTCATATATGGTTTCAGGAATTGTTGTAGTGCGCCTTAGTGCTCATCTAAATAAAAATTATTACAATCTTTTATTTATTTAATGTTTTATATTTTACCTTGTTCTATAGCATTACCTGTTACCCCCTTGACAGGGGCTGCTTCACAGGTCTTCTCACTTGCAGGTTGCTGACCATCTTCTGTTATATTATGTTTATTTTTATTTTTTAGCTGTTAAAACATCTCTGGATCCTTTTCTCATGCCTCTGTGGTTGAAACCCCCTGTGGCTTGACTTGCAGGTTGACAAGAACATCTTTTTGTAGGTTTAGGAGCCTACTTTCAAGTTTTTCAGTTGTATTTGGTATCCTGCTCTTCACAGCCTTTGCAGCAAGTTTGTTCAGTTTGTCACCTTCTAACACCACCTCCTTAATCATGGCCTTCACCTTTTGATTGACCTCCTTGATCTTGGCCACTGCTGCGTCCAGCCCTTCGAGCATTACCTCCAATTCTGCCATGTTTTCTTTGTGCTTATCTCAACCCCTTTTATACCAATAAAAACATCCTAATAAAATCTATCTATTTTTTGCATCAAATAGAGATTTAATAAATATATCAATAAATAAAATTAAGAGAAATTTTAAAGCTTTAAGTCATAATATTCAATTGATATTAAAACTTTATTGTTTTTATATACTAACCCATTCTAAGTATCATGAACAGCATGTTTTGTCCAAGTATATGTTTTGTTAAAGTAAAACATAATTTGCTTTTAAATCAATTTACAAATTATAACCAAAAGTACAGATTTATTAAAAAAAGATAACAACATTCATGGGTTATATGTAGATTATATATTTCAATACACATTTCAACCCATTCCATGTATCATGAAAAATATGTTTTGTTCATGTACATATTTTGTCCAAGTACAATATAATTTGTTCTTAGCTTGGTATACTAATTATGTGTGGAGTACAAATTTATTAAAAATAAATCATCACACTCAGGAGTTATATGTAGATCATACAGTTCAGAGAGTATATGTTGTGAGATGGCTTATTTTTTATCAAGTCTATTTAATTCTATTATAAATTTAAATTTTTTTGTAGCACTACAATAAAGTGATTTTAAAAAATAGAAGTGCTACAGAACAGCCAATCAGAATTTACATTAATTTTTCTGCCTTTGTGCTTGGCTCATACCAGACATGCCTCAATTATTGCACCCAGTTTAACTTAATAAAAGAATCCTGTTGAAAATAAGACATGTCTTTGTTTTCAAATTGGCACACCAATCTGTGGTCAATATAGCACCCAAACACTGGCTTTTCTGGTGCTAAATTGATCACTATTTAGTGTGCTAATTTTTGTTGCAAATGAACCAATTAGAGTTCAGTATATGATTGGGGAAGACAACATTCCAATGGAAAGGACATAAATAAATAGAATAAGGTATTGCTTATTGTAGAATATTGCAATTAATATACTATATGGGGAAAGCCACAAGGCCACAGGGGGTGGCATGTTCTATGTAAGATTTGAAGCCAAGGAATAACTTGTGCGGGATCAGCAGATCAAATTGGTAGCACTCCTAATTAGGAGAAAGTGCCTACAGCTTGACATTGCCATCAGATTGGTCCATGTTGTTAGTTACATCAAGGGTCCACTCTTCAAGCGCCCCTTGTGTACCGTAAGAGACGTTAGCAAGCAAGGAGAGAGACTCTGTTGCAACACCCCTCTTGCCCCCTGCTTGTTGTCAGACACCAGGATTGGAGTTTGCAGGAGATCTGGGAAGGTCCGCACAAACAACTTTTGTGTGAGGATGGCACAGCAGGGGCTCAAGCACTCATGGCGGAGTTTCTTGGTGTTTCCTTGGGCATCTTCAAGTTGATAGGTGTGATTGTCATAAACTGTGGCTATCTTGAAGGGCCCCAGGTGGTTGGGTTCTAGTTTGGCGGAATTGGGGTTGAGGGTGTAGACAGGATCACCCACAGTGTATCTGGCCTCCAGGTGCTTTGTACTCCCCTCAATTTGCTTGTGTTCAATGTCCCAAGCTTTGGCACGCCACTGACTCAGGGAGGGGGTAGGCAGCAAGGGGGGTTTCCTGGGAATTGTGGATTGTAGTTTCCCTTGTTCCACCCCTGTAAAGCTGTCAGGTGTTCCAAATGCCAAGGCGCTGGGGCTGAACCCAGTGCCTCTGTTGATTTTCACTTGCAAGATTAGTAGCATGGTGGGCAGTTGTTCAGGACACGCAGTGTTGGGTGTTCCTGTGAGAGCTTGGTAATGAGTTAGACCAGTGAATCATTTAGACACTCTACACGCCTATTGGCTTGAGGGTGGTAGGGGGTCATTAATATCCTTTGGAAAGCATTTCTGGCACAGTATGCCTTCATGACATGCCCTACAAAGTTGGGTCACCATCCATAATGAGACGTTTAGTTGCCCAAAGAAGGCCACAATCTCTTTACCAATAAAGTGGGTGATTCTGGTGGCAATGTGGTTAGTGGTTGCCCACACCACTGACCAATGGGTAAAATAATTAATGGTCATAATGATGTACTTTTTTCCTAGCCTATCTTCAGGGAGGGGCCCAACAATGTTGAGGGCCCACTGCTCAAAGGGTTTCATGTCTTTGATGGGCAGTACAGATTTGGAGGGCGCAGGTTTTGAAATATTCTTCTCACACAGCACACAATTTTTGAGGAGTTCCAAGATGTCTTGACACATACGAGGTCATCACACCTTATGCTTCATTATTTTGAAGAGGTTACGTCCTCTGATGTGACCCAAGGTGCGGTGATAATGCAGTATGGTATCTCCTTGCTGGGTGGTGGGAATGTACAGTGTCTTCTCCCCCATTTCTGCACAACAACAAACATTGCCAGCATCAGTGGTGAACTGGCTTTTGTTGTCTTTTAACTTAGAGATATTTGCAGAGTTAAGACCTTTATAGTGGGTTGCTTTAGGACGCAGATAGAGCATTGGCCAGTCCGGGTCTAGGCTGTTGTACCCCGTGATGGACGCCAAATATAATCTGGAGAGGGCGTCAGCAGTGACAAGTTTCTTTCCAGGCTTTTATTGGATTCATAGTTTGTAAGGAGACAGGCGCTCAACCCAGCTGGCCTGTGGTCAAGTCAGGTGGGATTGTGTATTAAAGTACTGAAGCAACTTGTGGTCTGTCAGGACGCAGGGTGGAAAGGTGGCCCCATCCAGGTAACAACACCATTTCTTGATGCAGTGCAGAATTGCCACCAACTATTTATCATATATGAGGTAGTGTTGCTCTGAGTTGGTGAGCTTCCTGGATTTGTAGGCCACAAGGAGGAAAACACCTTTGTCAGTTTCCACCTGGAGCACGTCTCCTATGGCTCTGTCAGCGGCATCAGTCTCAAGTTTGTACTGGCAGTTCTTATTGGGGAACTGCAATACAGGTGCAATTGCAAGTCTTTGTTTTAACATCTTGATGGCTTGATACCAGGAAGGGGTCTGTTGGAAGCACTGTTTGGTATTTAGGAGCTTAATGAGAGGTGCAATAAGTTCTCCACAATTAGGGATGAACTTGTGCACATAGGCAACCATGCCTAGGAATGTACACACCTGGCCCACATTGGTGGGAGGTGGAATGCTTGTGATTGCCTTGATTTTGGCAGGGTTGGGCTTTATCCTCTGGGCAAAGATGGTGTGCCCAAGGAATAGGAGCTCTGACCTGAGTAATTTGCATTTGAAAGGCTTGGTCTTCAACTGGTTTTTACCAAGGGTGTTGAGGACAGCACAGAGGTGTTGGAGGTGTGTGGTTTGATCTTGACTGAAGACAATGATGTTGTCAAGGTACACAACAATGCACTTTCCAATCAGATCCTTGAATGCTTTGCTCATCAATATGGCAAAAGTGGAGGGATTTTTGGTCATTCCAAAGTTCATGACACAACACTCAAACAACCCGTAGCATGTGTGGAAGGCAGTTTTTGCCTCATTCCCTGGTGCAATGTGGACCTGGTTGTACCCTGTGGTGCAATCAATCTTACCGCTGTGTTTGGCTCATGGGGACAACATCCAGGAGGACACATTGGTAAATCTTTATAACAAAAGATTTGAGGTTTGAAGTTAGCCTTAGATTAGTCTTCAGGGCAAAATTAAGGCCATGTACCTTAATTTCCTGGAATAAAAGATGAAGAATTCCTTTTGGCAAAAAGGAAAGGAAAAGGCTTGAAGATTATTAATGCCAACGCAAATGTGGATAAACTTGTCTTTATTAGGAGAGTTGATTCTACTTAAATAGTAGACAAGGGTTGATGATCACTCATTAGGTAGAAAGAGTGGCAGAAGGGGTTATGTTGAGGTGAGTTCATACCAGGATCAGACAAGAGCAGGTATGGTATTCTGGAATTATTGGAGATTGGATCAGACCCATTTACAAAAGGCAAGGAATTTCCAAAGTCAAAAGCAAAACCAACCAAATCTTTGCACATATCACTATTTGAAGGTCATATTGAAATAGCATTAATGGAGCAATTTACAACACTTAATAAAGATTTTTGCACCAGCAAGCGTGTCAAACAGGTCTTCAATCAACAGCAGGAGATACTTGTTTTTGACGGTTACTTTGTTTAGGGCACGGTAATCAGTCACTAAGCAAAGGGACCCGTCCTTCTTGGCCACAAAGAAGACTGCAGCCCTGTAGGGTGAGAGGGAAGGGCGGATGAAGCCCTTGTCAAGTGCCTCCACAAGGTGTTGACAGAGATTTTTGTCCTCCTTGGGTGTCAGACAATATAGGGGGCGCGCTTTGGGTAGCAACCCTTGTAGTTGTACAGCATGTTGTATCTCCCAGGAAGGAGGTAGTTGATCCAGTGTTTCACTGAAAACGGCCTTATACTCCTCAAGGAGTGCGGCAAGTGCTGATGGGGGAGGAGAGGCTAAGGTGGGAGCCACAAGTGGTTTGGTGCAGATAACTTTGACTCAACATTGATTGAAGTCTAGTTTTCCCCCCTTGAAATTGTACGTTCCCGTCTCTGTAATTCTGGCAAACACAGTATCATGAAATAATTTGCTTGTTTTAATAGGATAGATCTGAAAGCCAATCCCATTCCTGTTGAGGGTGATGAAAGATGTATCCCGGTTGATATAGAGACGGTTGTGTTGCAGCCAGTAAAGACCAGCAATGATGTTGTGGCTGAGTCCTTCCATAATTGGTCCAGAGAGCTTAACCTGGAGGTTCCCCATTCTCACAGAAAAGGGTACCGTCTCATGGTTGATTGCCACTCTTCAGAAATCAGCCAATTGTACTGTCTTAACCTGCTTGCACTTGGTCTAGTTGTTGGGAGTCAGTAAACGTCTGTTTAACCATAGTGTGGTTGGCCACAGTATCTAACCAAAGTTTGTGGGTGTTCCCACAGAAACAGAAGGGATAGGTCAAGTGGGTTATTTTATTTGAAGAATGGCTGGCCTGGAGAACGGGGTCATCACTATGAACCTGGAAGACATCAAGAGTTTCAATAATATGAACATTGTAGTCATAGGGATTCTTTGCAAGGAGAGATTGAGAACAAGGGTCAGTTGAGGTTGTAGAACCTCTCATATCTACAACCCCCAGGCTTTTCTTGGGTCCTCAATTTGTGCTAATTGAAGCTCCTCCTTGCAGGGACGCTTAGCCTCATTCTCTTGTTGGTGGGGATGGCGGCGGCCCACCTTATTGTGAGCACTTCCAGGTGCAGGGCAAGACTAGGGTGGTGTGTCATTGGACTACAAAAGCCCATGTAAGCCTTGTTATTGGCCTCCAGAAATGGCCTTGTAGCAATTTTTGATGGAAGTACAGTGCCCCATGGGACCCACTTGCAGATGTGGGGCTTAAGCCCATTGACTATTAGTGTACTGAGCATGATGTTCCTGTCAGTGCCGGCTTCTGGGGCGGCGGCAAGGGCTTTCTGCCAGGCTGCAAGGTATTCAGGGACAGACAAGGTCTGTTCAATGGCCAGGAGGGGAGTTCCCACCATGATGGGTGAAAAGGTTTCACTGTAGTGGGATTTTATGGCATCCCTGAACAACACCCAAGTGACATCTATCTCCTGACTGGCCCAGTTAATGAACCACACTGCAGCAGGCCCTGTAAGGCGCCCCAAAGCAGTGGAAAACCACAAGGGTTCAGGCACTTGACAGATACAAAGGCGGGTTTTAGTTAAGTGGGGCCAACTGACAATGTCAGCCCCTTTGACACCACCCACAAAAGCCTCAAGTTGGAGATTTAGCATGTATTGTGACAGATCTGACTGGGGCAGGGTGACACTTGTATTGCTCTGCCCAAGGCAGAGTCAATTATACACACTTGTGAGTACCAACTGGTCTTGGTAGATAATGTACCCCTCAGGAATATCTCTCTTGGGGATTGGAAGGAAGGTCTCTTTATGGAGAGTAGCCATGCAGCCCATACTCTGACCTTTCTTAAAGGGAATTTTATTTTAGGTAGATTGTGAAACTACCACTGCTACCCCTGTTGCAATTGAACCAATTAGAGTTCAGTATTTGATTAGGGAATACAACAGTCTAATAGAAAGGACATAAATGAATAGAATAAGGTATTGTTTATTGTTGAATATTGTGATTATTAACCATGTGGGGAAAGCCACAAAGCCACAGGGGGTGGCATGTTCCATGTAAGGTTTGAAGCTGAGGAATAACTTGTGCAGGGATCAGCAGGTTGAATTGGTAGCTCTCCTAATTAGGAGAAAGTGCCTGCAATTTGATACTGCCTTCAAATTGGCCCATGTTGTTAGATACATCAAGGGGCGGCTCTTTGAGCGCCCCCTGTGTAGTGTAAAATATGTTAGCAGGCAAGGAGGGAGACTCAGTTGCAACATTTGCAAACAAAAACATGTCTTATTTTCAACAGGATTGTTTTATTAAGTTAAACTGGGTGCAATAATTGAGGCATGTCTGGTCTGAGCCAAGCACAAAGGCAGCAAAAATTAATGCAAATTCTGATTGGCTGGTCTGTAGCACTTGTAGCTTTTTAAATCACTTTATTGTAACACTACAAAAATATTAAATTTATAATAAAATTAAATAGACTTGATAAAAATAAAGCAGCCAAATTTAACATATGGAATGCTTAAAATCAATCATCACTGTAGTTAAATATAAAATATATTTATCCCAATAAAAATAATTACTAATTAAAAAAATTTTTGGGTGTGAAAAAGTTTAATTGGTGAAATGTGGGTTAGGCGGGGCAAACTAGGTGGCAACAGTGGCTATGTCAACAAAGTGTCAACATGGGCGCTGTTGACTCAAAACTCTAAATCTCCTATGTTTTTTGCTAGTTGTGCTAGCTTAATTCT
>QTSX02006811.1:0-25165 GCA_014839935.2 Entomophthora muscae
ATATATTATGTAGGTTAGTAAGTTTTATTTTTCAGAATTTACCTGGTACAGAAACTGTTTGTTTGGATCAGTGTAAATTTATTATTGAATCTAATAGATCAAAAAGTTGCCCTGCTCAAATCTACTGCAGGTAAAATAGGGTTTTTAGATAAAGGTTAGAAGTTTACCCAAAAATGACTTACCCAGCCTTATTGGCTTTAGGGCAAAAAACTGGGCTATTTTTATCAAAAAAATAAATTGAATAAAAATGACTTACCCATCCCAAGATCTGTTGTGGACCAAGTCTATTAAAAGGATTGAAGGTTAATGGTTTTTTTGGAAATGGTTACCTGAAATGCAGCTTGGTTAAAATAATAGTGAATTACTTACCAAACCAAGATCTAACTCAGGGCAAAAAATCTGGTTTAGTTAATTTACTAATTACTAAAAAAGCTTACTTAATCTTGATCTGCTGTGGACCAAGCCCATCTAAAAAGAAAAGAGGATTAGTAGCTTAAAGGAATCAGTTACCTGAAATCAAGCTTTGTTTTGTTTTGAATTTTCAAAATCACTTGAAATGAAGCCTTGATTTTCTTTTTGAAATGAATGAGTTGCTTTTTAAAAAATAAAAATTACCTTTTTAAATTAAAGTTTGCTTCAAAAATTCAAATCTTGATCTTACCTTTAATATTTTCTTTATATCCTATGAGCTGAATAGTTAGTAGAATACTTATTTTAAAGCTTACCTTTGAGTTTGAAGTAAATATAAGTTTGAGTTGAAAAGTTAGTATTGATTTTAGTGAAGCCTTACCTTGATTGTCAAGTCTAATCTTATCTCCTATGCTTTAAATCATCCAATCATAGTAGTTAGCGGTATCCTTTTTATCCAATGATTAGTGATTTGCATAGTGCAACGTTGGTTGTCGTTGGACAGGTTTGGACCCAAAAATTAACCAATCAAAATTAATAGAGACATATTAAGCTCCAATAAAAATCAATAAATTTTAATATGAATTTTTTAATATCTTACCTTTTAATTGAACCAGACTATTTTAAGTCCAATTTCTTTACAGCTTTACTCTAATTGACACTGCCGCAGGTCGGGAAGCTGCGAGACACTGCCAAGTGTCCGACAACTCCCTGCGCAGCATCAACCATCTAAACTTACCTACTGTATAGGCGCAACGCTTACTGTTGTTGGCCTCAACTGGACGTAAAAAAAGGTAATATTTTCTAAGCAAAAACATAGTAAAAAGCTTTTGAGAGCAACTGGAGAATTCCTGGGCAAATAGGAAATGGTTAAATAATGATATGCAGCTTTTAATTTAAAAAGATTTGAGAAACAAAACATTACTTACCAAGCCTTAATCTACTTCCAGGGCAAAAATCTGGTTCTAAAATCTAGGTTAGTATGAGTGATTTGCTAAAAAATGAATTATCCAACCCAAGATCTGCTACTGGACCAAGCTCATCTAAAAAGGATTTGAAGAAGGTTAGTAAATTTAATGTAAAGCCTACCTGAAATGCAGAATCAACGTTTGAATTGAATTATTTTTTTAGAATTATTACCTTTAAAAGCAAAGTTATCTTTGAAATTTTTAAAACTAAGCTTACTTTTTAATATCCTTGATCCACTATGTAAAAAACAGTTAGTATTATGTGTTATTTCAAAGCTTACCTTTGATTTGAAGTAAATCTATAGAATTTAAAATAAAAAAGTTAATATTGTGTTTAGTGAAGGCTTACCTTGGCTTAGTAAATCTAATCTTATCTGTTTGGAGGAGAAATAGATGGGATTGACCAATAATAGTTGATGAAAGCATTCTAAGCTCCAATCATTATTAGTAAAGTTTTATATAATTTTTGACTCTCTTACTTTTTAGTGCAAACAGAACTAAATTAAGTCCATGTATATATTTTTGCTTTTATTAACACACCAATAGAAGCACATCTGTCTTCATACAGATTCATGTATCTAACATACCTAATATGAACAATAAAAATTATACTTCTTCTTCTTCAAGATCAAAAATCTTAACAGTCAGTTTGTTTTTACTCTTTATTATATTTTTTGTTATTAGTATATAAAAAGTTGAAATTGATATTGTAATCTCATTTTTTATTTTCATACTTTCATATATTTTTTTGTTTTTAAGAGAGAGTAATTTATTGTAGTTGAGTATTCACTCATTTCTTTTTTAATTTCTTTATAAATTTTTGCTGGTTCTTTTTTTGTAAACTGGCTTGTTTCAAAAGAATTTTCCAGCAGTTTTTTAATTAATTTTTTGATTATTTTTTGGATTTTTTGTTTAAGCTTACATTTTTATTTTTTTTCTTGAGTATTCAAACTCACTTTTTATTATATTAAACCCCATATCATTAAGCTCTTTTAAAGAGTAACTGGAAGTAACCAGAGATTTCTAGGCTGGGAGATGCTTTTGGGGAAAGGATTTTAGGAGATCCTTTAAGTTATCAAGTATTCTATTTAATTTCTGGTTTTGAACAGCAGGAAAGAACTCTGTTTTTCCAAACTCAGTTTGATTGAGGAAGTGATTGATGAAAGAATTAAGGTTGACTCCAGAAACAAAGGAAAATGCTTTCTTAAGAATAGCAATTCTTTCACATTTTGTTGATACTCCCAATGAGTAAAAGGGCTGCATGATAGAGGTGAAGCTAACATATTCCATAATATTGGATTTATGATTGCTGATAATTTGATGCTTTGTAGAGATGCCTTGCAAAAGAGTGCTGGTTGCAGGAAAGGTATCTTTTTGTAAAGATAGTTTGAAGTAAACCATAGGTGGTGCTTTAGCGCTTATATACCAAGCCTTAAGATACCATTCTGAAAGAAACAATGCGATAGCTTTTATTAAAATTTCAACTTAAATTTATACTTCAAGAATAAATGAAATACCCAGTTTTCATGCACAAGTGATACATGTGGAGCAGCTAAGTATCATTGTTACATCATATCCTCTTTGTAATCAATGCAAATCAATTAAAATGATGTATTTACTTAATTGTAACTCTTCTGCATATGTTTAAAATAATAAAATATTAAAGAATTATATTTAAAATATGCTTAAATTGAGGTTCAAAGCTCACTTGAACCTTAAAGCTAATCTAAACAGCAATTAATAAACATCCTAACTTCAAACTATCATAAAATCTTAAATAATTAAGCTTTTTAATTAAAATAAAATGTGAAAAAGAAAGCTTTCAATCTTATCTTTAGTTTTGTTAAATAAAAAAGATCTGTTGCATAGTAAAAATAAGTTTTTTAGCTTTAAAGTGGTCTACTTTTTATCATTATCAAAATAATATAATAAAATCTGGACTATGCTCTTTTAAAAAAATTTGCTTTAATATTAAGTATAGTATATATATTAATATTTTTGCACCAATATAAAGATGAGATTATTAGCTTTATTTTTATATCTTACAATATAAAAAAATTTCATTAAGTTATTACTGTATTAAATATAAAATGTTGATTCGTTACTTTTTCAAAATTGAACTGTGCTATGCTGTGACTTGGGCAGCATGTGTATTAGAAAATGGCCTAATCTCTAAAATAATGACCCATATATTTCTGGAAAGTATAATAATCAAAATAAAGAGGAAAATAAAGAAGAGAACAATACTTTGTTGTTAAAAACATTGTGGATTATATAGTACAGTAGTTTTCAAACCTGTTGAGATAAATGTATATTATTCAGTTTAGAATGCTTGAACTCAGTCTAAAAACAAAATCAAAAATCAAGGAATTTATATTAAATTACAATAGATTTGGATCCACTTTGATTTTGTTTTTAGACTGAGTTCATGTGTTCTAAACTGAATAATATATGTTTATCTCAATAGGTTTGAAAACTACTGTATTATTTTTCCAGAATTGTAGCCGGATCTGAGACAATTTGTGCTTTATTATAAAGCAGCTAGCATTTCAGATCTGCTGTAGCCCTACCCACAATAAATCCAAAATGATGTTTTCAAGATGGTATAGCCTACCATTCTACCAAGCCCTAGGCAGTCATGGCTAGCTTCCAGCTCTTAAACTCATGTTTAAATTTTATTTTAAAATGTTTAAATATTAATAGTTCCAGTTTGACAGTTGAGGCCCAGAGCCAGAAGGTAGCCGTGGTTGAGCCAAAGCATCCCTACACATAGGATGTTGTAGTAAGCAATAAATATTGAATATTTAACACAAATATAAAAAGGGGAATACAAAGGCTACCACAAAGGGAGACTGCAGCGCCTGCCTCTGGGGATCAATTATAGTAAGCACCAAAAGTATGGTGAAAGAGATAAGGATGGTTACTTGGGGACAAGTAAGTGAGAATATAAGTCAGTTACAAAACTTTGATTCACTCTGACTGGTGTAGTGGTGAACTACAGAAAAACCCAAAATTAAAGTAAGGGATCAAAGAACAATTTATTTCATCTGAAGCAAATCCACTTTTATAGTGGCCAAATAACGTTTACCGATTTGGTCAAATTCCTTGAATTTGACATTAACGCTATCACACTGGAATGAATTCTAAATATTTGTAGCCAATTAGAATTCACCACAACAAGGCTAATCGAGTTGAGCCAAGCTGATAGTACAGATATCTCAAATCATATTTATATGGGTTCAAGACCTGCAAAAATTAATCTAGCTTAACTTAACAGTCATAAATAAAAACTCAGTCTAACCATATAAGCAACCACAAAAGAATTTAACTTTAAGTACAAGTAGGCGAATCAAAGTTTTTAAATAATATATTTTTATGTTATCTGTAAATTATTTAGTTCACTGAAAATAGATTTTATTTGTGTCTAATCTTTATCCCTTTCCTTGAATTTCTTATTTATTTGCTAAAGTCTTTATAGATGCTGTCTCAAAGGGTCAGTTGTCATAACTACTTCACCAAGTTTCAGTCTCGGTATAATTTTTCTTGGCTTTTTTAATAGATCTTAGGCATTTGTGGCAGATGTCTTCAAAACTGAACAGTTCTAGTCTGGCTATAAAAGAGGCTTCTTTTCGGTATAGTTCAAAGAGTTTTCCAAACCAAACAAATGGTTGTCTTTCTATGATATGTGGCTCGCTATTTTTAGTCTCTTTTCCAGCCCTGGGAATATATTTTTATGAGAAGTATAAAAAAAATCTCAAGCAGAAAGTCTATATATACTCAATTCTTGGAACTTGGAATCATAAAGGAATTTGAGGATAATCGAAGATATATTAATGAGCCTGAAGTTACAGGATACAAGAAGTTCCCTGTATACCACTCTTCAAAAGTCGAAAAGGAAATGCCCAAAAGAGGTAGCCTTATTCGGTCAACCTTAAGTGAGGCTAATAAGATTCCTTTCCCTCCTCATGCTTACTATCACTCTGAGCTGAACCAGATTGTTGAAATCGGATATGCTGGAAATCAGCTTAGTGACGATAAAGGAAATGTTCACGAAGGTCTTTTAAGCGCTCTTCTTGACGAAGCTTTGGGAAGGACAGCATTTTTAAGATTTTTAACCCCTTACATGTTTACAGCAAATCTTACAGTCGTATTCAAGGATAAGCTCCCAGAAAATTCTTTCTTCAAAATTGTTACAAAACTCAATCCCACAACTGATCAAAAACCCTATAAGGCTATCCTTGAATCACAGCTCCTAGACCTTTCCGGAAAGGAAATCGCAGCTGCCTCGTCTGTCTTTATAGTCCCAAAGAATCATCTTGCTACCATAGGATCCTTTAAAAGTTATCTTGATTTTGAATAACAGAGAAGTGATATATTCATCTTGATTTTAATATTTCGTTTATTATGTTTTAATAATATCTAAATTCAACCTTGCCTAACTTATGAGATTTCCCTTAGATAAAAATAACTAATTTTTTTCCACATTTCAAATTTTATCAAACATTATCATGGATACAGTCAGTCGAAATTAACCAAGCACCGACATTATTTAAAAAAGCAAAACACTTATGAATGAAAATCACTAAAATTGACTGATTAGATGCGCTGCAAGCTTTTTAACATGTACAGAGAAAAAATACATAAAATAAAAACAACAGAAATATAAGGTACTTTGAAAATATCAATATTTATTGTAAAAAACCAATGGCTTACAAGACTGAATATCGTGTAAAACTAGCACTCGGTGGGTCCATCTCTGGCTCTAATAACAGTAGCAATTCTTCTGTGCATAGAGTGGATTAGGTATTTGAAAGTTCCATATTAATTGTTTCCTGTCAGAAAATTGTGAATCATGGTATTTTATCATCTGCCAGATGATATCCTAAGTCTTCTAACATTAGGAAAGTACAGAGAACCTGTGACTTTGGTGTAACCTCTGGCCCGGAATGTTTTGTTGTCATCAGAAGTAGCAAGTCTGACAGGGCCCAAGGCCCAAAGGATTTGGGATGATTCTTCCTACTTCTGGATATAAGTTCATAAGTTATTGTCTCTATATTTTACTATAGGGATTAATACTGTATGGCAACAGTATGATCTTTTGCTCTCCACTTAATTAGAATCAAACTAGGGAAAGGATTTGAAATATCATCTCTTTATTAGATGACTGATATTGAGGCCGGCCCAGCTGCCCACGTTTATCTGAGTTAGCTCAGGCCCAACCTTGAGTGTGTGCGGTTTGTGACGGAAGCTCGCTTGACAACTTCCACAGCTCAGTATCCTTTCTGAAGCTGTGCAACTATCCCTCAATCTGAGTGGAGTAGCTGTGGACCAGGACCAGGACCACATTCCAAGTGGCTAGCTAGCCTGACTGGCCACTAGTTGGTGGAGATGATTGTTCCTCAATCAGAGCTACTCTAATACAATAGGCTCAGGGCCTTTTATCTTAGAGTGTTTGGCCTGACAGCCCAGTCCATGGTGAACTTTTCTAGAAGTGTTTCAGATGATGGCCCATACGATGGCCCTCCAGTTCTAGGATATAATTAAATTTTAGAATAGTAATTATTATGAGAAGCATGTTTGAGGTGGTTGTTGAGGTGGACTAATTAATTGCACAATATCTGCATGTTTCACTATTAATTAGGAATATAGATTTTGCAAATGCCAGGATATGATTTGATCATTTGAATTCATTGATTCCACAAACCTGCGGCCTGCATTATTTTGTTGAAGCCATTCCTAAGAGTAATTAACTGTTGGCCCACGTTATTTTGTTGAAACTATTGCTCTTAGTAATTAACTGTTGGCCCATGTTATTTTGTTGAAACTATTACTAAGAGTAATTAACTGTTGGCCCGCGTTATTTTGTTGAAACTATTACTAAGAGTAATTAACTGCTGGCCCGCGTTATTTTTTTGAATCTGTTAATTAGTCAATATCCAGAAATCCTGACACTTCCCATGATTTTCTCACTCCAAATTTGAGATCCACTATGAATTGTTTGGAGGTTTTTGAAAATTAAATTTTACAAAATCCCAAGAATGTTCAATAAAGTATAAATATATGCTTTGGAGGGGCAATTCAAACAAAAAAATCTGTTTGAAATCCAAGTATTCTAAAATTTCTTGACTTTGTGGACAGAAGCATTATTGTGCATGAAGATATAATTGGTTGGATTTTACAAAATTCTCATAAATGAACAGAGATTATAATATATGACCTTTTTGTGTAGATCTCTCTGTTTATAGTTTCACTGATTGATTGAAACTTTCCCTTTGTACTGTCTGTGAAACAGCCCCAAAACATGGTACCCTGATAACTATTTCCTAAAGTGTATACTATACAGTCAGAATCATAGGTTTCATCATGTTTGCATTAGTCATTTTGTTGTCTGTGATTCACTGAGCAACACTTTAGTCTCATCAGACCAAATTGTCTTCTCCCAGAAGAAAATATGATGATGATTTGTATATTAGCAGCAAAAGCCAATATTTGGCTTTATTTTCCAGATTTATCAGTGGTTTTTTTGCAACACAACCATAGTACCCCAGTTCATAGAGTTTATTGCAAATAGTGGCATCAGAGATATCATTATCTAAGGCATTCTTATAAGTTTCTCTAATTTTACTAGTAGTTGTAAGCCAACTTTACTTAATTATTCTGATTATAAACCAATCATCTCAATTGTAGTTGTTTATGATGGCTTAATATTAGGTACTTTTTCATGGAGTTGGTATTTTTAGAACTCCAGATAAATTTATTGAGCTGTTTTAAAACCAAGCTTAAGTTGCTTTGTAATTTTTGTGTATAATAGCCCCATTCTGAGGCAGGAAGATAATCAGTTAATTAATTTTCCTATAGCAGATTTTCAGTCAACTTTGATCCAACTATAGTTCTCTTAATAAGTAACTTTTTTAGTTTACAAAAACAACAAACTTCATATATAAAAAACAAATCTAGAAACTTTTACACTGTAGATTTAGAACCTGCAAGATAACTTGTAAGCTTTTCAAATCCTAAACCCAAATTTCAAATAAAAATGCAAGCAATCTGCTGAGTTAGAAAATAAAACATTTAGTAAAAATTTTCATTTAAATTTGTCAAGATTTTGTGTTCTTGAGAAAGAAGAATTATTTTTATTAGAATGTTTGGACATGTTGATAGAAGGGATCTGTATGAGAACATATTTTCTTCTGATTGGTGTTGTCTTTGTAGCAACTGGCAGGGTTCTGTTCTTTTTTACTAGAGCCAATTAGTCTTGGAGATCCTGTGGTCAGTTGATACAAAAATGGCAGCTTTAAACAGAGGTGTTTTGGCAAGATTAGGGAAGTATCAATGATATACTCTTATCAACTACTTGATACTACTACAATATAATCAGTAGTAATGCTGATGGGTGTAAATTGTCTGCCTTTCAAATGATCTTGAAAGGGCTTTTTATAGCAGAATAGGTTGCAGCCAGACTAGCTTCTAGCTGCAGATAACTCTTACTAGCCAGTCTATCATCCCCAAGATACTAGTTTCATCCCTCAGAGTTGGATTTAAACCTGAATAATGGTTTTGGAGTGAAGAAAAATCATATGCCTAATTCTCCATCTTCAGCATAGATTTTTTCTTGACTCAGTTGCAATCAACTAAGTTGACTGTCATTGGGTGGGGTCTCATCTTGTGCTTGGTGTAATTCATATTGCACACAGAAAGTCCTCTGTCTTATTTCTTGGTGAAACAGATGTTGTATTTTCTTTGTCTTGGTTTATCTAGTGATGGCGTGTTCTCTATAGTAATCCTGAATGGTTCACATTTAATTATGTGAACTTCTTGACCAGCTATCAGGGATCCACTCATTGGGGAGCTTCTCCCCAATTAAATGGAGGACAGCTCCCAGATTAAACTTGACTAGAGTAGACCCTACTTGAATCTCTATCATTAACATGTGTAAAAGATGACCAAATAATCAAAATCTTCCCAGAAAGGGAGTGAAATGGTTTAACAGATAGTAGACGCTGGTATAACCCAAGATCAACCAAAGGGCCTTGAGATGGATAATAGGAGGGAATCAGGCTGTTTCAACATACAGGAAATGACAGCAACATGGCCCAAAACAATACCAAATAAAGTCTTCTGATTTATTGGTCAGGGTTGGTTCAGGAGTTTCAAAGCTCATGTTATCTTGGCTTATCCCAATTAACAGACACAAGACCCAAACTATTAGATTGAGCTTCATGTTGTTGAGGGGGGGGTTCTTGGTTATCTAATAATCAAATTTAGGATTTTTGAGAATATAGATTTATTGGGGATAGAAATATAAAATTGTTGGAGCAATTGGCTCAGGGGGAATTGTTCAGCTTAAATGCTGAAGTCAAGGGAGAAGAGGACATAGTGGTTACCATGTGATCCTGCAAGAGTAGTTTGGAAAGTAGTGTCTTGCAGGACTGCTGCAGGCTGCAGCCTGCAATGCAGGAAGAGGTGTGTTAGGTTATTGAATTGCAGTCTTCTTCTGTACTATGATTGAGGGTGTGTTTTGGGCCTGGATGAGTGGTACTTCTTTGGCTTGGTTGATCTGCATCAAATGATTGGCTTAGTGGTTCTCCTGAATATTGTTGGTATGGATTTAAGCATTTAATTTTTGCCTGATTGGCTGTGTTGGTAGTTTTGGAGCTAATTTTAAATGCTCTTACGCTGTTGCTGTTGGATTCATCATCTGTTGTCTGGATTTTTGATTTTAGACTAAAATTTATATTATCAAATTGGTTTTTTTTTGCTTTCAATAGCGCATTTTTTAATCAATTTTGAATGTGTATTCAAATTGATTGATTTGATTAATCTGTTATTAATGTTATTTTCAACTTTAGCATTTAAAAATACAATTTCCAAATATTTCTGTGTACTAAGAGACCCAGGGTTTGATATACTGCTTGTGAAAGGGATGAAATCCCTTACACCAGCCAATGGTTTTTGACCCTGAATGTCTCAGGTATCTTCTGAATAGGGATCCTATAATTAGCTGATAGAGTTTTGCATATATCCAGAATAGGCCTCACATCTGGTGGTGGCCCATCTATTTTTGGTCCATAGCTCTAGTGATAAGGAGATGGATCAGTTGACCCTGATAGATCAGGATTTTCTAACAAACTTGACATTTTTTATTTACTTAAAATTGAAAATTCTGAATCATTAATGCAAATAATTTAACTAATTTAAGAAAAAGTCATCAAGAAAATGAGGGATAAAAGAATAAAAAATATGTGATTTTAATGTATAATTTGATGTTTTTGTTAATTTTATTGATTTTTGGACAGCATTAAATAATTAACAAATATGAAATTGTAGAATTTTAAAGTCAAATAACTAATTTTAAAATTATACATGATGTGAATTTGAATTTGAAATTAATTTAATTGATAAGGAGCGTCTTTTGGGGAAGCTTCAAATATGGAATTAAGAAGAGAATAAGTATATTTTATTGGGTAATACTTTAGACTTATACAGTAGTTTTAAAAGCTATGGCAACAAGCAAAATGAACTCAGATTTAAACAAAATCCAAGTCGTGCAAGATTCAGGATTCAAATAATTTAAATATTGTTGGTTAATAAATGAAATGTCAAACCAAAAACACAATTTCACTTGCCCATTATACAAAATTATATCAAACATCAAGCGGTGTAGTTCAACCCACAAACAAAATGAACTGACACAACAAGTGAAATGGATGAATGCTATTCCGGAGTATATTATAATCCAATCAGGATTCATATGAGACACCAACAGAAGGACCAAAATGAAACAAAATCTGAGCAATCTAGAAGTGAGATTCCACAAGCACAAAACAAAATGAACTCACATAAGATATGTAGTATGAGCAGCCTAAAATAGAAAAATAACAGTTTAACAGCCAATCAACAGCTATCCAATTTAGGAACAGAGGCATTTTATCCATTTTCATGGCTCCAGATTTGTATGGAATGGTTTTGAGAACCTTCTAAATATGGACTTGAGATTGCAATAAAAATAATTCATTAAATTTTTAAAATTTCTACTTTTAGTGATTTTATCCTAGGTTTTTTTACAATGGTTTTTACTAGCAATATCTTTGACAGCACAAGCAGCCAAGCCAGCAGTAGTCAAGCCAGCTTCAATGGAGGCAAGGCTCAGAACGTGGAGGCACCTGTTTACACCCAAGCCTTTGAGGTGGGTAACAAGGAAGCTGACCTGTTACTGTCCCCCAACCCATATGGCTTTGACTTGTTTGAGAGTCACTTTGCGTCTAGTGCTGCCCCCATTCCCACCCCCACCCCCGCACAAGCTGCCCATCAACCAACCAATCAGGATGGCAACCTCAATTTGGAACAACTTCCTGCCATTGCCCAACCTGCCCCTCCCTCAGCCAATCAGGCTTCAGCTCCCCCCGCCCAGCGCCCCAAGCAACAAATCATCACCGCCCAAATTTTTCAGGAAATTGTGGCACTCAACCTGCAGGGTCTGTCCTGGGATCAGATTGCTGACCAATTGCAATTTACCCAAGCTACTGTCATGCGGGAATTCAACAGCATGATGAACAGGGGCAATTGGATTGGGGCGGCCAAGAAGCCCAAGAAGGCCCAAGAGTTCCAGTTACTGAGGCATACCTAATAATGCTTGACCTCCTCCAGCGGGACCCCAAGCTTCCCTTGACCCAGGTCTGGAAGCAACTTGCTCACTATGGCATTTGGGTGTCTGAGCACATGGTGCAGCTCTGGATGTACGGGAAGGTGGCTTCTGTACGGGTTCTTACCAATTTTGCCGGCAACCAATGGGATGGCGCTGAGGATTCCCCGTATGATCCCACCATTGAATCCAACCTGATCTGTTGCTTGACTAGTCTGTCAGATGATGTCATTTTCATCTCCTAATACAAGCTATTGTTAGCTTTTGATGACTTTGGTGAGCAAGGAAGAGCCGCCACTCAAAAAGGAAGGAAGAAGGTCAAGAAGGGGATGTTTATTGGTGCATTTCTGGCTGTGTCGGCCAAGGGTTTTGTCTATTATCGGACAAACCCT
Source organism: Entomophthora muscae (assembly GCA_014839935.2). NCBI lineage: Eukaryota > Fungi > Entomophthoromycota > Entomophthoromycetes > Entomophthorales > Entomophthoraceae > Entomophthora > Entomophthora muscae. The sequence continues at coordinate 12,411 of QTSX02006811.1, forward strand.
GATTTTGTCAATGGGTACTCTTACGGCCACATCCTCGGTGGATTGCTCAACTCCTGGGATGGCTCAAATTCCAAATACCAGGTTTTCTTGAGCCACCAGATGGAGGGAAGCTCCACTGCCCTTGAGGCCATCCAGGGACGCGAGCACCAGGCCTCAGTCTACCCTGCCGGCCATGCCAACGTCTATCTGGAAGATGTGGTCTTCTTTAACATGGGGTCCACACTACGGGAGCGCCACCCTCAGGCTTTCAACGACCTCTATCTTGGGGCCCTTGATCACAATTTTCTCTTTGGTTGCCAAATGGTGGCTGACTTTGTTGTGCAAATAGTTTTCCATGTGAACATGGGCAGCCAATCACGTAAGGATAAGCGCCTTCCACCTTGGGCAACTGCCACTTACCAGCCCATCCAGCCAATGACCAATGAGGAGTACAACAAGTGGTATATGGCGGCCATCACGCGAAATCCTCATGCCTCCACCCCCACCACCAACACCCCTAACCCGCAAGCCCAACCCACCCAATCCCAGACCCCCAGGCCAGCACTGCCTCTACGTCTTCCTTCCCGTGTTATTCTGCCTCCTAGGCATCACTCCCCCCTGCCTCAATAAACCCCCCTGTCGCCAAACATTTTATATTTACATTATCTTTTTTTGAATTTCAATTGTTCATGTTCTCTTTGTTAATAGTTGGTTTTATTCTTTATGTTCAGCTTATTTCTATAAAATCATATATTTACTATGGCGTGTATCTAGATCCTGAACACAGTTATTTTTAGCACCAAACCACAGCCCCTTGTGAAAACATTAACAACAATTTGGTGATCAGCTAAATTTGAATTAGAAAATTATAGTGTTAACTGTTTTTAGATAAAGTTGTTACTGATCCAAATTCAAAACCTTAATGATAAACTTTAAGCCAATCAGGAGCCAAGTGATAAAGTGATTGTTGTGACATAAAGGGTCATTCAATAATTCTTTGATGCATGTGCGCTAATTAATATGATTGGCTAGATGTTTTGCCATTGTACACCATTGCTGCTGTGGCAAGTTGTTGATGGACTAGTGCCCAATCAGCCGCTGAGTTAACACTAGTCCATCAACAACTCGCCACAGCAGCAATGGCGTACAATGGCAAAACATCCAGACAATCATATTAATTAGCGCACATGCATCAAAGAATTATTGAATGACCCTTTATGTCACAACAATCACTTTATCACTCAGCTCCTGATTGGCTTAAAGTTTATCATTAAGGTTTTGAATTTGGATCAGTAACAACTTTATCTAAAAACAGTTAACACTATAATTTTCTAATTCAAATTTAGCTGATCACCAAGTTGTTGTTAATATTTTCACAAGGGGCTGTGTCAAGCGCCAAAAATAATATGGTAACCAGGGAAACAATGCCACACAAAGCAAACAACACATATTGAGATGTATGTAAAACATATACAAAATGGGTAAAAAGATGGGATAATGTAGTAAATGGGAAAACAAAAAGGAATAAACAAAGAGGCAATTGTATCAAATAATACAGAATTTATTGGGGCAAGAGCTATAAAAACATATGAAAAGGTTAGTAAAAAATCAATGAGCGAATTGGAAAAACTTCTAAGAGACCTTGACTTGGCAATTGCCAAAATCAAAGAAATTGACCGCAAGGTCAAGGAAAAGGTGAATTCTGCTGTCCTTGAAGGGGACAAAATCAAAAAGGTGTCTGCCAAGTCACTCATGACCAAAATACTGGACACACCTGAAAAGACAATAGAGCGCTTACTTAATATACAAAAAACAGTGGTTGAGGGGCTCCAGTTCAAGTCCTTTGCACTCTCTGCGCCATCTGTCTGGACGGATGACCCTGAGATGTACGCACATCTCAAAACCGCCAAGAGGGCCCGCAAGGAGGACACTGAGACACCCACACAGCTGCTTGCGCCAAGGATGGCAAAGCCTGCCAAAGCCGCCGGCAAAGAAGAAACCCAAGAAGGTACCTAAGAAAATAAATTTAATAAAAATTCATAAATACTTACCTTTTTTTTTAGAAGAAGTTGATGGCAAACTCCGCTGGGTCCTGGTTTCCTTTGTTCCCCCCATGTTCTACTCAAATTTTGCCACTCACGTGGCAAAGCAGCTTTTCCTGTCCCCCCTGTCTTGTAGGAGCTTGAAGATAGGATTCACAGTGCATTCCCAATGTCCAGGGAGGCATTGGCTGGGCTAACTAATGAAGAGGGGGCATCCAAGTGGGCAGTTACTGCCTACAAGGATGCTCAACTGGTCCGCCTGGACCCGGTTAACCTCAGTGGAGTTTACTGTGTAAACTCCATTGAGCTTGTTTGGGAAGTCCTGGCGACACTCCCATTCAAGAATATACCAGAGATGGGCCAGGCCCATGCGGCTGCTTGCTTCTGCTTCCTGGTGGAGCACAACCTGTCCTACTTGCTGGAGAACTTTGGGTGTGCGGTAGAAAAACTGGCTGTTTCAGATGCAACAGCTGTGAAGAAGACTAAAATCCTCCTGGAAGACTTCAGGCTGGCTTGGAGTGCCAACAAGACGGGGGTCCCAGAAGCTATGGATCTTACCTTTGGCAAAACAAAACACAAGAAAAAAATAAGCGCAGTATACAATAAGCTGTATGAGTTTACGGAAGCCTTTGCTGGGCAAAGGCTTCACTTGGTGGTTTACCTGGGGTTCCTGTTTTAATTTGGAATGAGCGCCAGCGTGGAGGACCTGGATGGGGTCCTTATGGGGATTGACAAGGCCTGACTTGCTCTTGACGGGAAAAAAGTCCCCCAGGTTACAACTCAGTTGACCATGTTATCCAGGACGCCCTGGTCCTGGCAGGAATCTATGGGTTTGCGGCCCTGCCTGAGAAGCTGCTGCTTCACTCCCACCTCACCATCCTCCCTTTTACCAGCAGGCAAGAATATTTTAACCAGGGTGTATCCACCGTCCACAGTGTGGCGGTGGAGGTTGTGCGTCATCTCCATTGTGGGGTGGGTACATACTGCTGAACTCACTATAGGCAATCTTAATATATTCTCTCTTCCAAATAATTCCATTGTAATTTATAATATTTTTATTATAATAAAATTTTCTAATTCTTATTTTAGCAAACAAGATCTGCAGAATATATCCCAGAGAAGGTCTTAATAAAAGCATAATAATATATTCCAATAAAATCTACTTCTGATTTGGACACATTACATTAACTTTTTTTGATTATTATATTTATTTTCCAAATGTGATATTAATGCGTTTGCGTAATCCAGTATCAAGCATTTGGGATACCCTTAGATGGCATAATAAAATAATATACAATAAAATAAATAAATTACTTACATCTATTGATGGATCTTCTTAATGTGATTGCGGGCTTAGAAACATCTAAATATAAAATGATTTTTAATAAATTTTGAATAGTAAATTAGAGAATATAAAAAAGTCAGACAAGCTAAGCCTTTAATTGATTGGCTGGTTTGCAAGGCATGCGGGGACAAACAAATCAGTGTGGCCATAGAATTTGGCCACAGTCTCAGCTGGGAGGATATGGATCTCTGCCTGCAGCAAATCAAAAAGGTCCTCTGTCCCAGTTGGGGTTCCTCGCTTGACGACTTGCTTGAGCCACCCAAAGACTTCCTCAATTGGATTTAGGAAGGGCGAATAGGCGGGGAGGAAGAGAAGGCGCATATTTGCTGTGGCCAATTGCTGGGGGCCCACTGACATGCTCGTGTCAATTGATGGAAATTCTTCAAGAATATCCGCCACCTTGTGGAGACCAACGTTGTCCAGCACAATTACGTTGGTGAAGCCCAGGCTTGTGCACCTCAGGTGCTCCTGGACCAATCAGAGGAATGATAGGAAGGTCTGGCTATTGTGAGATCCCAATATCATTTGGTAGAGCTCAACCCCCTTTGGACCAAGGAGAGCCACTATCAAATAGGCTATGGCGCGGACTGCAGCACGCCAAGCCATCCTGTCATTGGAGCCTCTGGGGACATACCCATACTCATTGCACATTGACAAGGCAAATGCTGATTCATTGATGTAGTAAAATTTGACTGTCCGCTTGGCTTTTAGGGCAGTATACACCTCTGCGTATTTTCTCTGGGTCTCAATATTGGCTGGGCTGTTCCAATTGTATGGGGATATCCCAAGTTTTTTCCAGGAAAATTGCATTCCCTTGACCAAATGATAATAGAAGGAAATTGAGGCCTTGACCCCAAAAGTGGACTTGACCATGGCCTGTATATTTTCCAGTTCAAGATGGCAATCTTGGGTTATCCACTGGCAGATTTCCCATTTGTGCTCCTTTGTGAGCATGGTTGACACGTGCAAGGATTTCTCCGCAGCAAGGACTTGACCCGTGTTGAGAAACTTGTTGAAGGACTTTGAGGCGTACTTGGGATCCACCCCAACAATGGCTGCGGCTGCCTTGTAATTGCCTGATTCACGCATTAGATTAAGCAGGATGTTGGTTGGATGTCAGGGATGCGCTTCTGAGCGGGCTTTTTAGCGGTGGGGATTGACTTGTTGGCATTGGGCACAACACAGGGCATAGGCACCTTGTTGTAGAAGGCTGCAACTTTCTTGCGCACCAGTTGTCCCTCATCAGTTTGAAAGAACTCAGGCTCCTTGTTGTCCTCCTGATTGCCATTGCTTATGTATAGCTCATAGCTAGTATCAAGTACAGGCTTCACCTTCTCCAGCATGGCTGACGGGACCAACTCTTGCCGGTACACAGCGTCAAACACGCACGAAGTAAGTTCTACCTCCTTGTTTCTAACCATTTTGGTAGTGGTGACCTTGGTGGGCTTCCAGGTCAGCTTGGGGACCCAAGGGTTTATGCTCCGCACCCTAGCAGCTTGTGCTCCCTGAACCGGCTGTGTCAGTGCAGCGTCACTATGGAACTCTCCTCTTCCGCCTCCCTCCTGAGTAGGCACTTGTGTTGTACCAAGTCTATTCTTTGACCCGCGGGGGCAACTGCAACCACGGCGCACAACAGATGCATTGGTACTCTGTTGTTGTGTTCCTTTCATTTTAAAATTTAATAAAATACTAAATAAATTTTAATTAAGTTACTCCCTAATTTTAATTTTTGCTTTTATCTGAATATGGATATTTAATTAGAGGTTTTCCCACCCAATATCCCAATTATAGATTTTTATTTCTTAATTAGTTGTTTCTGGTTTACAACGCCTATTTTTGAATACCCAAAATAATTCCCACCCTTTTCCCCAGATTTTATGCCAAATATAAGCACCCAACACAATATTTTTAAAATTTATGTCTCAGATTGTGTGTCTTATTTTAGATGCCTTGGTATCATTCATGATTACAATTCATTGCACACATTGCGTGAGTGATTTTGTTTACATAGTGAGTTGCTATTGTGTTTTGTTTTTGGTTTGAGTTTTGACTCACCTTGCTTGGGTGTATTTTGTCACCAATTCACATAGTAAACATATGTACACCGAAAGCCAACTCACACCATTTTGTTTGTGAATCCATGTATTTTGGATTGTATTTTGAATGGTTTTGCTTTGCGCGTGAGTACTTTGTTGCTGTGTTGACCCATTTTGCCTATTAGCGCCAAAAATCCTTGTTAACGGAGTGTATATTTTAACCTGCTAGTTGAATTTTGTTTAAAGCTGAAATGATTTTGTTTAAATCTGAGTTCATTTTGCTTGTTGCCATAGCTTTTAAAACTACTGTATAGCTTTAGCTGTGGCGGAGATTTTAGTTAGATCAAACCCAGGGGCTGGTCATGTGCAGGATGGGTTTGAGTCGCTGGATACCTGGACAGTCATGTGATATTGGTTTGTTGCCATTCCCAGTATGTCAAATGGTATATTTGAAAGGCACCAAATTGGGCAATGACTGGATGTTAAGTGGGATGGCGGTAGCCAGAATACTTGTACATCCAGATCCTTGACATAATCAATGGCTGTCTCAAAACAGAAGCCAAATAATCTAGTGTAGATTTACACTGATTCTTTTAGGAATCACTATCATTCTCAATTTCCCCCCAGTTTCATTATAGTATAGCTAAAATTTAGATTCATAATATTTACTAAATTAGAAATACTTAGCAATAAAATTGATAAAATATACACTCTTCTTGATAAGTGTAAAGTTACTCCCCCCTTTGGCCTTAGACAGAACAATATTACCATGTCACACCAAAAAATCCTCCTAAAACCCGGTCAAACCCTTAAATTCTTTGAAGGATTTGTCACATAAAGTTGATGAAAATATTTTCTTGCATACCTCTCCCAAAACCCCCTCTTAGCCCCATTTTTTGCCCAACAGTGGAGAAAACACTGGTCAATTTAGGCTAATATCTGGCTTGGTGATGTCCACTTTTAAAAGAAATTTGGTCTAGACAATCAAAGTGTCTCACATCAGGGGTCCAAGTTTGCCTGGGATCACAAGATTTGAATGCACCTACCCAATCTTCCATCTTCACCCAATCATCTGCCACCCCAGAAAATAGTCTGAAAATTTCTAACCCTTCTGATACAGGGTTAAAGATTTTTTCTTTCAGCCAACCAGGAGGCTCCCTGATCTTGATAACCCTGCTGCTAAGAATCCAGTCCCTTAAATAACAAGTAGGCCAATTTTGGGTACCTGATTGTCAATTATTATTCAATAAAAGTTTAAGCTTTCCAAAAAACTTTGTAAGTCTCGGGCCTTATTGTTGGGTTCTTTTTTGAAATTATTAGCAATAATTTACTGTCTTATCCCCTTACCTTACTCCCCTTTGTTTACGGCAGCATCAGTGGAGCACCTAGAGGTTAATATTAACATTAACTTAATTTTTACATGCTTTTGAAAAGCAAGTTTAAACTTTAATATTAAGTTATAAATTCTTATAATTTATTAATTAAAGCTTGAAAATTTATTGTTTTTGCTTTCATTCAACTTTGACTTCACCTATTTTTAAGTTAGAGACGTCCACAAGCCTCTGAAGTCTTTTACAGCTACAGGTTTGGCAGTTATAAACCCTGGTAGTCTAGTTTCTTTCTGTTTTGCCCTTTTCATCAGAGTAAAGAGTTTGCTAATTCTCTGAAGTACCCAAAAATGTTGCTCCCAACTTTCAAATTTGTTGTCTTTACTTTGGCACCTACTCTCTTGCTCATCTGGTCTGCATCTCCTGAATTATGGATTTATATTTCTTTCTTGGCCCACCTGGTGAGAGGAAATTCTGGCCAGCTCCTGTACCTGTTAGACAATCTTCCTGAAAGGGCACATGACATCCTCTTACTGGGAAGAGTCTTGTCAAAAGCCTTATCTGTGATGACCTGGAGTTTGCTCATTCAGAGCTTGTTTCTGTGAATTCCCTCTCTGAGGAAATTTCTACATCCAACCTCTTTGAGGAAAATGTTTTCCTCCTTATCAGAAATTGTCATTGTAAGGAATTCCATACCTTACACAAATATAAAGACAAACATAAGGATTCTGAACAACCCTCAAAACCAGAAAACTGCATTTTTAAATGCAGATTTAAGAACTAAGATGGATAACAGAACTATCAATTTAATTAAGCCAAAAACACATTTGAAATTGATAAACAAATTTTTTAAGCAAAAACCAGTACAGAATTGGAAGCAAGCATAAAAATCCTGAACACTATTTAAATTCCACTTTAAACTTGAAAATTAAGGGTTCAAGCAATCATTACAACAACTGTACCAAATCAACATTAAATTTGGGCTCTGAAAACAATAAGACAGCCAATCAATCACAAATTAAATGCAGAAACTATCCAAACCAAACTTTCAGGGACCTAGAAGGCCAATCAAACCCAGAGAACTACCCAAGCCACTGCAATACCTTACATCCAGTACCAGATACCGTCCCCAACCTAAGTGAGGTACAATACTGCAAGACAATACTCCAACCTGCCTCTTCTTGAATTGCAGCCTGCAGCTTGCTGCAGGCCTGCAAGGCAATACTTCTACCTCACACTTGCAGGTTGGTCTGGTAAACTCTATGATCCATCCCCCCAAATTATTTCAGTATTTAAAGTGAATATTTTCCCTTGATCCAAGGGCTCCAACAATTTCTTTATTTCCTATCAACCCAATAAATCTATATTCTCAACTCTAAACACTTGATTAGTAGATTACAAAGGTTCCCCCCAACAACATGAAGTTTATCTTCCTTATTTGGACTTTGTATGTGTTAATCAATTATGGACAAGCAAATGTTAACTTTGAAAACCCTGAACCAACTCCTACTTACAAATCTGAAGACTCAATTTGGTATTGTTTTAGTCTGCGTCAAAGACATGCCCCTTATGTTAAAACTGCTTGATTCCCACTAATCATCCACCCCATGGCCCCCCAGTTGGTCTTGGGCTACACCAGTGTTTACTATCTTCTCAACCACTTCACTCCCTTCTTGGGGAGATTCTGTCTATTTGGTCACCTTCTACACATGCTAATGATAGGAATTCCAGTAGGTTCTACTCTGGTCAAATTCAACTTGGGAGCTCTTCTCCATTCAATTGGGGAAAGGCTTACCAATGAGTGGATCCCTGACAGTCATTAACCTCAGAATACGCTCCCAAGTGTACTCCCTGGTTACTTGTAGGCATGCTGTTGATGACGCTGAATGTTTATTTTTCCCAATTGTCCCATGTCTTGTCTTTCTGGACACCTGTTTGAGTGGCCATCACAGTGCTACACTGGATGAAATCCTGGTGTATCTGTCATGCCCTGCCCCAAAGGGCAGGCTCTTTAAACTTATTATTTTTGTGTATTTTTGATTGATTTAAAGTTCAGTATTTTTCTAATATTGAAGTTTTGAATTGAGAGTTAATATATAATTATTTTAAACTTAATTACCTTGTTTTTTGTCAATTTGCATTTGAATTGATGTTGTTTTTGTCGTCTTTTGTTTCTAAGCTATTTAATTAGCAATATATTCTCTACTTTAAGTTAGAGAAATTTTACTTTTTTCCCACCTTTCAAAACTCCTGTTTACGTTGTTGCCGCTTCCCCCAGCTTCATTCTTGCTGATCAAACTTTGAACTGGTCTTCTGTTTCTCCAAACTTCTCCAGTTGCTCCTCTTCTTGGCTGCTCTCTATGATGATCAAACCCAACTGAAAAAGACCTTTTTCTTATATGAATAAAGAGCTTTTGAAGAGTAGGCTTTAAGCCAAAATTCTAAGTGATTTCTTCCCTTCAATCTTTTACAATTTTTAACTTCAGATTTGTAATTTTAAGAATTTTGTTTTTTTAATTCATTTTTTTATTTTAGCCTTTTATTTACTTAAGTCTAATGGAACTTGTAAAACAACAAGCCTTAGGCTTGTTGTATTCATTTTTTCCCTTAAGGAATCTTTCAATAGTTATATGTATCAATTTACTGATGGAGAATATCCTAATATTGATATTCCTTTAGTTACAAATTGTTCACCATTGAACACTTTATTTTATTTTCTTTGCTTAGGGTTCTTACACTCTATTACTTCATTTGTGACACAATATAGGTTTTTAGCAGGTTTCTTTAAGATTATCTTACAGACAGTTCCTATATTCTTATATCTTTTAAATTTGAATCCTAATGCCTTGCACATTTTAGTCTATAGCCTTGCACCATTATAAGCAAGACCTTAAAGTATCTTTTTCCCAGACAAGAGCCAATCTTAGTAAGTTTTCTCCCCTCTCTCATAATAAGTTTCATTTTTCCTAAAAATTATAATGTTTTCTTCTGCCAAAAACCAAAATTGAATAGCTGTATTCCAGATATAATGAAATTTCACAGGAGTACACCAGGTCATCTAATGTAGTAGCAATAGCCACTGACAACTTCTAAACAGTGGAACCCTATCAGAACAATATTCAGGTGTATGTCACCTCTCATACTTGATCTAGTATGTGTAAGACCTGAAGATATTTGAAAGATTGTTATAAACTAGTACCTTAAGTCCTAGTATTTTTATGCTCATAAGATATAAAAAGATAGTCAGAGTTTATAAAAGTAACTTTATTTAATATCCTAATACATTATAAAAAGTGAATTAAGGGCTTAACTTATATACTTTAAATTCAGAACCTAAAGGTAAAAATGTGGGATTATCAAATTCTTTTGCGTAAACTCACCAACTTATTAGAATATTTTTCATCCTTTTATATAAAAAAGTAAGTTGTTCTGGGATGTAAATTACTCCATTAAGTTGGTGAGTTCATCAAAAAAATTGACAATCCCGCATTTTTACCTTATGGTTATGAATTTACAGTATTAAACTTAAGTAAATAAAACAAACTCATGTTTTAAGAATAGTGTATCTGTCTAAGAAACTAATTTTGAGGTCTGAATAATTACTAGAGTTAACTAAAGGTCTAAACTATCAAGTATAATGGCATTGGTGCTGTTGTATATAATTCTAAAATGGGAAAACAAGAAATCAAATGAAATCATAATTTTTAAAATATTATTCAACAGTTTAATTTATATAAAAAGTGGCTAATAAAAACCAATCATGCTTCAAATCCTAATAGGTATGATTTTGAGGTGCAATTCAAACAGTATGTGGTGCTTCTTCTGTTTCTTGGAGGACACCAAAGTGTATCCTGGATCAAAGAAAGATTCTAACTGGGTTGGATTGTATTCTTCAAGTGACTCAGTTTCAATTCCAGAGTATTATATCAAGTGTATAGCCCTACAAACTTCTTCATGACTTTTCCAACCAGCATTCTAGAATCAACATTGTTCTTTAGGCATCTGCCTGAGTCTGCCCCTCTGTCATGGCCCGCCATGACATAGTAGCTTTGAAAAATCACATTTTAAAAGCTTGAATCAATAAAGCTACTTCTTGCTGTCAGAAAGCTACCTTGATGATCTCCCTAGGTACCCTAGATCAAAAGTTATGGCAATTTAAAGAGCCGAGTTCAAAAACCTTGTCAGCATGTCCCAAAATGGTCGCGAGATTGGATTTCAAATCAAGAAAAGCAACAATTAGTAAGCAGGCAAATCCAACCATATCTCAGCTTCCAGTGATCAGTTTTGGACGTTCTTACACTCAAATGAAAGCCCTAGATGAGGAAAATCCATCCAAAGTATTTTTAGATGACCAACTGAGACAAACCGCGAAGTTCAAATCAGGCCAAAAGAATATGACTAGAATTAGTCAGCTGATGTTTCAAACTTTTAGCATGACCCTCCAGATAGAGAGACAAGGACCTTCAGGAAGAATCTGGAAGAATCTCAAAGACCAATGTAAATGGTATAAAAAGAACCTATTTCCCCTTTTCCCCATTGTGATCATTCTTGGTCTGAATAATAAATAAAGGACTTCTCTTAGACTATAGTTTAAATGGATCAGAGTTGGGAGCCCTTGGGCCCTGACACCCTCATTGGGTACTTATAACTCCTGGAGGAGCACTGTGAACTCACTGCTAAAAAAACCCTTGTCCTCTTGCTACAAACCTTAGACCATTTATGCCAAGAATGTCATTTCCCCCTCTTAAAACTCAAGTTCTGGGACAGAATTTGAACTCTGAATAAACTGGACTGTGGGCTGCCTGCTTGTGTTTTTTGGGATTGAATCCTATCTCTATATTGAACCAAAGATAGCATTGAGGATGAGAACGCCAGCGCAAATATGCTAATGGTGATGCTTGCCAAAGGACACAACCAATTTTTTAATAGAGGTGAAAAAGTCCTCATTATTGGTCTGTTGAGCCTGATGTCTTTCCTGGTATTCAATAAAACCCCACCTCTGAAGGAAGCACAGACCAGCAGGCTGCCCCCAAGAGTATCACTCCAGAACAAAATAATTGTGCTACCCTTCTTGAAGATTTAGCCAATGAAGGCCCTTCCTGCACCAGTGCCATTTTGCTGCCCCAAAAAACAGGAAGCCTGTCCATTCATTTTCAGATTTTCTGACTATCTGAATCTGGACCATTAAAATTAAAGTCTGGTAGTAAGATACTATATGAGCCCTTAGACTCTGCACCAGACTTTATTGTCATTTTTGAATAAAGGTTATGAGATATTGGTTTTCCTAATCATTGCCACATTTTATCTTAATAATCTGCCAGTTCAACACTAATCCTTATGACCTGCTTGCCCCACTGCCTGTAAGTTTTTGTCCTCCAGGTGCAGTTTTTGTTCTGTCTACTTTAAAGAGTACCTATTGAAACCAAAATACCAGAGGTACACTGCCAAGAACATACTAGTAAGCAACCACTTAGCCCACACTAAAGACTTGACCAGATATAATAAAAAAGACCTTGGTTTACTACTGAACCCCAACTTTTTAAAGATAAATGCAATTTTCTCACTGCCTACCAACTAGATATGAAGCTGCCTCTCATCCCCATACTAATGACTGTGTCTGCCTCTGAACTTCCCCTGTATAAAACCACTAAGCTATTTGGAATAGTATATATCACTTTCTTGGGGATGATATATACTATAATTCTGGTGGCTGGCCCATGGTCCTGGATTGGGAAATCTATGCCATACCTCTTCAAGTTAGCACCAATCCTCTGCTGGGCACTCCCCACCTGGCTTGCAGCCTGTCCTATCCAAGAAAACAACAGGCTGGTTGCCCAGGATTAGTTCTCTGACAGTAATGTTGCCTCAAGTGATTTCAAGCCAAAAGAAATCTAACTGAATTAATTTCTATATAAATTTAAAATTAAAAAGTCATTGGCCAAGCCAAAAGCTTGATTTGGCTCATCTTAACATTCAATCCCTTTGTTGTGGTGAACGCATTTGAACAACTGTTATTTGAAATCTT
>QTSX02006812.1:0-24891 GCA_014839935.2 Entomophthora muscae
CCTTCAATCTTTTATCTAATTTAAACTTGAGATCTTAATTTTTAGAAGTTTATACATTTTTATTAAATTCATTTTAAAGTTTAGCCTTTTCTTTCCTTGAACAAATGGAACTTGTAAAACAACAAGCATTAGGCTTGCTGTATCCATTATTTTCCCTTGAGGAATCTTTTAATAGTTATATGTACCAATTTGCTGATGGAGAATATCCAAATATTGACATTCCCTTAGTTGGCTAATTGTTCACTATTAAATACCTTGTTTTATCTTCTTTGTTTAGGGTTCTTAAACTCTATCTACTCCTATTTTTACCTGTGTATAGGTTCTTAGCAGGATTCTGTAAAATCTGTTATTAGCGATAGCACCTGTACCTTTGTTATACTTTTGAATCTTAATCATAATGCTCTATGTGCTTTAGCTTATAACCTTTGTACTTCATTATGGGCAAGACCTTTACAATATTTTGGCTTCTTGTGGGATCAACCTGTGCATACTTTTTCCATCTCTTTTTCATCTTTTTAGCCTTGTTTCTCTCTATTATTATTGTAACATTGTTATATCTAGTAGTTTTTTTACTCAGTTGGTTATATGATAAAGTTTCTTATAATAAAGAAGTACATACTCCTACTTCCTGGCACCAACCAAACAGTAGTTCTAAATACCTTAGCTCATAGTTCTCCACCCTCTAGTATTTTTAACACTTTAGCTTATGCACAAGCACACTTTACTGCTTATGGATCTGAGTTCTCCACTGACTCCCTGGTATGTCCCCTATCTTAGAAGTTTAATGCTATCACTACAGAGTGGTTTAGCTCTTACCAACACACAGCCCAGGTATCCTCCAGAACTATGATCTCTTTGTCAGTTCTCTCATATTCTTCTCTGGAGAAGACAAAGAGTCATCTACCCCTCTGCTTCCCGGTTTGCAGGTCTCACACAAGGATTGCTCCCACTTAGCAAATACAACCAGAAGTTTTGCTCTCTTCAGTCAAGACTACAAGCCTCTGACGCTGAGGCTTGCAGCTTCTACAAGATAGGCCTCAACAAGTTGCACCAGGAATTTTTGGTCCACCACAACCTCCCCAATGAATTAGAACCCCTTATCAGAGAGTTGGTTAAGTGGAACCAAAGATACCTTTCCTCAAAAACACATCCTTCTTCTAACCTATCCCCTGCAGCTTGGTTGTTTGTACCAGACAAGGTACAGCTTTCTTCAACCCCTCCACCTGGCACCAAGCCAAAAGCTGGGGGAGGTTTTTACCTTACTGCTGAGGAAGTCCTTAGAAGAAGGAACAATAATCTTTGCTCCTACTGTGGATCAAAGGACCATCTTCTACCAGCCTGCCCTCTCTCCAAGTGCTCCCCCCTTGTCAACAATACCTCCACACTCACCTCATTTTCCCTTAGCAACACTTCCAAGTCACCTACCTTCTTAGTAAATATTCATAGACCTTTGTGAAATATCAAGGTCCTCACTCTTCTTGATACTGGCGCCAGTGCCAACTCATTGAAGAAAAAGTTGCTAATCTAATTGGACTCCCCGCTTTCAGTTTCCTTGACGTTAAGGTGGGAAATAGCACCCTCACTGGTGCCACACCTATCCTCCAACCCGTCATCATTGACTTAGAGGGCTCTCCATTCCGCGTCACATGTAACTCCTCCCCCAACTTATCCTTCCTGTTCATCCTTGGATTCCTGTGGCTGAGAGAGTCTTTGCTTACCTTTGATCACCCAAACAACAAGATTTCATTCACATAAAATGATGTTGTCAAATCACTACCTATTATATCTGGTACTCTTTGCCCAATTCCCTCCAAACTGAAACTGACTACCATATCTAGTACAATCCTGGATACTCTTTCCTCCAAGGACAAGGATGGATTACCTTATTGTTACTCTGACTTCAAGGATTGTTTTAGTGAAGAGGAATGTAACTTGCTACCTCCTCATAGGCCCTAAAATATCCAGATAAACCTTAAGCCAGGCCACTCTCCTCCCTGGGGAAGGCTTATCCCCTTCTCTTACTCAGACAACACCCTACTAAAGAACTACATCAATGAGGAACTCTCAAAAGGCTTCATCTCATAATCCACATCTCCATGTTCTTCCCTCATCTTCTTTGCCAGTAAATCAGATGGCTCTAAGCGCCCTTGTGTCAACTATAGAACACTCAATGAGATCACAATCAAGGATATATACCATATTCCTTCTGCTGAGGCTTGACCAATTGCCTCACTGGTAGTTTCCCCTCTATATACACTAAGGTTGACCTCTGGAAGTGCTTTCAACCAGGTCAGAAAGTCTCTCCTGGTCACAAATGGAAGACTGTGTTCTGTACCCCATTTGGGTTGTATGAGTACAATGCAATGCCCTTTGGATTATGTAATGCTCCGTCAACCTTTCAGGACTTAATGAATGAAGCACTTCTTCCCTTCCTTAATGAGTTTGTTATTGTTTATCTTGACAATATTCTCATATACTCCTCCCTCCCTCCCCAATCATGTCACCCACATCAGTCAGGTCCTCCAGAGACTTTTAGAATACAACCTATTTGTAAAGTCTTCAAAGTGCTTATTTTTCTGCACTGAGGTCAATTTCCTTGGCTACATTGTCACTCAAAACAGTTTTGTTGTCTCTCCTAGCAAGGTGGATGCTATCCAGAACTGGCCTGTTCTCAAGACTTGCTCATACAACTTTGTGGTTTCCTTGGATTAGCATACTATTGCTGTAAGTTTGTAGGAAATTTTTCTTCTTTTAGCTTTGCCTCTCACTACCCTTTACTTCTCCTTTCATTCCTTTTGTCTGGACACATGAGGCCCAGCTTGCTTTTGATGCTACTAAGGCTGTCTTTGTCTCCACCCCATTCCTCCTGATGCCTGATCCTTCCAAACCCTTCTGTTGAGACTGATGTAAGCAACTATGCTGTTGGTGGTGTTCTTCTCTTCAGCTTGGGGGGATGGTATGCAACACCCTGTTGCATACTTCTCTCAAAAACACCTTCCAGCTAAACAAAACTACCCTGTACACAACAAGGACTCCCTCAGGATCATCAAAACACTTAAGCATTGGCGCCGCTACCCAAGGGACTTGAAAAGCCTTTCCTCATTTACACAGACCATAAGAAACTGTTTTACTTTACTGAGTTGCACTGCATCTCCCAGAGACACGCTAGATGGGTACTGGAGCTGTCAAATTTTTACTTCCAAGCTTGTATACAAGAAGGGTATACTTAATATTTTACCTGACACTCTTAGTTGTCACCCTTCATTATCTGATGTTGACAAAGACTACAAACTCATTAACACCAAGATGGTACTCCTACCTGAGAGCTTCCTTGAACTCAATGTTGTCAGTACCACAACCTCATAATATAATCGGGGTTAAATACAAGAACTTCAGCTTTTCAACAAGGCCTTGTCCCAGAATATTGATGCTCTTACAAACAATGAGATAGTCAAAAACCCTTCCTTCTTTCTGGATGTTGTGTAATACTTCAGTAACCTTTTGTAGTTCTTTCCCAGACCTTCAACAGCGCTAACCATCATTTTCCATGATTCCCTTGCTGCAGGCCACTCTGGACATAAGAAAACTTTGTAAACTATGCAATCGGTTTCTGGTGGCCAAAGATGTCCACCTTTGTCAAGTAATATGCCACTAGTTGCCTGTCATTGTTAGAAAAGCAAACACTCCACCCAGAAACCTATGGGTCTTCTATGCCCCATTCCAGTCCCTGAGAGTCCTTGGCAGTCTGTCTCCTTGGATTACATTGTCCAGCTTCCTCAGTCTGAAGGTTTCAACTACATAATGGTTATTGTAGACAGATTCTCAAAGAAGGCTATTTTTTCCCTTCCTTATAATTCCAACATTACTGCAAAGAAGACTGCTTCCCTTTTGTTAAACATGTCTTTATTCACCACAGCACTCCAAGAGATAGTGTCTCCAACTGTGGACCATACAGTTTCTTTCCCTTTTATGGAAGGGTTTATGACCCAGCTAGGCGTTCACCTCTTCCTTAGAATGTCCTATCATCCCCAGTCTGATGGGCAAACCAAACGTACAAACCAGACACTAGAAGGCTTCCTTTGCTGCTTCTCCAAAAACAACAAGACAATTGGGCTTCTCACTTACCTTTGGCCCCAGTATTCCTACAATGCTACCCCCATTCCTCTACCAAGAGACTCTGTTCATCAAAATTTAGGCTATACTCCTGCCTTTGTCCCTTCTGTCATCTCTTCTGTCCGTTCCCTGTCAGCTGAGGAGTTCCTGATCCAGCTACATCTCATCCAGAATTCCTTAAAGGAGAATCTTTCTAAGGCTATTGAGGCTTACAAGGTCCAGGCTGACTGTCACTGTAAGGAAGGAAAGAGCATCCAGGTCAACAACCTTGTATACCTAAATACAAAGAATATTCTTATCAGATGGCCCTCTTGTAAGCTTGGTCCCTGATTCATATGATTTTCTTGTAAATCAAAAGAGTTTAAAAATAGCATGCCACATTCAACTTACTCCCCAGGTATTGCATCCATGATGTCATCCATGCTTCCCTTCTCAAACTCCAGACTTCTCCTCCTCCTTCTCATCAGAACAATGAGCACCCCTCCTCACATGGTTGAAGGAACTCCCTGAGTATGAGGTTAGTCCATTATCAACCATCATTATCACTATAGTAAACTCCAATACTTGGTTCTTTGAAAGGGATATTCTATTGAGGAGAGTTCTTGGGAGCCATTATCAGCGAAAACTGTCCTGAAATTCCCTCAGTTCTTATATCCAAGTCCATCCCAAGCTTGGATCTGGAGGGGGTAATGTCATGCCTGCCCCAAAGGGCAGGCTTTTTAGTTTTGTAAATGGTTGTTTTTGCACTGCTAAATCTTTCTTTATTTTTTAATATTGAAATTTTAAATTAAGTAGTTAATAATTAAGTATTTTAAACTTGCTTACTTTGTTTTTACGTCAATTTATTGTTTGAATTGCCATTGTTGTTGTTGTCTTTCTCTTCCAGCTATTCTAATAAACTTATATATTTTCTACTTTAAAGAGTTAGAGAATTTTAATTTTTGCTTACCTTTCAAAAATCCTGGTTACATTGTTGCCGCTCCCCCCAGCTTCACATTGCAGATCTGCTTCAAATACATCTAAATAAGTGGAGTATTATTAATAAGTTTTTTAAAGCAAAAATTAACTTTGAGATTTAAATTTCATTTATTAAATCCCCAAAAATGTAGAGTTGATCTGTAGCTTTAAACTAAGCTATTAGGTATTAATATTAGCTTAGTACCCACAAAGATATGGTGTTTTTAGCTTTATGTGTTTTTAGAATGAATTTAAATGAATCAAATTGGGTCTATGCCTTTGATTATGATGCAAGCCTGATTCCAGCAAAAATGTCATGAATGACATCTCAATACTTGTATTAAAAACCCAAGAGTTGAACTCCAGTCCTCTGAAGGCGGATTGAGCCCCCAGGATGGCCCAGGACCCGCCAACCCGTTAAGTCATAGACTCAAGTTATTAAATTACCACGCAACCTGCTGGCTTAATAATGAGGATTCCCTGAATGGTTGTCAGATTGCCACCACACTGGTGCCACTGAAGGCCCATACCTACGCAGGATATTTGGCCTGCCTAAAGAAGGTTAGGAGAAGACCTACTACTAGCCCTGCCAACAAGTACTGGCTGTTGCCAGTCTCCAGTCCAGAAAGAATATTGCAATTGGCCAGCTCAGGTAACATAGCAAATAACAGCAGCAAAATTAATAATTGCCACTTCTGTTCTACAGAGCCAGCCCAACCAGGACCCAGACCTACGCAGAAGTTGTGGCTTGGACAAGACTCACTACTAGCCCTGCCAATAAGCACCAACTGCTGCCAGTCCATAAAGGGGAATGCAATTAGCCAGCTCAGATGACATGGTAAACAACAGCGGTAAAATTAAGCATTGAACTTCTGTTTTCCAGAGCAAATCCAACCAGGACCTGCTGCTCTCAAGATCCTAAGCCAAGATCCATGCCCTGACGGCAAATTACCCACGGGCCAGAAGTCTGCAAAAAGCAAAGAAACAAAATCACTTGTTATAATAACCCTGGCGGTAAGGGGATGGCCCTGTTGTCATTTTTGATAATAAAGTTTTATGAACCTTTAGTTTGAAAAAATCCTACATTATCTAGTCTTAGTGATTTTTTGTCTCAACTCCGGCCAAGTAGACAACCAGGCAACCACCCCTCTAGAGACCAACCTGCTGGATCACCTCAGGCACTATACTGTCCCCCTGGTGCCCCTTTAGACCTGTGCATTTTACCAAATACCCACCCATCCCTGCCTACTCAGAGTACAGCTTGGAAACCATCCTCATTGCCAATCTCTTGGCAACAACTATAGAAACCAAATACATAGGACACAAATGAAAGTGGTACAAGGAGCTGTCAAGATTGTTCAAAGACCAGTAAAATTATCTGCCTGCATACTTTGTCCCAATGACTCTGCCCCTTAACTCCAAGACCAGACTGCCTAATGGAATCCTCCACTGCTGCTGGGGCCACACCCACTCAACTGTTTGGAGTACTCTATATTACTTTGACAGGATTTTTGGATTCCATGGTCCCTAAATCTGGACCCTGGACCTTACTTGAGCACTATGTATCTTACATTATCAAGTTAGCTCCCATTCTATGGTGAGCTTTACCCGCTGTCTCAGCTGCACCCTGTCCTGAGCCGCCTGATACCTCTACCTATGCCTGGCTTCCTGAAAAAAAGCTATACATTAATTTTTGACCCTGTTGGGATAGAAAAAAATCTCAGTCTAAAAACAAAATGAAAATCAAGGAACCTATATTAAATTGCAATGGTTTTGGATCCACACTGATTCCGCTTTCTTACCCAGTTGGTTTTGTGTTTAGGCTGAGGTTTTTTGTTTATTGCAAAAGGGTTAAAAATCCATGTACTGTTGGGCCAGGTATGCTTTTTTTGGAAGCAGACATCCCATAAGTGGCTGAAATAATAGCTGCATCCTGAATAACATGTTTAACTGAGCTGTAACCAGGTCAATCTTCTTTAGGTCTGGATATTGCCGCGCTTTTTCAGCTTAATTTTAATATCAAGTGTGTTGCAAGCCTAAGCTTTGATTCTCATCAATATAACAAGACCTAGTGTGATCATCCACATGAGGAGCAATTTTGCAGGTGATGGCTTGATATTTGTCAAACAAAGATTGGTTACCTAAGACAGGTGAATATTGGTTGGTTTATTGATATTTATAGCTTTGTTGAGTAAGAGCAGTGGTCTATGCTTTGGATGGTAGTAAAGTGGCCCCTTATCAGTGATGTGGAAGGATGGATAATTTGAGTCTGTCCTGGGATAATTATACCAAAGGGTATAAGCATCCTTAGATTTTCTAGGTTGCAATACAGCTGGATGTCAATCCAGCTGGGTTTGATCCCTGAGATAGATGTGCTGAAGTAGCAATGAAATCACAATACCAAGTGGGGTGAGAATACAGTTGGGTGACTTAAACTCAGATGGAGGTAAAGTTTCTCTTTATGTAACTTTAGGGTAGCTTTAAGGAAGTATTAAGGTTACTGGGCAAAGCATGAATAGCTCAGAACCATAATTAGGGTGGCTGTTAAGAGATCCAGCTGCAGAACTTAACAATCTGGAGGTCTCTGAGAAGTGAAGTTGGTGACTTTGCACCTTAAAGCTCAAGATTAACCACTTGGGTGAGTAAAAACAGTAGTGGTGAATGAGGTATGCCCACTTTTAATGACCTAGGTAAAGACCAGTAATGGGGGTCTAGTCTAGGTTAAAATCACTTGGGAGACTTATCACCTAGATTATGAGTGTTTCCACTGATAAAAACTTGCAAAATACAGCCTAGGTGGAGGTCACTGATGAGGGCTCAATAGCAGGTTAAATAGCTATGTGAGATACAAGGCTATCATAAAATTTTTGAAATGGTTCAGAGAGATCTTTCAACATTTTCCAAAGTGAGTTAGTAGATAAGGAACATAAAATTCAGGGAAATGTTGACATAGATGGTTCAACATTTCTCTGGTGTGGGTTGTTTGTGTCAAGAGAAGCAGAACATCATGATAAAATAGAAAGAGAAGGTACTTCAAGACTTTTCCAAAGACAGGTCACCAGAGGGGCAAAAATCCAAGTGGTTTGGAGAAACTTTTGGCTACAGGTTCAATTCATGGGCGAAATCAAGGGTCAAACATTGAAGAAAGCGCAGCAAAACAGGGTGACTAGTAGCTTGCTATAAAGAACAGGTGAGCTCAACCACTGCCAAACATTGAAGAAAACAGGGAGATTGTTTAGGGCACAAGGCACAAAATGCCAACATTTTGCTTGGTGAAACTTTTGCTGCCCATCTGGGTTTTTTTCAAAACTGTGAATTGTAGCAAATCAATTCAGATAGTTGAGGATCAGGAATGTTGATAGAATTGATTGGGCTTGAAACTTATTTTACTGATGATTGATTATTGGTAGAATACCTTAAAGATAAATAAAATTAATCATAAAGAACATGAAAACACAATAATATTGGCTACAGTAAGTTTTAAAGCCTATTTTATTATAGAAAAGTGATAGTGCAGATAGTTTAAGCTTTTAAATGAACCAGCCTAAAGGGGATTTAGCCCAATACAAGGTTAAGCTATATAAGAGTAGCCGGATGAACAGGGTCCAGAGACAGTTTCTGACTATTAGATCTTAAGTTTAATCACATAATTAGGTTTCAAACTTGAATATCTTTCTCTTGTAAGTAGTGATGCTGGCTCTGGTGATACCCCAAGTAGTAGTGGCCCCAAAAAGTCTAAAAACGGTTTCATTTCCAGAAGGTTTCAAAGAGCATATTCCTTCTGTGAATAAAGACTTTTAAAGCTCCTACACAGGTTTACAGGGTTAAGATCATGTATATTTCCCATATCTTATATCCCAATGTTGAGCAAGAAGAAAATTATATGCAGCAGTGCAGAAGGTTCTCCAGAAGCCAAACCCCCATTGATTAGTGGGCCAGGATGTCAAGAGGACTCACCCTTGCCCCCAGAGAAAAGAAGTTCTCAGGAAAAAAGTGTGAGGCCCTCTTCCAGGAGCTATACCCAAGAAGGACTGAATCAGGAAGAGATTATGATCCATTGTGCTGATGCTAGGATGTTAGTGGGAAAGGTTCTAGGGGGTTTTCAGAACCCCAGGCTAGGTAAAAGATGCTGAAAGTAGAGCACTGTCACTTGAAGCATGGCACCCCAACCAAATTGATCCCTTGCTTTAACCCAGGATACCCAATAGCCACCTCCCATGAGCAGAAGCACCACTTGAGTTGTATTTTATTGGATTATGAAAAACTATGTTAATGTGTAAAGTATGGGGCCATTGGCTTTGGATAGGAATGTTTCACTAGGCCAACCAAACGGGCGTCCTGCATTCAGACGCAACCTCTGCGTAACCTGGAGGATCTTGCACACCCCGTCAAAAAGTAGTTTGTAGTGGCTTTTGCTCTAGAAAAACCTTTTTCATCTTTGGAATCTTCCTCAATCACAGAGGAGACGCTGATCTTCTTGTATTTCCTTCTGTCCTGGTGTAGGCCCTATCTGAGACAGTTTGCAAGTCAACTGGGAAATGTTATCCCCCCTGACCCACTAGGTCTGTCTGTTCTGCGGCCCAGAAAATATGGTTGTAAGGTTCTGCGCATATTGGAATCTTGGCTAATCAGTTTTTCCAGCCCAGTAGTCCCTTAGCCCATGGAAATTGTTCTGAAGGCATGCAGGTTGCAGTGTCAGTTTTGACCAGCAATGGAAATGTTACCCTGGTTCCCTTAGAGCATTTGGCTTGGCCAAGCAGGCTGTTGACCACCCCACCTGGTCTAAATCCATTTGGATCTGGACTACTAGAAAGTTGGTTGTTCCCAGCTGACTGGTTCCCTCTTACTGCCTACTGAACCCCCTGTTGATAGCACCCCCTTTCTTTGCATGAAATGGGAGCAAGGGCTTCCAGGTCCCTTGCTTACCGGGGTTAGATCATTGGATAAAGATCCTGACCTTCAAAGCTTGCTTTGAGCTTCATGCTTCTTTTTTTGATCATAACAATTGACAATCTGATTCCTGCCCCGCTAGTTGTCTCCTGCCTCCCTCTTTTCTGTCCGCCCACCCGTGCTTTCTTGTTGAACCCAGATCACAGTTGATCTATATCCAGTTCAGATCTATAGCTTGGTGAGAGCTGATTCAATCCCATACTCCAACCTGCCGTAATTTCAGGCTTACGCAAGGCCTATGAGACAGGAGACCCTGTAAGGGTAGAGCCTAACCCTGTTGTCCTAGAAATGATTGACTATTAAAGAAAGACTTATAATAGATATATGAATAAAGCTTATTTATTAAAAAAGGAATGAGGGGATTATATAGTCACCCATTCCATCTTCAGGATGAACAGAGGGCAACATAGCAGTCATGTGAACATTCAGGAAAGGTTCTATTGATCCTAGTATATCATGTGAGGGATCTACAGAGATCAGGTGATACTGGATAAGTCTCAGAATAAGGTTTGAGTCCCTAGTTTCAGAGATATGAGCTCAACAAGGCAGGCACTGGTTTGGAGCTTGATAAGAGGACCAATGTATTATTATCCAGTAATAGAATCACAAACACTGCTGTATCTCTGGAAGTACTAAAGATTGGATCAAACTAGAATAAGCCTTTCTAGGGTAGTTTTGCATGAAGCTTGTGATGATGTAATAATATTGATAGGCTAAATATTGGCTAAGCCCGAATCAATAGCATCAATGATATTGCATATATGGATCAAATTAGTACTAAGCATATCATAGTGAGATATCTTAATACCAAAATTCACAACACAACCCAAACCTACAGCTTCCTGTACCCATTTGTTCCTTTGGCCTGCCTGTCCAGAGCTTTCTGTTGAACCTGTCCTGAACGCTGTCTACCTCCCTGGAGCTGCTGGTGTTGACCCTGGTGCCGGTATCCTGGTTGTTGTGGACTACTTCCCTGGATTTATGGAGGAGGCTCTCTCTAGAAGCACAGAATTTGGTTACCAATCCTGAGTTGCTCTTGAAACCTCTTCAACACCTCACCCAGGTTCCCCCTGTTGTGAACCCATTTGCAAGGTCTTCATGGATGAGGTTGTATCCTGAGGGTTCCCCTTCTATTCAGGAGATAGTTGCTGGGGTCCCCCCTCCAAAAACACCGGTAGAGACTAGTCTTATATCTCATAAAAACACACCAGCTTGCTCCTGTGACGGAAATAACTAGATAATATGATGTTGTTTCTAAATGATGGGGAATTACTACCCAAATCCACATAGAATTGATGATTAACCACCAACGCAGCTTCAGATATTTTTTTGTGAATTTTCCAATTATAACTCCAGGATTAAGTAGAACAATCAATCCTAATCAGAGTAAACCAAGATAAATGACCTGGGAAAGCATCAATGCATCTTCAGCGTAGAATTCTGGGCATTGAGAAGTGATCCAATTTTCATCTTCAGGAATGGAGGGAGGAGCTACAAAATTGGCTGGCATGAAATTAAAATTTTGCGGCGCCAACAACAAAGTTCCAGATGCTGGGCACCATCTTCCTGAAATGATTCTGTTCAGAATCAGATTGTTTGGGATATACCGCAACAACCCGAGCACAGGATGCATTTTTAAAATTTAAAATTAGAACTTGGGATAATTGATTTTTATTGAGTAAATTTAGGAGGACTCAACTCTTAGAGTTGAAACAGGGAAAATTATTCAATATATATCAGAAAAATTGACTAAGCAATACCACCTGAGTCTTGATCTCCAATTTCTTTGGCATCTTCAAGTAAGTATCTAGTCCAGGTTGCAAAGAACCCTTGCGTGACCAGTTTCTGACAACCATGCCAATTAATGAGCTTATATTGGGTGACCCTCATATTACATTGATTTATCAACGTCAGTTTACAAGGGGGAGCTGGTTTCAGCTGGCATACTGGAGCAGCTGCGACCAATTTTCAATTGACTGTTTGGTTTAAATCTGTTAACTCGGTCAATTTTGATACAGGTTTTCCCGCCTTCCGTGCCTTCTTACTTGGACAGACAATACCCAGCATTATGGAACTTACTGTGAAATTACCCTCTGCTTTAGCCCTGGGCACAATACCACCATCTGGGAGATGGGATAAAGAGAAATTCTTATGGGCAGGTGGGAGTTTCATTGCGGCAAGGGTAAGTTCAGGGTGTCCAATAGCAGTGGGATTGCGCTTGTAGAACTCGTGGATCAGATCAGAGGAATCTGAACAATTGTAGTGAGGAACCCAGGAGTTTTCAGAATCAGGATAACCTTTCCACGATACCAAATATTCCAAACAGCGACAATTCTTGCAGGAAGCTAGAATACAATTTAACTTGTACTCAGGTTCTCCTTCCACAAGAATGGGTTAGGAAGAGGGGATCTCTGTTCCTTTGAAGGGAGTAAGGAGACATTCATGGAAGGTGTGGAAAATCTTGAAAGCAGGAGGTAAATCCAGCCAATAGGCAGAGGGACCAATCTGACGTTCCATCTTGAAGGGGCCAACTTCCTTGGGACCCAATTTACGACATGGAACTTTAAGTTTCATATTGCAAGCATTGACCCTGACTAGACCACCTGGCCTGTAAGTTGGACCTTCCTGGTGCTTGCAATCTGTGTATTTCTTGTAAGTTGTCACGGCGGCGGCGAGAGTAACTTGGAGCTCCTGATGGACCTGCTTCAATTCAGCGGCTTGATTAGTTGCAGCTTCCACGTTGCTAACCAAACAAGGACCCATGTTGGAAGAAGGATTGTAACCTGCATTGGCATAAAATGGTGATACTTGAGTTGATGTGTGTGGGGCGTTATTATATGTGAACTCTGCCATGGGTAGATTATCACACTAGTCATCTTGTTGTGCATTGGTGTAGCAATGTAGGTAGACCTCCGAAATTTGGTTTACCCTCTCCGTTTGTCCATCAGACTGGGGGTGGAAAGCAGTAGAGCGGCACAATTTGATACCAAGGATTCCAGTAAAAGCTTCCCAGAACTGAGCAATAAATTGAGGACCACGGTCACTTACAATCTCCATTGGGATGCCATGTAGAGAGAAGATCCTGTTTACAAATAACCTAGCGGTTTCCACTGAAGTAATTATGGTTGAGCAAGGTACAAAGTGTTCCATCTTTGTGAAACAATCAACTACTACCATGATTGCATTAAACCCATTAGAATTGGCGCTCGCCAATGAAATCCACCAACACAGACGTCCAAGGACCCGCAGCAGGCTGAAGTGGAACCAGTAAACCAGTAGTCTTATTCCAACTGGCCTTGGATCAAACACATACCAGGCAATCTTGAACAAAAGCGGCTACCTGCACAGTCAAACCTTTCCAGGAAAACTGGCGGCGGATAAGTTCCACTGTTTTGTTTTTCCCTGGATGACCAGCTGTTGGACAGGTATGATTAGCCTCCATGATTTCATCCCAAATAGTGCCTTCAGGGACCCACAAGCAACCTTGATGATATAGGACTGGGCCAATCTTATGATAGCCCTGAGGCTGACCTACTGGGCTTGCACATGCTAGCTCCAATAGCCTATCATAACCTTTGGACAAAGGTTGCAGAAACTTAACCTTGGAATACAAGTCCAGGTCTGCGCCCTCAGCTAAAGACATGGTAGCCAACGTAGCCGGTGGAGGCAATACAAAAGGCACCACAGCCGCGTCTAGAATCATAGTATATGTGTTAAACTCGGCGTCCATACTAGCATCTGGGAGATGGGATGTATTCCTACTTAGGGCATCAGCCAAGTGATTGTCAGATCCCTTAATAAACTTGTAGCAGAACTTGTATCTTGTCAGATCACCATGCCATCTGGATTGGCAACCTAATAAAACCCTGGGTTGTCAATAATATAGAAGAGCTTTGTGGTCAGTTCTTACTACAAATGGATGACGTGCTGACATGAGATGGTGGTAGCAACTTTAACAATTCCACTACAGCCAACAATTCCTTGTTGTAAATCATGTAGTTGCGTTCTCAAGCCTCCATCTTCTGGGAGAAATACCCTACAGGTCTCTCAATCCCGTCACTAGCCATTTGCAACAGCACACCAGCCACAGCGTATTTAAATGCATTGGTGGAAACAACAAAAGGAAGCTCAGGATCCACATGTCTTAACACTGGGGAGGACAACAAAAGAGCCTTGACTGCTGAGAAGGCACTTGTACACTCAGGCGTCCAGACTAAAGTTGTCTTTCCACTAGCCGAATAAAAAGGGGCAGCCACCTCAGACAAGTGGGGAGTGAATTTCTTCAAAAACGTACATGTACCCAGGAAACTACAAAGTTGGGATACTGTCACAGGCGTAGCATACTCTCAAACCGCAGCTTCCTTGTCATGGGCAATGGTGTGGCCATCCTCAAAGATAATATTACCAAGAAAGGTAACCTTACAAATAAAGAATTTACACTTACTCCTTTTGATAATCAAGTTTGCTTGGAGAATGTACTCCACAACTGCCAACAAGTGGGCCTTATGGGGCTCCTCATCCGGAGAAAACACCAGAATGTCATCCATATATGCGATGGCACAAACACCTAGGAGATCTCCCAGGACTGAATCAATCAACTGCTGAAAGCAAGCTGGGGCATTCTTCAATCCAAAAGGCATTACGCAGAACTGGAAGATACCCTTCTTGGTTCTGAATACTTTTAACCATTACATTCCTTCTGCAATCCTGATTTGATTGAAAGCATTCAACAGATCAAGTTTCGAGAATACCTTTACCTTCTTAAAGCACCTAGATTTCTAGTGCTTTAAGAAGGCAAAGGATAAGGATCTGGAATTGTAATATTATTCAAATTCCTGTAGTCAACACAAGGACAAAGGGACCCATCAGACTTCTGAACAAATAATAGCAGAGAGCAGATTGACAAAGCCTTCTTAAAAATGTAGCCTTTTGCCAACATGTTGTAAGTCCATTCTTCCAAACATGTGTCTTCCTTCAAGGTTAAAGGGTAAATAGGAGATGCAATGCAAATCAGATCAACAGTAACCTTAAGGTCAAAGTCAAACTGAGTGTGCTTGGGAAGTACCTTGCCTCTGGTGGCGTCAAATGCCGCAGACCAGGGTTGCAAACATGCCGGTAAATCCAAACTTGTGGGGACAGGGATAGGCACCAAATGTATTGTCTGTGATGATTGCTCTAATTCAGACATATCCAACAGTGGAATACAAATGGTTATACCCAAAGAGTGTTCCACCTGCAGCTCATTTTTCTCCAGTAAGGTCAATACATTATGATCTCTCCACCAACTCACTCCCAAAATGATAGGATACATCAGGGTAGAGCAAACAGAAAACCTTGCAGTAAAGGACTGACCTGCAACTACAAAAGTAACTGGCTTCTTCAGCTGGAAGGAGGGGAACATTTGACAATTTTCCACCCCTAACAAGCATTCCAGGGTGGTACTTGAGCTGTAGCAAGTCTGCAGTCTCCACACTCATGAAGTTCTCAGAAGCACCTGTATCCAATAAAATGGCCAGCCAATAGATAGTTTGACCATTATCTATGTTACCATAAAACAAGAAGTAACCAGAAGTAGATTTATTGGCAGCAAAGGTTGCAATCTCAGCAGGAGTTTGCTTCTCCTTGGTAGTACAGACGGCAGCTAAGGAGGCAGGATGCTCCTGGAAGTATTGCTCAATCATTTCTTGAACAGCGGCAGGAAGAACAGGATAGTTATAATCAATGGGCACAAGAGGCAACTCTTTGGACACAACCTCAGAAGGCTTGGTAGGTATGACATGCTGAAGCATCGCCAAAGAGCTATCAGGACCGGACACCACGGGGGCTTCAGTCACATGGACGGGTTTGTTCACCACTACCAATTGAAGCTGAGAAGAGCTACAAGAAGAACAATCCTGACTTTGGCTGGAAGCAGCTGCCACCAAACTAGGACCAGAAAACCAAGAGCGCACCACAGGTTTGTCCTCAATTACCAACGTACCTTGTTTGGAAGTGGACAGATTTGAGACCAGAGAAAGAATTTGGCTTACCAGGGCCTCAGTTGTGGTTAACAGGGAATCCCAAACCGCCAAATCCTGGGCAGTCTGGTCAACTACTAACCACAAAGCTGAGAGTTTGTTCACCTTGGGAACATCAATTGTACGGCAGTAGGTAAGAAACTGAGGAAGGAATACCGAAAGCGGAGGTGTACCCTGACAGAAGGCGTACAGCTTATGATATACTTTGAGCTCCTCAATAGATATACACAAGTTTTTTAACAAAGGGTATAGAGATGCACTCTCAGTTAAAACATATGGATTGCGCTCCACCGCGGACAACAACCATTCTTGAGCATGTTCGGAAACCTTTGTCATCACATGGTAAACTTGGGATTTCTGACTAAGGTTAGAGCCGGAATAAAATGATAAAGCTGAAAAAACTTCACGCGAAATTTCATCAGTGGGTGGAGCAGAAAAATAATCCGGACGCCAAAATGACATGACGCAACGGAAATAGGAAACAGAGGATCCAGTCTCTACAACTGCAGCTGGAGATGGAAACCAAAAATTAAAGAAAAGCCCAAACTGAAAACTCAGAAATGAACTGATGCAAATAAACATGGTAAACACAGATATCTCAACAGAGCAGGAGAAAAGAAACACAAATTCATGACAAACTGCTTCCAAAAACTCAGACATAGAAGAGTTGAGTAATGTGACAGAAATCACTGGATAATATGAAGCCGTTTCTAAATGATGGAGAATTACCACACAAATCCACATAGAATTGATGATTAACCACCAACGCAGCTTCAGAAATTTTTTTGTGAATTTTCCAATTGGTAACTCCAGGATTAAGTAGAACAATCAATCCTAAACAGAGTAAACCAAGATAAATGACCTGGGAAAGCATCAATGCATCTTCAGCATAGAATTCTGGGCATTGAGAAGTGACCCAATTTTCATCTTCAGGAATGGAGGGAGGAGCTACAAAATTGGCTGGCATGAAATTAACATTTTGTGGCACCAACAACAAAGTTCCAGATGCTGGACCCCATCTTCCTGAAATGATTCTGTTCAGAATCAGATTGTACGGGATATACCGCAACAACCCGAGCACAGGATGTATTTTAAAATTTAAAATTAGAACTTGGGATAATTGATTTTTATTGAGTAAATTTAGGAGGACTCAACTCTTAGAGTTGAAACAGGGAAAATTATTCAATATATATCAGAAAAATTGACTAAGCAATACCACCTGAGTCTTGATCTCCAATTTCTTTGGCATCTTCAAGTAAGTATCTAGTCCAGGTTGTAAAGAACCCTTGCGTGACCAGTTCCTGACAACCATGCCAATTAATGAGCTTATATCGGATGACCCTCATATTACGTTGATTTATCAACGTCAGTTTACAAGGGGGAGCTGGTTTCAGCTGGCATACTGGAGCAGCCATGACCCATTTTCAATCAACTTTTGGTTTAAATCCGTTAACTTGGTCAATTTTGATACAGGTTTTTTGGCCTTCCGTGCCTTTTTACTTGGACAGACAATACCCGGCATTATGAAACTTACCGTGACAGCTCCCACCATGATCCTCCCTAAGGACATGGGCTCCCGCCCCACCCAGGACTGTTCTATCAGGCTGCTGGCCGGTACCTGGGTTATGAGCTTGGATGTCTACTTTCACCCCTGTCCTACACTGCCTCCCCTGGAAGGCCTCTCAGAGCGGCTATTCCAGCCTTGCGTGGATGGCATCCTAGTGAACGGTTCCACTGGGATGGGAGCTGGACTTTGTAGGCCTAGCCCCCCTCTCTCACATCTTCCTGGTCCTTCTGTAGACTTGGTATAAGCAATTGGCTAAATTCAGGCAAACTTTGACAACATGTGTGGCTTTCTTGCAGTCAGCCATACTTTTCATAAACTTGATGGATATGAGATGCTTTGTATTGGGGATGTGTTGTCTAATGTCAGGAATGACAATTTGGATGCTCCTAAATCTCAAAATACGGAACCAGAGTTGAACCCTGGACAAAACCCTTTGCAGACCGCCAGGCTCATAGTTGCTACCAGCCCGCCAGGACCCAAACCCTTAGCTGTCCTGCAGGATTCTGCAAGCAAACCACCAGTGCAAGATGCCAAGAATTCCCCTGAGGTGCCAACACCTGACACTGGCAGTTTGTCCAGTGAAATAGACAAATCTCCCCCTGGGAATTATTCCAAACTCTCCCAAAGTCCCGAGGAAGGCACTGAACCCAAAGAGGCACCCAACATTTGAATCAATAAACAGAAGGATTTGAAGCCTTCTCACCCCAAAGAGGCCAGTGGCAGACCGCCAGTGCCGAGCGCCACACTGCCATCTGAGACACCCACTTCCAACCTGCCTGAGACCAGAAAACCCGACCAAGAAGTGAAGCCTGGCAGTGAGAGATAAATACCTGCCAGGCCAGGACCAAGACCAAAATCCCATTATCATCTTAAATAAAGGTTATGAGATATTGGTTTCCCCAATTCTTGCCGTATTTTATCCTTGTAATCTGCCAGTTCACTCAAAGATCATCCAGTCCACCCGCCAGGTGCCCCCTTTGGTCCCGTCCACTTCACAGAGTATCCCCTAAAGCCCGAGTACAGAGACTATACCAACAACATACTAGCCCGGGATCCCTTGGCTGGAATCACTGAGAGAACCAGATACAATCAAGAAGGCCCTTGGTACATTACCAAACCCGGCCTGTTCAGAGATAAATACAACTTCCTCCCTACCTACCAAATAGACATGGAGCCACCTGTCACCTCCAAGCCAATGCCTGCCTCCGCCGCCAAACTCCCTCTGGACCATACCAACAAGCTTTTTGGAATCATATATATAACTCTCACGGGAGTAATAGATACTATTGTTCCCGCCGCCGGTCTGTGGTTGTGGTTGGGCAAGTCAATATCCTACCTCATTAAGTTAGCACTAATCCTTTGGTGGGCCCTGCCCACCCAGTCCGCAACCTGCCAGTTCCCAGATGCTAGCGAGTCGGCCAGTCAGGGTTGGTTCCCTGACATCTAGCCCTTGGAGTGCGCTGGGTAGTGATGTCTGACTGGGCGACAATGGGCATCAGCGCCTGGGTGCAGTGTTCAGTGACCTTCTTCAAAAGCTTCTGTCCCTTAATAGAAAAGTGAAACTCTTGCTCTTTTTCTTGTCCCCTTCACTCACATATGGTCATATCTAGTGTCAATTATAACCTCACACCCCTTATACATACTTGCACTAGGTGCATCTTTGTGATATTCTGGAAGGTATACAAGAGAAATACACTCAGCTGTTCTTTTTCACAGTTCTGGATGCCTTAATCTTTTCAGACTTTCTTGTAAGCTTTGGGACCTTGGGATTGATGTCCTGATCCTCCTGGTATAAACAGCCTGGTGATGTATTTGGGTTGCCAAATTCCTATCATTGCTGAATGTTCTATTGACTGTTCCATCATCCTTGCATACCAGGGCTCTGCTGGTAGACCTCTTGACCGCCCATGGCCTCAGCACTCTCTGCTGGGTGGGCTTCCCTGTTGTTCGGGGTGTTTGAAGTTTCCCATTGAAGCAGATGAGAATTGCTACCACTATTATTGTGGTGCTTAATTTTGGGCTTCCTATACTGTTTCGGATACCATATGTTGCTCCCGTTGCCATATCATCTGCTTGTGCAGATCAAGTTTCTGTGTTTGATTTGGTTGGCCCCATTTTCGATATGCTTATTGCTTTTAAGAAATCTCTTTGATCTTGCGCAGTTAATACGCCCAGAAAAGACATTAGGAGTATCTTCATCCGATATCTGTTTCGGATTGCATGGATTGATTTAGACAGCTCAGCACCTAGGTACTATCTGTCATGCTCTGCTCGTGTTTTGTGAATTTAGGGTCGCTGTTACCTTGTTTCCATGTATGTATCTGCATTACAGTGAACAAACTCTGTGGGCCCTGCTCAAAACATGGAAGCACAGTTGGGCACTGGATGTGTGTGAGTTGAATGCTGACATGTCACGATCATGATCTTATTAGGTGACTTTGGCATGCTGTGTGTTTGATTTGGTTCGTCCATTAGAGCCAGTATTTTTGTTGATAAGATATGATTCTGTGTTTGATGTTATAACTTGTTTTATGTGTGACTTTAGTTTGCTCTGATCTAACTTTAGTTCATGTCTCACCACCTTGAAAAGTAAAGCAGTGTTTTGGAGGTGGTGCAGTAGAAATTAGGAGATATAGTCCTTTATAGTTTGTTTTAAGCTTCTTTGACTCAGTTTTTAGAGTTGTGATGTAGCTTTAGGATACCTCCAAGATGGAACCTTTGAGATGTACTCTACCAAAATGGTATCGTTGGATGAACTAGGATGCAGCTGACGATTTCAACAGGTAAACCAAAGCACCGGCCTAGAAGATGGTGGTTGGGGTTTGAAACCTTTGCAAAGTTAAAGTATGGGATTTATTGGCGCGGGGGTTTCGGGTTTGAAAAGGGTCATGTAGGTGTTCAGGTATTTCCTTGGCCTAAAGGTTAGCTGAGATCCACCCGGATAGCTTCGATATCCGCGCATAAACGCCGGGAAGCCCTTCCAGGCCACACCCGAAGCCCCAGCTAACGATGCCAACAAGGGTAGGGATACCCCACTCAGTGATGAACAGAGGTCCACCGGAATCTCCTTGGCAGGCATCCCTGCCCCCTTCCATGTAGCCCGCACACAGTTGATACTCGGGAAGGACCGGTGTTCCCCAGCCTTGGTAGATGCTGATACATTTAACCATATCAAAGTGCGGGACTTGGGTTTCCGGAAGTACCTTGGATTTCGGCCCATCAGTTTCAACCGAGCCCCACCCAGCAACAGTATAAGTGGCGGCAATATCTAGGCCAAGGGTTCCGCCATCAAGTAGAATCCCTGTAGGCGTGGTATCCGTGGAATTAAGCTTCCAGATGGCAACGTCGTTGATGACCGTCTCTGCATCATAGTTTGGATGCTTGATACGGGAAGTTACGCCAAGCCGTGTTGCTCCCTCGTCACCCTCGGGGACGTCAAAGTTGTGGCGATGCACCAAGGCTTCATAGTCCTTGTCCTCGCCATAGGTGCAATGGGCAGCCGTGATAACTGCGTTGTTAGCGAAGAGTGTGCCACCACAGAAGGGGGCCCGACTTTGAGCAACGACACCATGAAGTTATACTTGAAGGGCGGTTGCACTTCATGACCCTCTATAATAATCCGACAAGTCACGCTCACCGGCCCCAAAACAACTAACGCGTATGAGAGAAGCATATCAGCTATTCCCTCGGCACATGTGGGGTGGCCTTTCTGATATAGGCGCACATTTGGCCATTCGATGGACTCCAACTTACTCAACCAATAAGCAAGGGTCGCTCAAGCCCTTGATGTCAATATTTACCAACAGGTTCCTTGCACCGCCTTTTCTTAAATCCGACAATGTCATAATCTAGCCATCAACATGTCATCGGTGCTACATTGAACCCAAGCTCATCTTTATTTCAACGATATGCTAGCAAACGTATATCTAAGCTGGGGGATCAAGCAAACAGACCATTGCGTTTAAATCTGCCTTAAAAACTACATAACATTTGCCTCTTTAAATCAATTCCTAACCCTTTAATTCAACACTAAGCTTATTAGCCATTAAATCGGATTCAATCCATTGGAGACCCAAGGAAGACATCCTCCTCACGCGGACAGAATCAATCAGCAATAAACCATAGCCTTCCATTTTAAGGTATTCCTGGTCCAGACTTGATGCTACATAAGGGATCTCATTCCATAAAAATCAGGTATTATGCGTAATTTATTCATTGAAGAACAAGCCATGACGATAGTTCCCAGCTTGCTTGTAAGTTGGATCTTGTTTTAGGAGTGAGGTTGATAAACTTAAAGGCCATGTAGGGCTAAACAGATGCTTAGGAAGGGATCAGCCAATCACATAGCTTAAAGTATGGCAAATCAGAGAAGTGATTAAGATGGAGTGTACCAAAGTTTAGTTTTTTGCCAAGCACTACCTAACCTATAGGAAAGCTGGAATAAGTCAGGGGCCAGCTTTTCTACCTTTAGTTGTCATGAATTTCGAAGTCCACTGGTAAGTTCTTTTTGCAATTAAGGTAATCCCAGGGATATTTTTGCGCTACTTAATCTTACAAGCACTTCCATATTACATGGCCCATCTGATCTAAAAATGATTGCCGATTTCTCTAATCATTAAGTATAGCTTGAAACTATAATTGCCATATAATAGCTCGCTTGGAGTACATTTGAAATCATTGGATACGCTGTTAGAGAAGTAGACATCAATAAAACTAAGTTGCACTATTGGGTTCCGACTTCGTATGCAATTAATAAACTTTGGAAGAAAACTGCTCATGCCCTTCTATGCTCAGTGGAAAATAGAAATGCTTAAGCTAAACAAACTTTTGAACCCAAAACAGGAAGCATAAATAAGGTTGGGAAGGTCACAGTTTTTAATTTAAATTTCCATTTGAAATTTCTATTCCGATTTAAAAACAGTAACCTTCCCAACACTAAGCATATATAACAAGGCAGTCATGAAGTCTAGTTCTTAATAAAATAAAACACTGTTGGCCAGATTTTATCCACGCCAACCAGAAGGAGGCACCTTCCGGAAGGAACGATTTGGATAGAATCTACCAGGCGGCTTAAGGTCAAGCTTCCTTTCGATGATCCGATTGACTCTGTGCTCTTCCTTGGCCCATCTTTTCTTCTCCTGGAGGTTCAGTCTTCGCTTTTTGTTTTTAGAAAGTTTCTTTTCGGGTGTGGGATCCCACGGCAAGGCTATGACTTTGTTGGCATAGAAATGCATTTCCTAAATTAGCAGTTAATATCAGAGTTAACGTGTGATGTACCCATGGAATTTTGGAGTCAGAAACAATGTTTTCGTGGGAAATGGCTACGCTGGCAAACTTATTCATTTGCTCGATCGATCTAGGAGTAAAAAGTTGGTATTTGAAAAGTGTACATATTTCCCCCTTAAACACCTTCCAAGAAAGAGAATTAAAAGGCTAAGTCGAGATCGGTTCGCGGAACAGCAAGTCGTGAAGTAGACGTAATGTTTGATAATTTAAAATATTCAGCTCTCTAGCTGCTTGTATAAAATCGTTGTGAGATACTTAAATTCTATTCGAGTTCTCAAGCATTGTTATTTAGCAGCTAAACTGTGCATCATTGGATGTTTTAATAATTAAGAAAAACTAAGCCAAAGTCCCAACTATCAAGTCCCGGAATAAAAAATTATATTAATGAATCTTCTTGTGCATTTTGAGAAACATCAAAGGATATCTATTCTAGTCTGTTTTGTTGAAAAATATTCAGCTAAAGCATAGCTTAAAAAACAAGACTCGGGGTGTCCTTAAAAAATGATTCATGAAGGAAACTCAGTAAAAGTGAACGCTTGATGATAAAAAAACAAGTAACTGGTGCTTACTCATCAGCCTCGAAATAGTCATCGCCACGTACCAGCTCCAAACTTTCGGGAGCTGCCTCTAGTTGGATCACCTTTGATGCTGAGGAGAAAAGCCTAAATCCCTAGCAGGTTATTGCCAGCTGAAATCGACAAATTACGATATTTTCCAACTCATCTGAACTAGAGTCAGGCTCTGCCCCATCCTGATCTAGAAACAGCATGTCAGACCCTGAAAAAGCTTCCAAACTCGTTATATGTTTTACCTAGGACCCCGGTTGCCTCGACAAAGGTTTGGTTGAATTTTGCCTCAAGAAGTTTCAGCGTGGAGTGGGGATCCTCTTCGATCTCGGTATTGAAGACATGCACCTCCTTTTCAAGATCAGACCGGGCAACTTTAACAGTTTTGGTGTATACGTTTGACATGGACTAGATGAATTATAACAGTTGGAGATGTGCAGGTGTGATGGAACCAGAAGATGGATTCAAGGCCAACTTCAGATCAAGAAACCTCACAGAACATTGTAATAGAAGGGAGCTAAATACTTAATCTCACACCTAGGGCTGCAGTGGATCTGGGACAAATGGCTGCTTTATAAAAAAACAGCCATTCATCTCAGATCAGGGAATGTTTCTGGAAATTTGTCATAGCTACGATTTTTCCGGAATCGTTTCTGTACATATCTACAGACAGATGTTTATTTCTGGATTTTTTAACAATAAAAATCATCTTTTTTTGTTCAAATTTTAAAATAAAAAATATAAAAATTTGAATTTGACTTTTCGATTTAAAAATAAATAAAAATTATTTGAATAATATAAAGAAATTTGGCTCATCCAGAAAGAACAAAGCCGTCTTCAGCCGTTTTTTTTTAGAAATTTTGGATTCCCCTAGGTAGGGGAATCCAGAAATGTGACATGTTTTTAATCCGCCACAGCCCTACTTGCACACAGCTAGGGCTGTGTCGGCCCAGAAAAGGGACGATTACGGCAAATGCCGTAATTGCCTTCCCGTACCCTTCTTTCGGATTCCCCTATGCTGGGGGAATCCGAAATTTCATAAAAAAGAAGGCCTTGAAAGGCCTACTGTTTTCCGGCTGGCCAGAATTTTTTTTTAAAATAAAAAACTATTTTTTAAAATTAAATTTCAAATTTGACTATTTTACTTTTAAAATAAAGAAAGTGAAAAAATATAAATTTTTTATTTAAAAAAATCCGGAAGTTTAACTTCTGGATTTGCTAAAAAATAAAATGATTTCAAGTGAATCTTCTTTGAGAAGATTCTCTTGAAATTGTTTCCAGATTTCGGACGGGTGGCTTCTTTTTAGAAAAAAGCCACCCGTCCAAAATCTGACGCAGCCCTACACACTGCTCCAAAAACTGGCTATCCAATCAGCAAGTTGCAAGTGGTTGGGAGCTTAATTTTGATTCTGTCCCATATTCATAGACAAGTGTG
>QTSX02006813.1:0-24713 GCA_014839935.2 Entomophthora muscae
CCCAAAGTTGGCCTTGAGGTATTTGCGATAAGCCTCTAGCGCCAAGGTCGTCTTGAGCTCCCTATTGATGACCACCTGGCAAACTTTCCAACTGGCCTTGGTGCAGGCCTTGCCTTGCCTCTGCGTGACAACCTTCCCAATCCACTGGGGCTTGAAGTACTCATGGAAAGGCTTGAACTCTGAGTGCTTTACTACATAAGGATCCTTTGAGAGAACCTTGAGCCCCTTCACAGTGTGCTCTGTCTTTAAAAAAGCCAAGGCACTAAATTGTGCAAGCACAAATTTGCAGGTGTCCAAAGAGTCCCTCTGGCTCAACCTACTTAGCTCAGCATGGGCCTGCACATTCCAAGCAACTGCTTGGTAGTAGTGGAAGTGGCACCCCTGCACCTCCCTGCTGAACAGCTTCTCAAATACATTGAACTGAGCAGGTTTGAAGTTCATGATGCATATGTGAGGCCCCAGAGCTCTCAGCCTTACCTTTTCCTCCAATTCCAGTGTGGCATGGTCCTTGTCAGCGGCAGGAGGGTTGGTGCAGGTGTAGGGAGGGGGGTCTTTTTGGCATTGTTGTTGTCAGAAAGGAGGAAAAGTGCTTGGTGGGGGATGGTAAAAGCACAGGTATAGATGGCCTCAGTGGGCCCAGGAAGAAGAAAGAACGCAAGTGGAATCACCCAGATGTCAATCTGGGCATGGATCATCCAGAGCTGCTTGAACATCTGGGGGCAAGTGGAGAAGGTACCATCAACTAGCCAGGTTAAAGCCCTTTTTAACTCCAGCAGGTTCTGCTGGGTGGCATAGCAGATTATGCAGTCATTGCTGCTAGGCCCATTGTCATGGAGGAGGAAGCACTCCTCACTCAGAAGCTGCTTGAGCTTATGGGTGAGCGTAAGCTCCAAGAGGACGTCTGAAGCCTTGGGGGGAGGGGGATTGGCAGCAATACACTTATTGCTTATGAACTCAACCAACTGCTCTTGAGTTGGCATCAACTTGAGATTGTTGGGTTTTAAATGCTGTAGGGCCTTTATATCCAGATCAGATGCCCTGAGGTGAGAGGATGTTGGGATCACCTGGACAAGGTACCATCTTAAGCATCTCAGGTAATAAGATGATTGGGGGGCTTACAAGAGTGCTCCTCCTTCTCAGCAGTTACTTACTCCCAGCCCGTCGGTGTTTAACTGGGCCCCACAAGTCTTATCCTCACAAACAAAGTGCTTGCTCTTGGTCTGCATGCTTTTGGTTATTACAATTGAAGATGTAATTGTCAGCAACAGTAGCCAGGGCTTCCCTTTACTGACATGATGGGGAAGTAATGGGGGAAGAGCTTGGGGACTTTAAACTCTCTGTCCACATTGCAGATATTTTGGATGGCCAGTAGATCCCAAGCCACATGACCAGAAGCTTTGAACCTCTTGGAGTACTCCTCAGGCTCATCTTGTGGATCAGATGGAGGGAGGGGGAGAGAGAGGAGTGGGAGGGAAGGGTTCTTTGAGGCCTGCTTGGATGCCTCCTTTTTCTTACCAGAAGAAGAAGTGGGCTCCTTGGCAGCCTTTGACTTCTTGGTATGTTGCTCCTTTGTGGGCTCAGAGTTAGCCTCTGAGTGGTAAAAGGAGTGGTTGATAAAATCACCATCAGATTTATTGGGGGAGGAATTTTTGGGGGAAGGTGAAGGGGATGTGGAAGATGAGGGTGGAGAGGGCAAGAGTAGGAGGAGATGGGGTTAGAGACTTTGCCTTTGCAGACTTCTTGGCAAGCTTGGGAGTGGAGGCAGTTTCTTTGGAGCCCTTGGAGGCTTAGCATTTGGGTTGTTGTCTGTGCTTGTCTGATCTTGTCTAAAGAAAAGTTTAGTTTTGTAAATAAAACAGTGTAAAAAATATGAAACACAGAGGT
This sequence comes from Entomophthora muscae, assembly GCA_014839935.2. Classification (NCBI taxonomy): domain Eukaryota; kingdom Fungi; phylum Entomophthoromycota; class Entomophthoromycetes; order Entomophthorales; family Entomophthoraceae; genus Entomophthora; species Entomophthora muscae. Next base: position 1,885 of record QTSX02006813.1, read on the forward strand.
AAAGCAAAGTAAAAGTTAAATGAAAAGTATGCAAATAAAGTTTTAATTATCAAGAAAAAACATAAAAAAGTAAATAGAAGCAAAATAGAAACTCAAAGTATAGTTATAAAGGTTAAAACATAGAAAATAAGTGAATTTATGATGAAGCATCAAAGATGTTAGGTTCAGCATAACATCTTAGTGCTAAATCAATGTAAAAGTATAATTAAAAATCAAAAATATATATGAAAATTATATGGAGAGTAGCAGGAAAAGTAGTAGATTATAATTGCAAAAAAATAAAAAATTATTATGTGGAATTTTTTTATTGGGAGTTGAAAATTCAAAACATAGTAAAGTGTCAAGTTTGGCACTGTCAATCAGCTGGGAAAAGCTGAATTCTCACTGTCAAGTATGCCAGAGTTGAGCAGAAAAATAAAATTTACTATGTTTTTTACATATAAAACTTGCTTAAATTTAAAACAGGTTTGAAAGTCAACCCAAAAGCAAAGCAGTTTCAAATGCTTGAAAATAAAAAATACAACATAATTTAAAAAAGTAAATGATTAGGAAGGTGTTTATTAGTGTTTAATTTATTCTGTGAGGAGCTGGGAGTGACTTATTTACCATAGTGTTGATTAAAACGTTAAAAAGCACTCTGTATTAATCCCCAAGTTAAAGTGTTGAGTGTACAAGTGTTAAGTGGCGCTCATAGTGTGTCACATATTAATTTAGCCTTAATTCTGAGCCTTTGATTAGTTAAATCCAAAACCAATCAGGTGGCAAGTGGATAGAGTCAAACAAAGAAGATGCCAAGTTTCTGTTTTTTATAAACTACATATGAAATCTCTTAATAAATTGGACTTAATTTTTGTGGCATCACTTAATCCACAAACCCGGGAATGACATAATGTAAAACAAGTGGGGTATTTAATTAATATCTATACCACTAAATCCAGTATATTGGTTCTTGGGAGCCTAATTGATGACTATGGACACTAATAATAAAAATATAATAGTAAATAACAAATTTTATATAAGTGCATATGTGTTTTATTAATAAAATTAAGATTTGGCTTAAAAAGTGTCAAACTGGTCACTTTTTATTTTTAGAGTGTCAAACACAAGTAGTTTTAATTTCAATTAGTAAATTTACTTATAAATTGCCCCTTAAATTGGTATTTTAGCTAACCAAATTATTAAACAGAGTCAATTTCAAGTAAATTTAACCTTGGTTTTTGGTTTGAACCCCTAAATTACTAGTAAAAATTAGCTTTAAAATCAGTCAAGCCAAAAATACTAATAGATTCACATATGCAACACTTGACTCCCTGGTACTTGAAACTTTGTCAAGTACCAGGGAGTTGATCACCAGGGAGTCAAACTTACCACAGTTGCCGGCCAAGGCACTGGGGCTGAACCCAGTGCCCCTGTAAATCCTTGCTTGCAAGATAAGTAGCATGGTGGGCAGGTGTTTGGGCCACACAGTGTTAGGGTGCTTCTGTAAGAGCTTGACAATTAGTTGGACCAGTGAACCATTTAGACGCTCCACACGCCCATTGGCTTGGGGATGATTGGGGGCCAGGACTATTCTTTGGAGGGCATTTTTGGTGCAGGACACCTCCATGACGTGCCCCACAAGCTCAGGCCCACCATCTGTGATAAGACACTTGGGCCACCCAAAGCAGGCCACAATCTCTTTGCCAATGAAGAGGGTGATAGTAGTGGCAGTGTGGTTAGTGGTTGCCCACACTACTGGCCAATAGGTGAAATAATCAATGGCTATAATGATGTACTTCTTGCCTAGCCTATCCTTGGGGAGGGGTCTAATAATGTTAAGTGCCCACTGTTTCAAGGGTTCCATGGCTTTGATGGGCAGGACGGACTTGGGGAGCGTAGGCTTTGATGTATTCTTCTCATACAACACACAGGTTTTGAGGAGGTCCAAGATGTCTTGGCGCATGCATAGGCCACCAAACCTTATGCTTCATTATTTTGAAGAGGTTAAGTCCTCTGATGTGACCCAAGATGTGGTGGCAATACAGTATGGTATCCCCTAGCTGGATGATGGAAGTATACAGCGTCTTCTCACCAGTCTGCTGCTTGGCAACAGACGTTACCAGCATCAGCAGTGAACTGGCTTTTGCTGTCCTTTAATTTGGAGATAGTTGCTGACTTGAGGCCTTTGTAGTGGGTTGCTTCAGGATGCAGATAGAGCATTGGCAAGTCTTAATCTAGTTCATTGTCCCCTGTGATAGACACTATATATAATCTGGAGAGGGTATCAGCTGTGACAAGCTCCTTTCCAGGCTTGTATTTGATGTGTAGTTGGTAAGGGGACAGGCGTTTGACCCAGCCTTTCTGAAGTTGTGTCAAATGGGACTGTGTATTAAAGTACTGGAGCAACTTGTGGTCTGTCAGGACTTAGGGTGAAAAGGTGGCTACCTCCAGGTGACAACACCATTTCTTGACACAGTGCACAATTGCCGCTAACTCTTTGTCATGTATGGGGTAGTATTACTCTGAGTTGGTGAGCTTCCTGGATATGTAGGCCACGGGGAGGAAGACACTTTTGTCAGTTTCTGTAAATTGACTCCCCTCTTTAGCCTTGGATAGGACAATCTTCCTGCATTTTACAAGAAAATCTGCTCAAAAGCCAGCCAAGCCCCTTAATTCTCTTGAGGATTTAGCCCACACAGTTGATGAGAGATTTATGTTACCATACTCTTCCCAGGTGGTAAATACTGATGCTCTGAACTCTTTGCCAACTTGGGAGAAATTCTTGATTAATTTAGACTATTTTTTGGCTTGGGCTCATCTGCACTTGAAATTAATAAAGTCTAAACAACCAGGTTGTGCTACTGCTAAATCATCAAATTCCAATCTAACTGGATTGAATGATGACCCTCACCATTCAATTAACACTAGCCAATCAGAGTTGCAATTGGAAATTATTACAAAGCCCTCCAGTCTGCTGGACTTGCCTTGCAAATTTTCTCTTGCAGCCAATCAAACCCGCGCCCCTGGGTCAGGTAACCTTGAAACATGAACTTCACCCTTAAAGCAAGACAGGGGACTTTCAGTCCCCTGCTTGCTCATTCTATCAATTAAAGTTACAATTTTAGAAAATTCAGTTGACTCTTGGGCTCCTCTTGGCCCTCTTTATTTTCCTGGTTTTGTTAGAATTTTCTTTACTATTCACTACCTTCTTAGCTTCTCCCTGGTTCCTGGCATCCTTTTTGAAGCCTCTAGAGATAAAGTTAGTGTTGACAAGACTGCTTACCTCTCCTGATTTCAAAAACCTAGTTTGAACACTTGAATTTAGTATTAAAAACATTATATATACTTACATTTAGTGTTAATTCATCTCCTGTTTGCTTTGCTGTCCCCTTTACTACATATACGTTTCAAATAGCACTCCCTGTTATTTAACTAAGCGTATAGCTTGTATTTGCCACCTCCTGCACTTTGAAAACTCCCCCAGAAGGTTTAATACCATCAGAATCTCCTTTTTCTTTGGTCCTGTAAAAATAGCCTAAATAAACTTGATTTTCTTGAGCTGTTACTCATTTTGTAAATGCTGGCCTCTTTCCTGAAGTTTGTGGCCTTCACCTTGGCTACTGACCTGGTGATGATATGGACCACTTCTCCAGATCTTTGGAGCTGTGTTTCCCATACCTTCCACCACATTGGGAGGAATATCAGTCAACTTGTGCACATGTTTGAGGACCTCCCTGGACAGGCTCAGGACATTCTTGTTACCAGTGAGAATATTATAAGAAGCCTGACCTGTGATGACCTCAAGCTCTCTGCCCTTAAATCAGTCCCCTCAATGGCCCCTAGCTTGGCTCCTCCATTTTCTCCTTCCTTAGAGGTTCCAGTTACTCAGGTCCAAGAGGAGGATTCAGGAAGTCAAGAGTCTGCACCTGAGGGTGCTCTGTGGTTACTTGGTGGCATGGTTTTGATGGGTTTGGACTTCTACTTTCCCTAACTATCTGCTGTGTCCTCTTTATGGACGCCACTTTGAGCAACCATACCAGTCTTGCATTGGAGGGTGTCCTGGTGGATCCTTCCCCCAGTATGGGAGCAAAACTTAGTTAGTTCAGCACCCTCTCTCACAGTTTCCACCCACAGCACATCCCCTATGGCTCTATCAGAGGCATCAGTCTTGAGCTTGTACCGGCAGTTCCAATTGGGGAACTGCAATAAAGGTGCAGCTATAAGTCTTTGCTTCAACGTCTCAAAGGCTTGATCCCTACCAGGGGTCCATTGGAAGTGTTGTTTGGTGTTTAGGAGTTTGGTGAGAGGTGAAATTACTTCTCTGAAATTGGGGGTAAACTTGCGCACATAGGCAACCATGCCTAAGAATGTATGCACCTGGCCCACATTGGTGGGAGATGGCATGCTTGTGATTGCCTTAATTTTGGCAGAGTTGGGATTTACTCCCTGGGCAGAGATGGTGTGCCCAATGAATAGGAGCTCTGACCTGAGAAATTTGCTTTTGGAAGGCTTGGCCTTCAGTTGGTTTTTACAAAGGGTGTCAAGGACAGCACAGAGGTGTTGGAGGTGGGTGGTTTGATCTTGACTGAAGACAATGATGTTGTCAAGGTACACAATAACACACTTTCCAATCAGATCCTCAAATGCTTTGTTCATTAACATGGCAAAGGTGGAATTAGCGTTGGTCATCCCAAAGCTCATGACCTAGCAATCAAACAACTTGTAGCATGTGCGGAAGGCAGTTTTTGCCTTGTCTCTCTGGTGCAATGCAGACCTGGTTGTACCCCACAGTGAGATCAATCTTGCTAAAGATCTTTGTACCTGCAAGTGTGTCAAACAGATCATCAGTCAATGGAAGGGGGTATTTGTTCCTGACAGTCACTTTGTTCAAGGCACATTAGTCAGTTCACCAACCAAAGAGACCTGTCCTTCATGGCTACAAAGAAGACTGCAGCACTAGTAGGGTGAGAGGGAGGGGCAGATGAAGCCCTTGTTGAGTGTGTCCACAAGGTGTTGACAGAGAGTTTTGTCTTCCTTGGGCGTCAGACAATAAAGGGGACATGCCTTGGGCAGTGACCCTTGTAGGTGTACAGCATGTTGTATCTCTTGGGGAGTGGGCAAAGGTCCAGCATTTAGCTAAATACATCATTATATTCCTTGAGGAGTGCGGCAAGTACTGGTGGGAGAGGTGTGGCCAAGGGGAGAGCCACAAGTGATTTGGCGCAGATACTTTGACTGAACATTGATTAAAGTCCAGTTTCCCCCTTGAAATTATACATACCCATCTCTGTGATTCTGACAAACACAGTATCATAGAGTAACTTGCTCATTTTGATAGGATAGATCAAAAACCCACAACATTCCTGTTAAGGGTGATGACAGACGTATCCCAGTCAATATAGGGACAGTTGTGCTGCAGCCAGTCAAGACCAGCAATGACGTTATGGCTGAGCCCTGCCATAATTGGTCCAGAGAGCTTAACCTGGATATTCCCCATTCTCAGGGAGAAGGGTACTGTCTCATGAGTAATTGCCACTCTCTGGGAGTCAGCTACTTGTGCTGCCTTGATGCAGCTGGGCACTTGGTCTAGTTGTTGATAGTCAGTGAACGTCTGGTCAACCATAGTGTGATCATCCCCAGTATCTACCAAAAGTTTGTGGGTGTTCCCACAGAAACAGAAGGGATAGACCAAGTGGGTTACTTTATCTGAAGAAAGGCTTTCTTGGAGAACAGGGCCATTGCTATGAACCTGGAAGACGTTGAGAGTTTCAACATCATGCAAATTGTAAGTGCTGGGTTTTTTTTTGAGGAAAGATTGAGAGCAATGGTCAAGTGGAGTTTTAGAACCTCTTGTATCTACAACCCCCAGGCTTTTCCTGGGTCCTCAATTTTCTCTAATTGGAGTTCCCCCTTGCAGGGAGCTTAGCCCCATTCTCTTCTTGGCAGGGCTGGCGGCAGCCCACTTGATTGTGGGCACTATCAGGTGTGGGGTGAGACTGAGGTGGTGCGTATTAGACCTACAGAAGCCCACAGAATCCTGATTATTGGCCTCCACAATAGCCTTGTAACAGTCATTGATGGAAGTACAGTGCCCCACAGGAACCCACTTGCAGATATGGGGTTTGAGCTCATTGACTATTAACGTAAGGAGCATGGCATTTCTGTTGGTGGCAGCTTCTGGGGAGGCAGTAAGGGCTTGTTACCAGGATTCAAGATAATCAGGGACAGACCTGGTCTGTTTAATGGCCAGGAGGGGAGTTCTCACCATAATAGCTGAAAAGGTTTCGCTGTAGCAGGACTTTGTGGTGTCCCTGAATAATGCCCAAGTAACATCTATCTCTTGGCTGACCCAGTTGGTCTTGGTAGATAATATACCCCTTGGGAATTGGAAGGAAATTTTCTTGATGGGAAGTAGCCATACAGCTTGTACTCCTTCCTTTCTTGGGGGGTTTTTTTTAGGTAGATTGTGAACCTACCGCTGCTACCACTGTTGCAACTGAACCAATTGGAGTTCAGTATTTGATTGGGGAAAACAACAGTCTAATAGAAAGGACAGAAATGAATAGAATAAGGTATTGTTTATTGCAGAATATTGTGATTAATATACTATATGGGGAAAGCCACAAGGCCACAAGGGGGTGACATAGTGGCATGTTCCATGTAAGGTTGAAGCCAAGGAATAACTTGAATGGGGATCAGCAAAGTCAAATTGGCAACACTACTAATTGGGAGATAGCGCCTGCAATTTGACCTTGCCCTGAGATTGATCCATGTAGTTAGATATGTCACAGGACAGCTCATTGAGCGTTTCCTGTGTACTGTAAGATACTTTAGCAGGCAAGGAGGGAAACTTGGTTGCAACAGTATCAAACTTTAAAATTCAGGTTTCTAATAGGTTCAACTGGGGTAATCTATCAATTTTTCAGCAAAAAGATATCAACCTTATACTAAACCTGTAAGCAACCATATATCTCTGATGATTTTAATGAGTATTTATTGGAACATCAAACCAATCTTTTAAGATATAGGGATTTCATTTTGCTGGCGCACAATGCCAAGAACTCTTTACAGGCAATAACTAAGAGCAAGGGGCTAACACTACTTATATACTGTAGATTCAGAACCTGTTGGCAAAAATACAGGATTTTCAAACTCTTTTATGTAAACTCACTAAAATAGAGTAATTTTCATCCCAGAAAAACTTGCTTTTTATATAAAGGGATGAAAATATTCCATTATGATAGTGAGTTTACACAAAAGAATTTGACAATTCCACATTTTTTCCAACAGGTTCTGAATCTACAGTATACATACAGTATAATAAAGAGATATGTATTTTTTCACTGTTAGAACTGGTGCCCTGTTGTTTGGACCCCACCAGGAGACCATCACTTACCAGGGCAATCACAGGGCACTTATACAGAAATAAGTTAAAATTGATATATACTTAGTCAATGAAACACCTGTGCCACCTGAAAAATTGATTGAATCATAGTCTGCTTTATCTAGGTATGCCAGCTCAAGTCCAACTCCAAACAAAGGCCAATAACTTTTAAGCAATCAAGCTGTTCAGGAGATCAAGGCAATGGATGGAGGTGGGTAGACTTTTGGAAAGATTTTATAAACCCCTCAGGTCCACTCTGGCAACTAATATGGGGGAGCTCTAAGGTTTTTGGAAGCAGTAAAGCATCATTGAGATGAATTCTATACACCCCAACAGGCATTTGGATGCAAAAAACATATTCTAGCATGTTATTGCTTTTAAAAACAACCCTTACATAATTCTCACCCAGGTCAGCTATCAGCTGGGGCTCTGATATATCTGAGCATCCAAGTCAGATGGCCCAGGTATAGATCCATAGTGCTGAAATCTTGGTGCAACTATTCTCCTAACATTATGAGGATAGCTGGGCCAGTTCTGAAAGTACATGGTATATGCCAGAATTTTTGGTGCTGTAAAGAAGTCTCCTGGCACCAAACATCAACTATATAATATCTGTACCATGTTACAAACTTCTTGTAACTACCAGGACTATAGATCTAAAAAAGCCAAAATGACATCAATTGGTAAAAGAACAATCCCATGCTGATTTTAGAGGCACTCTTTTGGAAGTTTTCCCAAGATAGACATCATTTTATTAGACTTTGGCCAGTTATATTTGCGGTTCAAAATAAACTCATCCTAGAGGCCATGCTCAAGACACAAAATTTAATAGGGGCCAGATATACAGTATAACCAGTATACCATATAAAATATAGCCAGGTTGCAGAGGATTTAATAGAAGGGGTGGGGCCAAGCCCTTTGCTTACCCCAGGCCATGCAGACCATTATCTTACAGATCTGGTATTTTACAACCCTTTCAAAATAGTCAGAGCCAGATATTCCCAGGAATTTATTGGTAGTCACCTAGATTAAGATGGATGTAATGGCCTCTTATCTCAGCAAGATGTCTCATATCTTACATAAGAGTTGGTATTCTATATTTTGAATGCAAGAAATAGCTTCCAATATCCTCAAATACACTTTTATCACTCTTCACTTTTTACACCTTCTCTGACTGTTACATAGGAGAGGTGAAAAGTGGTGCCTGATGCAGCCTGTGCTATTGGAAGTGGGGGTTTAGCATCTACTTTATCATCTTAATAGAGTAGTTTTCAACCCTGTTGAGATAGATAAAAATAGTTCAGTTCATAACAAATGGGTTCCATCACACAAAAAAATTCAGCTGGAACCAGTTAAAGGTCAACTTAAACCATAAAAGCTCATCTATCTAGGTCAGAATCATAAAACTATCCAATTTCACAACAAAATCAAAGGCAAATATAAAATCCTGAAATAAAGACAGCAAAATAACATGTCTTCACTTTCAAAAAAACATAAACCAGCCACATTCTGAGGCAGTCTACATCAATTAGTGATGATAGCTGTGTAAAAAATATGATACAGACAGAGAAAAAATGAGGTTCAGCCACAAAAGTGATATTTTTAAGCCTGAAAAACCCCATTTTTCTAAGAATCTTGATTAGTTTTATGACTCAAAATAGGAATAGTGGCTTCCAGGAGCAGATCCACCAATATCTGTTCCAGGGACCACAGCATTGTCTTCAATGTACATGCTTCTAACTCTGGCCATCTATTTCCAAGAGAGCGTGTCAAATGGGAGCACATACTTAAACAAAATTAATCCAATATAGATACTTTGCTTTTCTGTTCTTAATAGAATTTCATTGCCTTTTTGTTTACAGCAGTTTTTACAACCAACAAAACATTTGACGTTGTTGAGAAGAGTACCTGGAGCAGCCACAAGCCCAGGTTTATGAGCAACAAAGCACAGCTAATATGCATCTCATGTACACCCAGCTCAACCTAAGTTGCAAAAGGGATAAGAGGTATGTTTTGCCAGGCTCAGCTGTGGGCCAAGTTTGTACAATCCATACCTGGACCTCAAGATCAGGCCTAACCTCAGCCTACAGTATGTAAGGAAATCCAAGCAACTGTGCTTCCTCCACATGGATTTGCTAATTCTGGGGTAAACCAGGCCAATCACACTGAACCAAACCTAACCTGGGTGCTGGCATAGTAAGTGTACCCCACAAGCAGCAACTGATAACCAATGAAATTTTTGAGGAGATGTGGAGCCTTGATAAAAGCAGCAAGACCTTTGCTGAAATTCCATTTGCCTACAATTTGAGGAGGAAGAAGTCAGACAAAAATTTTGACTATCATGAAGAGAGATGATGCAAAGATTACCAAGAAGCAGAAAAAAAGCTATATTGCCAGCTCAATGATGTTTATCCTATCATTCTTGACCCTATCCAATGTGTTTTATACCTCCAAATGACTGAAGTAATACACTTGCTTAGAGTTCATTGTATCTTTATTGATTTCTGCACTGCACAGCTCTGGATACATGGGCTTATTGTTAGCATCCCAGTTCTGAACAATCTTATAGGCTACAAGTAGAATAGTGGCAAATTATTAACACACATCCAAGAAATTAACGCCACAATCACCTGCTGATTGTCTATAATGTTGGACAATATCATTTCTTTATCTTATTATAAATTGGAATAACATGTCCAGGATTACAGAAATGTGGAGAAAATAACACCTCTGAGATTAAAAGAAAGTAAAGACAGGTCACATCCATTGGTATATTTTTGGCAGCTTTCCTCAAAGGGACTGTGTTATACTGAACCTTGTTGTAGAGGATCCAGAAAATTCTTGCTTGATTTTTCATTATCCCTGCCTGACTCTTTTTTGGTATAACAGGGAATCCTTTATTCAAGATTCAATGAGCTCAGATTCCAGGCAAGCAATCTTGGCATTCTACTTCCTGCCATCTGGTGATCACTTTTCTGCTCTTCAATTCACATAGGCTTAGCTATAGAACATATATCTTATCCCATAGTAGTCTTATTTAGTTAAATCTAAAAATAAACTTGAAATTATCTACAGGAAAGCAATAACTGCCATGCAAACATGTTTATTTCTTATAATCATGTTTCATTATACAGTGATTTTTAAACCTGTTGAGATAAACAAAAATCTCAGTCTAAAAATGTAATCAAAGTGGATCCAATTCTATTGTAATTTAATATAAATTCCTTGGATTTTGTTTTTGATTTTAGACTGATATTTTTTATCTCAAAAAGTTTGAAAACTACTGCATACTATTTGAGGTATAATTAGCTGAAAACTCCTCTGGTTCCAGAATCACACCTATATTCCTATCATGTGATCTATGGAATATTGGAGTCATTCAATAAAGACCTTTACCAAAAAGAACTTTAAAGTCTTAACCTATAAGAATGTGTCCTGGTACATTCCAGAATAAACATATTTCTGCTGTGGACATTTACTTCCATGTCTTAAAGCATTCCAGACTTATAGCACCAAAAACCTGTGAATATCCTTATTCCTGATCCAAGCTTTGATTTATCCCCCTGGAAAACATCTTATTGTACCTTAATACCTAGACATTAGTGTCTTCCTTTGATATTTTTTGCATTAATTATTTTTTTGCAATTAATACCCAACAAAAGGTTTGAAATTTAAGCCAGGCGCCCCTGTAGTGCCCAGAAATGCTTCTAGGCGGCGCCTCAGAGCCTCAGCACCTGAAACATGCACTGGGCAGTGCTTTAAAAATTAATTACATGATGTAGGTGGATTTTAAGCCTGTTAAATTTATGGATATATTGCTTTTAAACCACTAAGTGGGGTTTATCTTTGGTTAGCCTTAATCTTTTCCCTTGACATATTTAAGACCATTATAGCCATATGATTAACTCTGCAAATTTACTCCCCATTTAGCCCTGGATAATACAATCTATCCCCATTGTAAGAAAAACCTCCCAAAGTCCAGCCAAACCCCTCAATTATTTTGAGTATTTAGCACACACCATGATGAAAGATTTTTATTTACATACCCCATATACTCTCCTGCTTTCACTGTTTGCCTTGGGAAGAAACACCTGATCAATTTGGGTTATTATTTGGCTTGGTGTCAACTGTTGTTAAAGGCTATTAGAACTGGTCAATCAAAACAACCCACATTTGTTCCTCCAGTTTTAAATGGATCTCAAAAATCACAACTACACTCCATCCAATCAAATGGTGGCTCAGAAATTAGTATGGAACTCTCCAGTCCTCCTGGCTTTGCCATCAAAATTTATCTCCCCAACAAATCAGGTTGAGCCAAATGTATCAGGTGACCACACAACCTGAAATTATGCCTTAAAATCAAGCAAGGACTCTTTTGGTCACCTTGCTTGTTCATTCTTAACCCACAATAAAGCACTAAGGCTTTACAGTACTTTCAGTGTCAATTTGAAATCTTGGTTGAGCTCTCTAAAATTCAAACTGTTAGTAGAAATATCTCATATCTTTACCTGTATTTTGGCCCCTCAGTTTTTAGCTGCTTACCCAAAACAGCTAAGCTTGACGTTAGTGTATAATTACATACTTAATTGCTTTTGCTTTTGAAACCCAACTTTGAACCTAGTATTTCAGTTAAAAATTAGTATAAATTCCTATTTTTACTTTTAAATTCTCTTTTTTTCTTGATTTTGAACCTGGACTTAATATATTTCACCATTGAAGTCCACTATGGTGCTTCTCAAGTTATCCCCAAGAAAGCAGGTTTCTTTGTCTTCTTCTCCAGTTAACTACCACTCTGGAACACATTTTTATAACTGTGAGGCCCAAAATTGATACCCAAGGACTCCACATTTCTTGGAGATCTTAGAAACAATACACCCACTTCTCAAATTTACTGTGTTTTCTGTGTCCCCTGTTTTGCCCTTCATATGGAATACCTCACCTGACCTCTTGGGTAGAATTTTCTCCTCTGCTTTTCTTGTGGGAGATGACCCCTCCAGACTCCTGTATCTTCTGGATGATATCCCTGGAAAGGCAAATGATCTCCTCTCCTCTGGAGAAATCCTAGTCAAGAGCCTCACTTGTAATGACTTGGACTCATAACTTCCCAATCCTGGCCCAGTTACCTCTTCTTTTGTAAAAATCTTCTGTGCCTTCCTCCCCCTTTTGGAGGAGGAGATGCCTGTCTCCTGCAGGCCACCTGAAGCTCCAGAGCGGGTCTCCATGTGCTCCCCCTGGTTAGTCACTGGCCTGCTATTGATGGGATTGAATGCCTATTTCCCCCAATTGTCTCCAGTGGCCTCCCTCTGGTCCCCTTTAGAGAGGCTGTCCCAGCAATTCACTGGATGGCATCTTGGTGGTTTGTTGCACTGGGATGGGAGCCAAACTTAGTTAGTTTAGCCCCCCTCTCTCACAAACTCCCCATTAATCATATTCCTGGTTACACATTAATTAACCTTCCCAGTTAATAAACAATTTTCAAGCCACCAAGTCTTTACTTAACATAGTAAAGTAAATTTAAGCTTTATGACTAAATGTACATCAATCATATTCCTGGGTACTAATTAACCTTCCTGGTTAATTAATTGGTTTTGAGACACCTAGTCTTATAATCTGAATCAGTCAGATTATCTATTTAGTCCTTCAATTGGTAAAACTTATTTTATTGCTTGGTACTCCATCACCACACTGAAAAATCCCTCCAAGACCAATCATATTGTTTTGAGTTTCACTTATGAGATTCATCACATTTCAGCCACTTTGTTTAACCATAGCCTAATGTGACTGTAGTACATTCAAACTTGTCCAATTACACCATTAGGTATGTGTACACAGATAACCCTCAGACCTGCTCAATATTTGGATCTTGCCAATTCAAAATTATGTACATTCCTCAGCCATAAGATTGAATGCAGAGAATGGGCATTGTGTTGAGTATATACTTCTAAGAAGTATATGAAACAAGATAAAGGGGGAATTTAGAAGAGAATGATACTTTATTTTATATTAAAATAGAGAATCATATAGTATCACAATGGGCCACATACTTTCTGTGTACATCATGAAAGTCATGTGGCTTGTCCAAGTAATTTTTTATTTAGAATTCGAAAGTTTTCTATTTTCATACAACATATACCCCTGATAAGAGTACCAACAATGATTCCTTAATTTGGATGTTTCTCAGGTAATTGCTTCATTAGAGGGGTAATCATAGATGTTGAAACAATTGGAAAGAATCCAAGAAGGCAGGAATGGGGTATCAGTATTTTATGCTGACCATGCAGATATACACCCAGGGGATGTTTTGTTTTACAACATTGTGATACAATCATGGAGTGTGATACCAAAACAATCAACTGTGTACTTCTTTCTCCCACAGCCACAATGCAATACTCACATACCAAAATATTTACAAAGTGCTCACCAAGCTAGCCCTATATGCTCACAACAGTAGCAAAGCATCCAAAGATACCCATATACCACAAAATTAAAAGTATATCAGCCAAACAAAGTTATTTCTGATCAAGAGTACAATGCCATAGTCCACTATTTTTTTTAAGAAAGCCAATGCATTCAATTGACTCCTAGTTCTTAATATTTTCCACAGTCCCCGCCCAACCCAGCCAGTCAATACAGTCCAATTAAGTCCAGCAAAAAGTCCCCACCTCTATTTTTTCTAAATAAGCCCCCATCCTTAAAATCTTAAATAATTAACTATACACTGTAACCTATTTAAATTTTTATGGTTATTAATACAATGATATATTAAATTTGGGTAAATTTTAATGTTATTTGATTTTAATTAAGCCATGTGCTAATACAACTCATCCAATATCTATCCATATTATAAGTATAGCTTCTATCTGATATACAGCTGGACACGTTTAATAAAAACAGGTAAAAATGATCTACCAATAAGGATTGGCATTGAGCTCTCATTATTTAGCAATCATCTCAGGCAGGACACGCCCTATGCTATTATGCCCAGTTCAACCTAAAATTAAACCTGATGACTTAAGTATTCTGCCTGTTTTGTCCCTTGGCACTACTATCCATGGTCAATATAGCACCCAATCATACAATTCTTGGTGCTAGATCAACCATGGGCTGACATGCCAATGGGACAAGGCAGACAGCTTTTTTAGCCAGCAGGCTTGAATTAATAGGTTGAACTGGGCATAATAGAAGAGGTGTACTTTTTCTGAGCCCATTATCAAAGACAAAGGGATCTTGATGGAATCCCAACCAGCTGATTGTTTGTAGTTGTATTTTCTTAAGTGATTCTAGTTGTATTGTCAAATAAAAACTATACTTATGATACAAATTATTTAACAAATAGTTTTTATCAAGCTTAGGTCATCATTGGTCTCAATCAAAACTATCATTATGTGTCTTTGATATATCATCACATAAAAAATCCAAAAAAGCTAAACCAACCTAAATTGTATACCTAAATGAAAAGGTTTGGCGGGATAGGTTTATTTGGAAAATACCCAAGCAGAGGAGGTAAACTAGGTGGTGAGCTGACAGGGCTGGGTGGTAGGAACAGAGGCCCATGGTTGTTGACCTGCTTTTTGAAGGCCATGAACCTCTTTCCACGCCTTGTCTGATTGCTCAAGAGGAGTATGAGGGACAGCCATATTTCTTGCCCTGGATTCAAGCCATTTTTCCACTCTAGAGAAGAGATGGTAGATCAAATTGAGCTCTTGGTCAAAAATGGCACTTAAATAGTTTTTAATGGTGTCAAAAGTATCAACTGTACCTGAAAATGGGTGTTAACATGCTAAGCTAGGCAGGTGGCTTCATCTGCAATAGTGTCACACTAAAGCATACTGGCACAAGGTGTGTTTTGCAGCTTCTTGCCATTTGATATCCTACCCATCATGAGCCTTAATGGGAGAGTGAAGATAATTTGGGACCTTATGAAGTCCTGTATTCATTGAGGATATCAGATACTCTTGGGTTTGAAGGGAATCAAATTGGTTATCAAAAATAATCTCAATCATAGCTTAGCCAAGGTCTGAGCTTGTATAATCTGCTGCCACTTGGCGTTAACAGTCTGGTGTAAATCATCAAGCTCACAGGACTGATATGCAGGGAGGTAATGGTGGTGTACTAGATTGAAGTGCATCAGCTGCATCATATACTTAGTAATCTTATGAGTGAAACAGAATTTCCTAGTAGGAAAGTGAGAGACAAAAATCAGGGCAGCCATCTCTGAAAGGAGCTGAAGAGAGACCTGGAGGAACCCTACAAGAGAGAGAAAAGGTTAGTTCTAGCAAGAATTTTGCCATAGCAGTAAGTTCCATGTAAGTAATCTGACAGGTGAATTGCTCAATAAAGCAAGGGACAGAAGATGTGCCAATTAAAGCAGGCACAGATGATGAATTCTCAACTGATGAGGTAAATGATGGCTGGTTGCAGAAAGGAAAATTGGGCACCAGGAGGCCTGGAGAATCAATATGTGCTGAAAAGAAGGTACATAAGTTGGTATCATGTAGCCAAATCCCATTTAGTGACACTTGATCTTAGCATAATAGGCTTGAGAGGATTGTGAAATCCCCTTTAGCAAGCACCAGATTTTTTGTGTTGGATTTGCCTTTGGCAGAGGGGGAGTCAGGGCAAAATTGTAACATTGCAGGTATGTTGCAAATAGGCAGAATATATGTTTGTTACACAAGCAACAAGGGGCAAGTCCCTTGGCTCTCTTGAGAAGAGATGATTTAAAATAAATTATTAGTCTTTCCTAAAATATATAGAAAAAACATCATTTAGAAAGAGCTAACATCTATTGAAGAATGTAAACACTCATATAGTTCTCAAAGGGGATTGATTTGGGGTTTTTGAAACCTCACATCACCAAGAAAGATAACATGAAGGCTAATATGAGAACATAAATATTCAATATTGAAGAATCAAAATTCCCTAAATTCATGATCAAAGCTCCTTGGAAGTGTGAGTTCATGACACAATCAACTATAAGAACGTATGTGCAGCAGTCTTTTCCTGTTGCTTTAATGATAGAGGGCTTGTGCATCTTCAGGCTATCTTAGTGGCCCTCACTGACAATACCTGATTTCTCTCTTCTAATAAATTCTTTTTTCAAATTGCTTTCTTTTTTGTTTGACTATTTTTATTTATAGTGAACAGGTCAGTGTAGAGTTGGGGATTTCCTAAAACCAAGTTTTGTTGGCTTCTGGCTTCAGACCTTACGCTATTTAGCTGCCATTGATCAACCTAATTCTTAATGATGGTTTGGACTTATTATATATTTTTTGGTCTAGATATATATTGCATGTAAGCTTTTTAGTTTTATTTAAGCTCTTACTGTGGGTGCCAGATAATTTAGTGTGATTGTAATTGGCAATGTTATAAATCGAGATGGGTTATTTAACATAGCTTTTGATGCAAGATTATTTGAGAAAGTGGAAGTCGAGATGTTGCAGAGAAGTTCACCCTTGAGATATAATACTCTAAATATGAAAATTTCCATTGCACCCATAAGGAGAGTTAACTATTACAATCCTTTATGTGCAACAAGTAACTTATAATTAGAAAAACAATAAAATCCTTGAAATATGACGGTGTATTCTGTCCTTGGATGAGCAGATATCTTAATGCTTAATGTTGGATATACCACTCGTTATTAGTAATGTGATTTGAGATAAGAGTTGAGTAAAGATAGTTGTAAATAGAAAATGTGAATATTAGTATCCTGATTTCAGCTCAAGGCTAAAGGCTTAAAGATATTTTTCAAAGTGTGTACTAGAACCGTGGTTGTAGCAGCCACAACGCTATGTACTACCATTATGGTATTTTTTAAATCACTAAAGTCTTTACTGAGAGGAGTTTACCACCATTCTGCGGCTTAATATTTCGATAAATGACATTTAATTGTTTAAAAGACAAACTTAGATTCAAGTAGTTTGCGGTATCCTGAATCAACATCATCCATGTGTTCCATGAACCAGCATATCAACATATAGGTAACTGCCAAGGCGCTTCCAAAAGGGAGTTCCCCTCGAAGCTCACGAGCCCAGATATCCATCTTCATGTTTCGATATTCCAAAGATAGGGCTTGAGATTTTGGAGATGGTCCTTGGCATCTGATGCTTTTTTGAGTTGGTGTTGAATTTCAATCATTTGTTAGCCATGGATTCCATATTTTTATAATCCACTTCAATGTCTCTTTCAACACTGAGACAACCTTTCATCGAGTGTAATAGAGCATCACGCTGTGTTTTGATTTCAAAGCTGCTTTTCTGATTGATGCTTTCTCGGCTGAAGATGTAATTGAAAACATCAACGCTTGTGTTGGGTTCGTCTTTCCGGATTCCATACAAGGGAGAAAGTCGTTTAGAGGAGCTGGCCTCCTGCCCTGTCAATCCGAGAATATCCCTCTGCACGGCAGTGCCGCCAGTTCTCCATAAACTTGTAGCGTGAGTTCTGATCGTTCAAATCGAGGAGAGTAAGAGATGATCGTACCCCTGCTCCATCCAAGAGTAGACAAGAATCTAAACCAAAAGAAGGTCACGGCTCATTCCTTCTCCGGAGTAGTAGTGAGATAGCATTGTTCTCTGTCGATGTGCTCAAATCACGATGAATTGAGGCCCAGCTATTCACCGTTGACCCACATGCGTCAACATACCCTGCATGACTCAGACTTGGTGTATGTTTTGTATGGAATCCTTCAAAGCAAAGGTAGGTCATACCACACCAGCTTCCACCAAGCATTTGTCTAAGAAGAGCATCACCAACATAACTAATTTGAATGGGACCAATGTTAAAAGCATGGCCAAACGCAATGCGTGCCTGGCTTCTTCCACAGATGCATCCTGGACAGCTGTCGACGGGCAACCGCTGCAAGGGCCCATCAATTGTGGCTTCAATCCGCGTCCAGTTTTCTAAAAGCTCGTCTCGGACTTCTTCCCATTGTACTCTATTTGCGGCAAGCTCCATCTTTGCTGTTAGGCTAGTCAAGCGATTGATCCTTAGAGATGTCCACTCCGAAATGATGTGCAGGGATACTACTGCTATACAACACAGCAGACCACAGCAGCTCCATCTTGGAATCAAGGTGCCCTTCCTTCTTGAGTGTTTCAATGACCACTCTGTCCCAATGTCTCGGGGAAGCTTATTAAGTAGAGACACTTCCTAATGGAATGATGGACACCGCCATAAGTCGTTGTGTACGTAATCATCCCTGACATGTCCGAGTTTGGAAAATCCATCACATGCACAATGCCCGGTTTATAACACGCAACATTCATACATCTTACGCCTGTAACACAAGACCCTCTATGCTTCAGCCAAGGCCCACGGTAGGTTATAGAAGCATGATCACCTCAAATCTGCCCTCCCAGCAGACTTGGCAAACTTCAGGGCTTATGGTTTCACCTTTCCCAGCATTTCTGATCTGAGTTCATTCTGCAAAGGACTTACCTCACATATGCTTTGCGTATCCAATGCAGACAAAAGATAATAAATTCATCCATACCGGCACCGAGAAATTTCCATTCGGCGCTGCTTTCTATCCTTAAACATAACCAAACTTCATAACAATGATCCATGTGCTGTTTGATCGATAAAGGTGCATTTTAGTTGTGTTTGTCCAAGTTACAATGCTGCTCTTGTCCAAATAAGGAAACCATCCAATTTATTAGCACTTATAGAACTTCACACTCATCGTGTTCCGTAATTTCTATGAACTCTTGATCATCCATTGGATCGATTTCAGTTAATTTAAAATCGGATTGGCAATTTAACTTGTGGTCAATATTAAAAAACTCACGAACAAATTGATTTTTGTCATCTCAAGCAGATTCACCCTACTTCATAAAACCGAACTCTTATTCGATACAACTGCATTTATAAATGATCAGATCATCACACCGGAAAATGACCGAAAGTGTTTAAACTATTTCTAAAAACGAACTTGCCTGGCAAACTAAATTGACTTAACCTATTGGTGTTTCAATACTTACACATGATAAACCCAATCACAAAGCCATACCTGGTATTAACAGCTCGCCAAATCTACACCCAAGATAAGTTAAATTTTATATTCCTGATAATTACACCTCTTGTCACGACTGCTTGGATTTCATACAACCATTTTGTCACTGCGATTCCAGCTATGTAATTCCCGAGTAGCTTCAAAATCTTTCAAAGTGATGTGTTTAATTTGCATATCCGTTTTGCCATAAAATTAATCCGATATAAATAAAGACAACAACTAAACCATTGTCAAGAAATAATTTTTTTTGGAGTTGCATTTACCTTTAGAATTCTAGTGATGTTAATACCAAAACTGGAGCCAGTTAAATAGATTGACAAAACAACCAATAAGATAAACCACGTTGTAAGACTTTTTAAACCAATATTGCAGGATTCACAAAATAAAAATCACGATGAGAAAACCAATTGTAAGGATATAAACAGTTATAGCAAAGTTCATAAATGAAGAATCCTGAGGACAGCTACTATTAAATAGCATGGTTATCCTCTGAGAAGTCCTCAACCCAACTCAACAAAAATACCTTGACTTGGCTCAACCTGTCACAGACTCAAAACAAAAGAAGTACCATTGTGGTCCCATTAGGGCCCAACAATTTCCTTTCGATTACTGATGGCTCAGAACATCTTCAAACAACGACAGTAGGGTCGAAAGACACCAAAAAGGTTTTTTACATAGCTATACTAAAGTTTTAAGCTAGTGTTTCCCATCTCCAATTGACTAACCTTAACTTCCTGTTTGGTCCAGAAGAAAACTTATATACTAAGAACGTTATGGATCTTATTGATTGATAAAATCATTTAAATTGGCAATAACAAAGGAGAGTGCCCAATATATAGTCAAGGCAAACATTTATTTCTGAAATGCCAACCAATTGGCTAGACGGACAGAGTATTTAATTCAAAACCAAGATCAGCACACAATTATGAAGTGAAATCCCTAAATCTGAAAAGTTGCCATAAAATGATCTGAATTCTCTCTTAATACAAAATATCCCAGGGATGACACAATGTGGCTGACAAGAACCCCCAGGTTTCCCATTAATATGCCTTCTCAATTGTTGAAACAGCAGGCTCAACCCACCAACAAGGTTCTGACTAAGCGGGTTTGTAACCCACCACCAACTTCCCAGTGACCCATAGCAAAACAAGGAAGTAAACTCAAATTTCCAAATACAACAACATGAACAAATGGTGATCCTCTGTGATGGATGACTCAATTTAGAGCTTAACCTTGGTCACCAGGATCAATCCATCCCCTTCACCATCCAATTATGTGATCAAAAACAATCATGTTCCTGTTATTCACAATTTTCAAATATATATATAATAACTTATCTCTTCAATAAAGAAATATCTAGTCTCTAATATTTCCCTTGTAACTCTGCTAAAAAACAGCACATTTACAACACAATCAAAATAACTGATGTACTTGCTTCAAAATAGCAGTAAAAATAAGAGTGAGGAGAAGTTGGGGCCAAGCAAACCCCCAAAGCTAATAAGAAAATTAGAAATTAATACAACCCAATAATTGAAATTCTCATACCTGTTGACATCAATCAATAAATCTTGGCATTATTCATTCAAAAAATTTAGCTATACTTATGAGTTTATTATTTATATACTTTATCAAGCTGCCTATAGCCTTCAATCAGGGATACTAATAACAAGGTAGAGATCCTTGAGACTAAACTCAACACAGCTTAGGATAAAGCTCCTTCTCCAGAAAATTGTCAAGGAGTTGATCCATGAATTAAAAAGTCAACAGGTGTTATTGAGATTGCTCATCTCTCCATCAGAACCAATATAATCATCCAAGATTTGCCTTCTAGCCAGCTCTAGACTCAGCTATAATGAGTGAAGGAATAAACCCCCAATGGGGCTCTTCAAAATCCTTTGAAGCCACTCCAGATGAGTACAGTGTCTATGGATTTGATTATATATAGTGATCCTAGATCTCACTGAAAAGATTTTAACATATATTTAGCCCATCTTTTCCTGAACCACTATCATAATCTACCTTGATTTGGTTGGCCCAGGCATTCACTGGGTGATCCAGTTTGACCCTTTCCCAAAATAATACAGTAGTTTTAAAAAGCTAAGGCAACAACCAAAAATGCCTCTCAGATTTAAACAAATGATTTCAGATTTGAACAAAATCCAACTATCAGGTTAAAACAACACTCTGTTAACAGGGTTTATTGGCGTTAATGGGCAAAAATGAGTTGACACAGCAAAACAAAGGGCTTCACGCAAAGCAAACTATTCAAAATACAATCCAAAATACATGGATTCATAAACAAATGGGTGAGTTAACTTTTGGTGTACATATGTTTACTATGTGAATTAGTGACAAAATACACCCAAGCAAGGTGAGTTAAAGCTCAATCCAAAAACAAAACACAATAGCAACTCACTATGTAAACAAAATCACTCACTCAGTGTGTGCAATGGATTGTAATCAAGAATGATACCAAGGTATCTAAAATAAGACATAAGATCTGAAACATAAATTTTAAAAATATTGTGTTGGGTGTTTGAATTTGGCAGTAAAATCTGGGAAAATGGGTGGAAAACTATTTTAGGTATTCAAAAATGGGCATTGTAAAACCAGAAACAACTAATTAAGAAATAAAAAATCTATAATTGGGATATTGGGTGGGAAAAATATTAATTGAATATCCATATTCAGATAAAAGCAAAAATTAAAATTAGGGAGTAACTTAATTGAGTTTTATTTAATATTTTATTAAATTGTAAAATGGAAGGAACACAGCAACAGACTACCAATACACCTGTTGTGCACTGCAGTTGCCATTGCCCCGTGGGTCAAAGAACAGAGTTAGTGCAACACAAATGCCTACTCAGGAAGGAGACAGGAGAGGAGAGTTCCATAGTGACACTGCACTGATACAGCTGGTTCAAGGAGCACAAGCTGCTAGGGTGTAGAGCATCAACCCTTGGGTCCCAAGCTGACCCAGAAGACCACCAAGGCAACCACAACAAAAACAGTTAGAAACAAGGAGGTAGAACTTACTTCATATGTGTTTGACATTGTGTACTGGCAAGAGTTGGTCCTGTCAGCCATGCTGGAGAAGGTGAAGCCTGTATATGATACTAGCTATAAGCCCTACATCAGTGATGGCAATCAGGAGGATGACAAGGAGCCTGAGTTCTATCAAACCAATAAAGAAAAGTTAGTGCTCAAAAAGGTTGCAGCCTTCTACAACAAGGTGCCCATGCCTTGCAAGCCTGTCACCAATCAGGATCCCAGGTCATCTGAGCCTACTAAGCCCGCTCAGAAGTGCATCCCAGAATCAAATGCATCATCCTGCTCAAGCTAATGCGTGAATCTGGTGACTACAAGGCGGCCACAGCCATTGTTGGAGTGGATCCCAAGTACGCCAGCAAGACCTTTCACAAATTCATCAATACTGGCTGTGTCCTTGCCGCG
>QTSX02006814.1:0-24417 GCA_014839935.2 Entomophthora muscae
CCATGGAACTGCCTGTGACCCCAAAACCTATGACTGCTTCCTCACCTGACCTCCCAACCGACCATTTGGGCAAGCTGTTTGGGATTGTGTACATCACCCTCACAGGGATGATTGACACTATAATCCCGGCTGCCGGCCCGTGGTCCTGGGTGGGAAAGTCTGCCTCCTACCTTTTAAAGTTAGCTCCCCTCTTGTGGTGGGCATTGCCTGCAAAAAACCCGGCCCGTGTTACCCATGAAAACAACAGGCTGGCTGCTCAAGACTGGATCCCTGACAGTTTTTTATATAGTAAACTGACAAATAATTGCTTATATCTCCTTATTATTATTAATTATGGTATTTTTATTGCATTTTTGAACCATCTTGAGTCATTTTAGTATAATATATTAGTTTTAATTGCTTTTGTATTAAAAATGTTCAGGGTAGAGTATAATGCTAATTTAAAAAGTGTTGACATGCAGAAGATGTCATTATGAAAAACCAAATTCACACTTTACTATAGTGTTGACAAGGCCACTGTCAACATGGCCACTGTTGTATTTATTATTATCTAGAATATAGTTTTTACTGTGGAAATGAACACCTTAGGGTCTCTTTAGTCTAGTTAAAGCTTTAAAATTTATATCTTTGTATTAAAAACTGTATGTTTTTTGTCTTCAAATTTAACTTGCAGAAAATCAATTTTACACTTTGATTTTTGATTTTTTTGCTTTTTTGCACACCACATAGTGTTTAAACTTTTGCAGTTTTGGGGTCCCATTTTTGGTTTCTGCACTTTCAATCTTTGGAACTTGTCCTATAGTTGGATCCTTTTAGGAACTGTGGATTTCCCTAGCATGGGGAATCATACTTGTCCTGAAAGGATCTGGGAGGAGAAGGCTTTCTTTCCACCAGAATTCAGAGTCACTTGCTTGGCATGCAGTAGAAAATCCACCTGTGAAACCAGGGTGCTTAGCAATCATAACAAGGAATCAATAAAATATATATTTAACAGTTAAAAGTTTAACTTTTAACAATATTTTAGGTTGGTCAATTATGTTTATACAAATTTTAAAAATCAAAGAGCAAATATCTCATTATAACTAGTGTTGCAAAAATTAAGATCCAAAACAGATCCTCCGCTAGCGGCAAAAGTAAGGTTCCGATTTTACCAGAATCAAGGCATATCTGCTCCAGGTGGCTGCTTTATTATAAAGTAGCCGTGAAGCAGATCCACCGAACTTTAGTGCTGGGGAGTCAAGCCTGGTTCCAGCTGGTCCTTATTCGGCAAATCAGGACGATTGAGGTTAGGCCAAAATGAGTTGTGATCAAACAAGTCAAACCAGCCTATTAAATCGCTCCATTTCTTATACTCGCAAATCAGGGAGTCTTAAATAAAAAGCTTTTTTAATTGAAGAATAAACTGATTTTAAATCAAGTCCACACTTGTAAGGGTTTGCTTGAATTCAAACAGTCACCTATCTAAGCATTATTGAGCTTAGATCCTTCATCCATTATATCGTAGCTGAAGGAAATAGCTTTTACGAAGTTGAGAATACTATTCTATATGCATGGTCAAAGCAGCAATGCCTTGGCTGGAAATAGGACTCACCAAGTCTGTATAAATTTCCACTTGTGGCTTTACTGCTGCTGAACACCAGGGATGTACATGTAACTCGGTCTCAAACATTTCAGAGCTGCAGATATATCTGGTATAGCACCGATTAAAGGAAATTGGATTAATGCAAGGCCGCTTAGGTCGGCTTAGACCCTTTAAACTAAATCCTAGATGCATGGCTGCTGCAAACATAATGTGGATAAGATTCGAATTGCTTCGTATTTAAACTACGAGGGTTCTATTGGCTAAAAGTTGACTGTTGAATTACTTCATGCGACACAAACCCAGCAAGGTGACAATCATCTGATTTAAAAGGCTCACCTTTTCCCACCCCATTGTATATAAAAACTAGGGATAAATACTCGTTTGAATCGATGATTCAATCAGGTGTTATGTACTTTATATCATTTAAACATGAATAGTTTAAGCTTTGTTCGGCTTGGAGTTTCAATGCTTAAATCTATTCTCCGCTCCAAGAAATCAATACTCTACTTGTGGTTTTCACCTCATTTAAATATTAAATCAATTTTTCTTTAATAAAGTCTCTTTAGAAGCTCAGCTCCTCTTGTAAAACTTCAGTGGATTTAATTGGCTGAACAAATTGATCTTTGCTTTAGAGTAGGGCTACAAAAGTTTTCTCACGCGAGTATAAATCCTAAATGAAATCATTTTTGAATCAATGGGCGATTCTCAGATGATTCATAAGGAAGCTGCTTCATAGTGTTGGTGCCATACTTGCTACATCTTTTTGCATTGCAATATTGAGTAGCTAGCGCTATGCGGCATGGAAGCTGGTATAAGATTGGATGTCAGTTTCTGTAGAGGCTATGAAGTTTACTATTCCATATTTAACTGCTGTACTCTTTTCTCGTGTGGAGGGCAAGGCGGAGGGCCGCATTGTGAATGGCCAAGCAGGAGACATCGGCAGCCAAGTACCTCGTACGTATCACAGCGGCAGAGCAGCTATGTGGTGGGGTTTTGATCTCCAAGGGCGCTGTGCTCACTGCAGCTCATTGCACAACCACCACTGAAGCTTCCCAGTACGACATCCGAGAGGGGAAGAATACCCACAGGAAATGGACCAGTCGACCAAACTGACCGCCCTCTCGGTACATCCCCACGAAAGCTACAGTCAAACCACATACAATGCAGATATTGCCGTTATTGTCGTGGACAACAGTCATCCCCTGACAGTCTTCCTTTCCTCGATACTTCCGGCATGGCTAAGGAGGGGATATCCCTTCATCTTGACGGCTGGGGTCTGACTCAAGCTGGCGGCACTGTCAAGCCTCAACCAATTGGACCATAAAGTGGTTGGTTACTCGGAGTGTGGGGATGCTGCTTCTTTCCAGGACTCTCTGTTCTGTGCTTCTGCTGAGCGGCAGGGCAGCACCGCATGCATGGGGGACTCCGGGAGTCCGCTGGTTTCAGAGAACACTGTAGTTGGAGTTGTATCCCATGGCGATGCGGGCTGCTCAAAACTCCACTTCGTTTACAAAGGTTTCTAATTACGTTCAGTGGATAAATAGAAACCTAACTCAGGCAATAATCAGACATCAAGTGAAGCCAATAAAAACAACAACCTGGTAGCAACCAGCCCAATCAAAACCAACAACCTGGTAGCAACTGGCCCAATCAAAACCAACAGACTGGTGGTGAACAGTCCAATCAAAATCAGCAACCTGATAGCAATCAGCCCAATCAAAATCAACAGCCTGGTTCCCAGTACCAACCATCTGGAAGTGGACAGCCCAATCAAAACAGACAGCCTGGTGGTGAGCAGCCCAATCAAAACCAACAGCCTAGTGCCCAGTACCAACCATCTAGAAGTGGACAGCCCAATCAAAACAGACAACCTGGTGCCCAGTACCAACCATCTAGAAGTGGACAGCCCAATCAAAACAGACAACCTGATGCCCAGTACCAACCATCTAGAAGTGGTCAGACCAATCAAAACAGACAACCTGGTGCCCAGTACCAACCATCTAGAAGTGTTCAGTCCAATCAAAACAGACAGTCTAGTGTCCATTACCAACCATCTAGAAGGGTCATCCCATTCAAATTCAACAGCCAGGTGTCCATTATCAATCATCCAGTGGTGGGCAGTTTATCTGAGCAAATCAGAACCAGCAATTTGGCAGAGGTTGGATGTCATGATGAATAAGCCTTCAATTAGCTATCTTTTAAGCAATAAAAAGATTGATTTTTAATAAATTATATCTTATAAAATTAGTTCATTATCTTTATATTGATATCACAGATAGTGCCATCTTGGCTGGAATTTTTTGTTTGTGGAAAAATAATAACCAGAAGCGTCAAGTTCAGTAACAGCCCCTCCAGAAGCTGGCTGATTTAAATTGGGCTATTGATAATAAGCAAGTTATGGCAAGTCACATAAAAACTATGTTGGAATCTTCAAATGTGGCAAAAAAATCTTGAAAATCAAAAGACAGGAAATTTGGAGGTTTTTGGTGCCAAAATCAATTCATGATGTCACCCATTTTTTATTCACTTCTGGAGGCATGGTGACAAAAGTTTTCCTTACCATGTCAGCACCATTCCCAAACACAACAATGACTGAAAATTCACCAGAACTACTACATCATTCAATAACCCATTAAACTTACAACTAAACTTCCGTTTATTCTGAAAAAAGCTTCATGATGGAGATCCTCTTAAGTTAGTACCAGAAAATACTTTGCATCCCACAGCTTTGATTTTTTAGCGCCTGAAGCCTCTCCACTGCTTTTCAGGCCCTCTGATGTTGAAATTGATAGATTCATGAAGCCAATTTGCAAGATTATCTACTTGCCAAATCCAGTGACAGTTTATCAACCACTTATATTCCACTTGTCTTTGCCTGTTTTCTTTGGTAGCATTTTAGCTTTGCCTCTGCTTGGTGATTTCTTTCTGCACATATCAACTTTGAGTTTTTTGGGATACCACATTTAACTAGAGGGCCTGTTGGTCTCAGCTATCAATATAGGTTGTCAAGAGGGAGGAGGAGGTTCCACCATAGGAGGGGTGCTAAATTAAAGAGGTAAGAAGCAGAGCAGCCTAACATGTCCCAGGGTCCAGTAGTGGGTATCATAGTGTCATCTAACCCTGTAAGGATGCTGTAGGCTATGCCTACATACTGATTGGCAGAAGGTGGTGACAAATCTGGGCCAGGAGGCAACAAGTCTGGTTTGGGGAGTAGCAGGAGGAGGTTTTATTTCATCTTGGTAGGCTGGGGAAGAGATGATATCCTTCATGGAAAAGGGCAACAAGATGTTTATATCAAGTTCCTTGTGAAATGCTTTTGTGGGTTTGTAATTGGGCCAGGTGTTCAAACCAGAGTATATTGTCCAAGGTGAACTCCTTGGTACTCAGGCTTAAGGGGGTGCTCAGAGAAAATTTACTGGGCTGTATGGTGCACCTGGTGGAAAATAAAATTTGGGCTGGGTCTCAGGAACTTCTGCAGACAGGTGAGACAGTGGGCCAAGTTTTTCTACTGAAACAGTTGTTGCAACATCTTTGATTACTCTCTCTTGGGAAAGTAATTCCCCAAGAAACTCTAATAATGATTCCCCAACTAACCATTAAGTCAGTGGCACTCTTATCATTTGTCTATCTATTATGGGGATCAAAAAATTGAGCTATATAAGGAAAACTACTTGGACAAGCCCCATGACTATCAGGGATCTAACCTTGGGCAGCTGGCCTGTTGTTTTCAGGGAACACACAGGCCGCAGGTTTAGCAGGCAGGGCCCACCACAAGATTATGGCTAACTTTTTTGAGGTAGGTCATGTACTCCCCACCCAGGACCATAGGCCAGCGGCCAGGATTATTGTGTCAATCACTCCCAGTGAGGGCAATACACACAGTCCCAAGCAGCTTGTTTTTGTGGCCAGTTGGGAGGTCAGGCAAGGAGGCGGGCATTGGTTTGGGGGTCACAGGTGGCTCCATATTGCTAGCTGGTATGCAGGTGAAAAAGTCTAAATTGCCTCTGAACAGTTTGGGTTTGGTTAAGTACCAGGTAATTTTGTTATTGTATTCAACTGCAGATTTTATGTGGGCCAAGGGATATAGTTCAAGGACCTTTTGGGGGGTGGGGTCTTTATACTCAGATTTTAATTGATACTCCAAGAAGTGGACAGGAACAAAGAAACCCCCAGGGACAGAAGTCTGCGGGGAAGAAGGGCAGGAGGGCTGGAAGGTCTTTGTACTGAATTGATAGATGGAGAAAATAAATGAGACAATAGCTGTGGAAGCCAATATGGCATAAAATTTATTTAAAAATGGTAATAAGTTTAGAGCGCAGGGTCAGTAGGTCTATATAGCACCCCACCTCTAAACTTAGTATTTTCCCTGGGGGCTTCATCAGGGCATCAGAAAATGTGGGGCTGGGTGATCAGGACACTTGGGTTCAGAGGGGGAAATGGCACCTGTTTGGAAGTTCTCTCATTAGTCAGAAATCCCAAATTGGTTACCTGATTTTCTTGTTCTTGGGTTGTGGTCATGGGGTCAGGCCATAAGCTGGTGCTTACTTTGGGTGACACATCCTGATTGGCCACTAGGGCGGTCTTCAAACTCATGAAGCTAATGATCAAAATTTTGTTGCTTCCATTAGTCACCTTGATTTTCCTCTTATTTGGTGCAATGATTCCTTTGGTTTGGCTTGCTTCATCATTTGGGCCATCATTCTTGGCTTCAGCTCACAGGGTCTCAACTCCAGGAAAAGCACAGCCTGTCAGTTCAGGGCTGCTGCAGGGAATCAGGGCCAGGGTTTGAATCCCGCCCTTGGGCCTGGGTTTCCAGGGAAAGGAAAATTGTCAATCCTTACAATGACCGCCTTAACATAAATGAACAACATGTGGCTTCTCATGATACTATAAATTACTATAAACCAATACCAAATAAAGTATCATTCTCTTCTTAATTTCTCCTTTATCTATTTTATTATACTTCCAAGAAGTATATACTTGACAGTGGTAGCACAGGTAGATTATCCACACCTACACAACTTAAAGGAAAAATTTCTTCAAAGAAAAGAACCCAGAAGATGGCACTCCCCACCAGCTGAAGAAGATATGAAGAAGGTCAAGGCATCCCCACAGGATTCACTGTCTTCAACAATATCCTTGTAGCAACCCAATAGTACAACTTTCTCAGTACTCAAGGAGTCCTGAATCTGCCCCCACTTCACAAAGTGACCAAAAACCCCAGCATTGTATTTCAACACCTAAACTCAGATAAAATTGGAACTCTTGCAGGACTACGTCAATAGAACACCAAAATCTTGATTCCAAGCACACAAAATAAGTTTACACAAGTAGGCTACCCCCACAAAGTCTGGGCAATTGAAATTACTTTACGTATTACTGGGGCCACCTCAAGTTTTGTAAACAAATGGTTTGATCAACACCCTGGTCACAACAAAGACTGGGACATGTTCAAGAACATCTTCCTGGAAAAGTTTGCCATAAAGAACTCTGAAGTTGTTATCATGACTGAACTCAGAACCTTCAAAATGACAGGAACTATCAAATAGTACATTTCAGCTTATGAAGACATACATGATTGATCCCCCAACACCATCAACTTTGATGAGGCTGTGCCACAACTGGACTTCTACAATGGCCTCCCCATGCACATCAGATGTCAGTTTGACATGAGCCACTGCAAGAATCTCCAAGACGTATTTTTGGAAGGAAAGTAAGCTGCACAAAAATACAACAACCTGTCATGTAACCAAAAAGTGAAAAGAGAGTCTCACAGCAAAGAAGAAACCTTGACCTAACAAGTAGAACAACCAAGCCAATAACCCTCATCCTTCAGGTGGAAATTTTACCACTCAAGCAAATCAAATGAGCACTGATAACACCACTGAGGAGAAAAAGGCTCAGGGGAGTGCTTAGGCAAGCCACCCTTCCCCACTTTGCAAGACTTGTACAGGGACCAAGATGTGGACTCAATTTCCATGATCCAAGTACCTTCCAGCAATTCCATACTGTTTGCTGTCCAAACTGGAAATAAACTCCTCACTTATCCTTTCTATTTTTCAGAATATCAGGGCACAGCACTATTTTGACACTGGAGCAGACCTATCCCTTATTGACAAAAATTTCTAACCTCATGAAACTACCAATAATAAAAAGAAACATAAAGTATGTAATCATGGCAGACAACAGGAGCACCCCAGTCAGAAATGAGGCAAAACGTTTCTGGCAAAAAATAGGGGATGTACTAACTACTCTTAGTGGCCCAATCATATCAATCCCCAAGTAAGATGTTGTACTTGATCTGGACTGGATGAGAAAGACCAAACCTCATATTGACTGAGATAGCACTACCCTCACCATACAACAAGGTGAGGTGCACCACCATGTGTATCCAACCCACCTTGACCCACTTATGAGAGACCATGTATTTGTGAAATTTTTGGAAACAGAAGAAGAAAAGGACCCTAGCAAGATTGATTGTGACACATGCATGTATGAGATTATCCACTTTAAAAATATAGAGACCTCACACAAACAAGACCCAATCTGACAACAGCTAATCCTAGAATTCCCTTCCATCTTCCAAGAAAAGCTACCTGGACTAATGCCCAACTGGGGCATCCAGCATGAAATCAATCTCAGAGAGAGTGTAACAAAAGCACAACCTATCTACCACCTAACACTGCAAGAGGATGTCATACTAAAGGCTTATCTAGATAAAGCCCTTGAAAAAGGATGTAAGGTATGAAGGCTTGGGGCAAATTATTGTAAACTAAAGCCTTTACACCAAGAATAATTATATTTGTCAAATATAGAAAGGTGGGCAAAGTTTGCAATAGTAACTGAACTAAGGCTTCTAAGAGCTTATAGGAGGTAAAATAAGGACTAAGACGTTTTATTAACCCTAAGAAAATAAAATAGAGACCAGTCTCAACGACTGACAATTTGGTTAAAAAGTCAATTTATAAGTCTGGAAAATGGTCTGCACTAGCAGGAGGATTGAAGCTATCAACAATTAAATTGTGGGTGCTACTATAAAGGCTGCCTAACTGGTGAAGGAATAAGATCAAAAGGAATCATGGACTAAGATTGATCTAAGATTAAAAAATTGGAAGAGAAAACACAAGCCACAAAACTCAACAAGTACCTTTTTGGGGTGCAAGTCAAACAATCTCAACTTAAGTTGAGACTGGATAAAACACAAGCTTTTATAATCTAGCTTGAATTTGAGGAAACTTAAAGAGGGAAGAAGTATTAGCCAAAATGGGTTGGGTGGCTTAAACTGATCAGAAATCAATGAGCACATGGTTGGTGGAAAGTTAAGCTTAAAAGGTTAAGCTTGTCAGTAAAGGGGAAAGAAGGAAGACTGTGGATTGTTTGGCAAGACTCTTAATTAGAGCAAGAGAGCAAGCCAGAAGACGGAAAAACAAGATCCAAGACTGCTGGTGTAAGCCAAGGCAAAAAGCAAAAGGTAAACAGGTTTGGAGCTGTTGAAACTAACTTAATTGTTAGGTCCTAGGTTTGAGAATTTTCCAGGGTTTAAAGGTAACTTTGAACTCAAATTTTAACCATTAAAATAGATAATAATGAACTGCAGGGCAAGGGAAAGGATAGGGAATGTTTTGAATAATAAAATTTGTGTGCATATGACTAAGGTTGAAGTAGAAAACTGATGTTGTTGATCCTGAAAATCACTAGAAGATTAAATAAAAAGGAGAATACTGACAGTACCCCCTTAGCTGCTAGTCTGAAGATCCTGGTAGGCCTTAAGCAACTGTTGGAAGTGGTTGAGGTTTCTTTCAGGTTCCCAAGTGGAGTCTTCAAGTTCATAGCCCTTCCATAGGATGAGGTATTCTGTGCCAGATTGGAGGGTGCGATGGGATAGGATTTCCTGTACCTCATATTCTTCAGAACCTTGGAGATGAAGAGGAGGCAGTGGAGCCTTTGATTGATGGCTAGGAGGAGGCTGTCTTAGCTTCAGGAGGAATGAACAATGGAAGATATTGTGGATGAAGAGGTGCTCAGGAAGAGATAGTCTGAAGGCAGTAGTTCCAATCTTTTCCACAACTTGGAAAGGTCCAATGAAGTGGGGACAAAATTTTCAAGAGGCAACAATAACCAGGAGATTCTTGGTTGAGAGGAGTACTGAGTTGCTAGGCTGAATCTTGTTGCCTGGGATTCTTTTATTGTTGTAGTGCTTCTTATAGTCTAAGATGACAGATTGGAGGTGGTCAACAAGTTGGGTCTGTGTTTCCTTAATTACGGTAGCAAGTTCAGATGCAGACTATGAGAAGAAGTAACCCTGCAAGTCAGGGAGGAAGGAAGGAGTGTAACCAAGGTTTGCTTGGAACAGAGTCATGCCAATAGATCTGTGATATGCTGAGTTATAGGAGTATTGGGCAATGGGGAGAAGGTCTGATCAGTTGTCTTGCTTTTAATTGATGAAACAGGGGAGGTACTGTTCCAAGGTTTGGTTTGGTTTGTTCTTTCAGTTTGTCTGTCAGTCTGTGGATGATATGCAGTGCTGTAGAGGGAGTTTACCCCAATAGAGGCCATGAGATCTTGCCAGAATGAAGAGGTGAACTGGGGATCATGTTCAGAGACTATGTCACAAGGAACTCCATGATGAGGGAAGATATACTTGATGAATAGCTCGGCGGTTTTGTTTTATGTTGTGACAGTTGTGCAAGAGGAGCAGAAGGAGGTTTCTTGAGAAGAGGTCAACCACTACTAAGATTGGGAATCACAGGCCTGCAGACAAGGGTAGCTGGGTGGGATAGTCCATAGAGAGGCTTTTGCCAGGACCTCTAGGAATTTGGAAGGAGCAGATAAGACCAGATGGTTTTGAAGTGTGATTCTTGTTTCTGAGGAATACTTAGCAGCTGGCAACATATATTCCTTGGTGGTCTTTGCTATCTGTGGTCACCAGTAGTGTGACTTTATAAGGGTCAAGGTTCTTTTATAACCTAAGTGTCTGGGTGGAAGGGAGTTGTGGAATCAAATTGTGATTTGTAACTGCAAGTTCTTATTGGGGTACCACAACCAGTTTGCAGAAGAAAAGCAGGGTTGTTCTCAAGTGAATACTCTGAGGGGGGCATTGCTTTGGATAACAGGTCTTTGATGATCTTGTTGCAGTAGGGTCATCTGATTTGGCTTTTTGAATGGAAATGTGTCTGAAAAGTTGACAGGGTTGAAGAGATCTAGTTGAAGAGCAGATGCCGGGAGGACTGCTTTGGTGTTGAGAAGTTTGTATTCAGGATCAGAGTCAGCAGTGGTGGGGTGGCGGGAGAGTAGGTCAGGAAGGATGTTGAGGGATTCCTTCCTGTAAGTGATGGTGAACAAGAAGTTGGTGAGCTCAATCACCCATTGGGCATGTTGTTGGGATATTTAACAGGCCTGAGTGAAGAACAACAGGTTCTTGTGGTCTGTAAAGATGCTAACAGGGATCTGAGGTTCCTTCAAGGTAACAGTGCCAATGCTTGAGAGACTTGATAATTGCCAGCAGTTCCTTGTTGTGGACAGGGTAGTTCTTCTCAGCAGGAAGATGCTTCTGGCTGTAGTAAGCTACAGGATGGAGCATACCATCCCCACCATGCTGAAGAAGGATGGCACCAACAGCATAGTTGCTGGCGTTGGTCTCTAGGAAGAAGGGTTTGTTGCTATCAGGCATGAGCAGGACTGGAGGAGTGGCAAACAGGTGGCAGATCTGCTCAAAGGAGTCCTGTGCTTCAGCAGACCATTTGAACTCAATCTTGGTGGAGGTTAGATTTGTGAGTGGAAGGACAATGCTGCTGAATCTGGGGACAAACCTGCAGCAGTAATTAGCAAGACCAAGGAAACCACAGAGTTCCTTGCAGTTCTTTGGTACTGTCCAAGAGAGGATAGTGTTGAGTTTGTTTGGGGCAATGGCAAATCCTTCCTTAGTTACAATATATCCAAGGAATTCCACGCTTGTCTGAAAAAAGCAACACTTAGAGAGCTTGCAGTACAGATGGTACTCTTGGAGCCTAGCCATGGCTTTTCTCAGATGATCAATGTGGTTGGAAGTATTCTTGGTATAGATTAAGATATTGTAAAGATACACCACCACAAATTCATTCAGAAAGGGGAGGAGGACCTCATTCATGAGGGCTTGGAACGTTGAGGATGCATTGCATAAACCAAAGGGCATAACCTTGTACTTGTAGAGGCCAAAGGGAGTGCAGAAAGCAGTCTTCCATTTGTGTCCTTTGGCAACACGGATCTGGTTGAAAGCTGCACAGAGATCAACCTTGGAGAAGATTTGGCTGCCCAAGAGAGGAGTCTGTGAGGGCTTTGGCAGATGGAATGGGACAACAATCTTTGATTGTGACAGCATTCAGGGCACAATAGTTGATGCATGGTTGCTTGGAACCATCAGACTTGGCAACAAAGAAGATAGGCAAGGAGCAGGGCAACGTAGAGCAAGTGATGAAGCCCTTACTGAGCTCGTTGTTAATGTATTCCAAAAGCAACTTATTGTTGGCATTGGATAATGGGATGATTCTACCCTAGGGTGGGTTTGCTCCTTCAGTCAAGTTAATCTGGATGTTGTATGGTCTGTGAGGAGGTAGGTTGCGGCATTGCTTGTTGCTGAATACCTCTTCATAGTTGCTTATGCAGAGAGGGATACCACTGTTGGCCAGAGCTGCCTCTGAGGAAGGTAGAATGGTGCAGGAGTTTAGCATATTGAAGTTCCAAAAACTATTTGGCAGCTGTTGTTTTCTTAAGAGGTCTAGGGAGCAGGGAATGTCATGTGTGTAGAAATCAACCTTGCGCTCTTGGCATCTGATAATGAGGCCAACCTCCTCACACCAATTAATGCCAAGTTAAACAGGGAAGTTTAGTGACTCAGAGCTGACAAAGTGAGAGTGGAAAGCAGACTTCCCCAGGCGGAATAGAATGGGTGGCTTAATCTCAAAGGCTGTCACAGGCAAATTGTTGGGACCACGAGGCATTGATCTTGGAACCAGACGTGAGCTTCAGAGCTTTGGCTAGTCTGGAGTCAATGTAGTTTACATTGGCACCCATATCCAACAAAGCAAAAGTCTTGATGTTGGAAACAGGGCCATGAATCACAATCCAGATGAAGGGCAGAGAAGACTTTCCAGGGGTTTGGATGATATTGATATGGATACGTGTGGGGTTCCTGTCCACCAGTCCCCAAAGTGTGTTCTGGGTTGTAGCCAGAGACTGGCTGGAAGGGGTTGTCATTCTATAGTAAGGGAAAATGTATCTCAGAAATATGTATAGGGGTCAAAATGGGCTTTTATTCACTCTCAGAAGGAAGATCCCCTTAGAAACCTTCTGGTATATGGCCCAGGGGATCAGGGAAACAATATGGATTTGCCAATACTTGGAGTCCTTCAGCAATATCTTGGACTCCTTGTACTTGGTCTTAGACACCTGCACCTTGGTCTTGGACTTCTGCTCCTTAGACTTGGACTCCTGCACTATAAACTTGTACTCCTGCACTACGCTTAGGATCCAGCTCCTTATCTCCAGCTCCAGCTCCTTATCTCCAGCTCCAGCTCCTTAATCTTGGGCTCCAGCTCCTTTATCTTGGGCTTCTGCTCTCTGTATATCTCTAGTGGCCTTGGTATTTCACTTGTATCAGTCCAACCAAGCTCCTGCCGGCAATCAAAAGGCTTCCAAAAACCTCTTGACAGAAACTCAAAAGACCCAAGAAAGACCTTGAAAAAGATCCCATAACTTTCCAGCCAGACACCTTTTTATAGTGTTCTTTTCCCAACAGTTCCGCCTTCAAAATGGCTTTCTTCAGAAGCTTAAACTATTGCTGCTCACTTTTCCCTATAATAACTTAAGCTTACATACTTACTTTCTCAAAAGCTTAAAGTATTAATTCACTATTTCCTTGCTTATACTTTAAGCTTTTGGCTTCCAACCAATCATTTTCATCAGGAAACCTGCCAGAACTCAACCAATGAATGCAGAGCGCAGAAATAGATCATTTCTGAAGTTCCACCTGGATCCAACTAGGAAATCAATTTCCATTGCTTAAACCGCTCAAATCAACAACTCTTTGCGCACCAAAGTGTTAAACAGTCCATTATTCCAGTACCAGTCTTCCCAACATTCAACCTAAACCAATTTAAATAATAGAATACTATTTAAATTGTTCTTTTTGGACCTCTTCAACGTTTTCCCCATATATTTACAAATATAGTAAAATCCAAGGAAAACATCCCACCAAAACAACTTTGTATCCAGCTCTCATAGCAACATACCTTCATCTATCCTAGGAACTTAATAAATAAATATCTTACCCACATTTCTATCCACATTTCTTCTTGATTTTACTACTAAACCAAGACAAAATATTCTACATTTTCCCACTTTGGCAAATTAATTCAGCAAAATCTTGGCTCATTTCTCCAGACCACAAGTTCTGTCACCATCATCTTCTGGTCCTTCAGCCAGCTCATTTCAGTCTCCAACAGCTCAGACCAGTCCTACAGCTACTTCTTCAACAAAAGTCACTAAACTTCCACTTGGTCAACATAAACCCTGCCTGCAAACCATCAAACATGTGGACCATCACAGTACAGTTGGAAGTGTCTGTGGAATCTGATGTTGTTTTGTCCAGAGTAGGCTCTAGTTCTGGGTTTGAGCGAGGGATTTGTCTAGGATCTGGGCAGTTTGCCACCAAATGGTCAGCCTGTCCACAGTAAGAGCATAACTTGTTTAGTTGTCTGCAAAGAGCTTCAGCGGCAGTTAGACAGTACCCGCCACCCTCCTTTGGTTTGTAGGCAGAGGCAGGTGAAGTGTTGGATGGGCTTACAGTAGGAAAGGAGCATGAGGTGGTTGTCAGTTGTGTGGTAGGCTGGTTGATGGTTGGGACTGGTCAAAGCTGAAATAGCTTTGATATAGTTCTGAACTTCTTTTCTCACTTGGAGACTGTCTTCATGAGTGGTTCCAACTCTTTGGGGAGGTTGTGGTGAATTAGGAAGGCCTTGAGATCAGGGTTTAAGCCAAGCATATAAAAGTCACAAGCCTCAGAGTGAGTAGCATTTAATTGGGATTGTATTTCACAGAAGCACTTGTTGTAGTTGGTCAAAGGGCCTGTTCCTTGGGTGCAGTTTGAGAAGCGCATGTTCAGGGCAGTGGCAGACTTCTCCTCAGTTCCTTTCTTGGTGGTGTGTGCAAGCAGTTGGATACAAATTGGTTGTAGCTCTTGAGGATGGAAGGATCACAAACGGACAACTCACAGAACCAACTGCACATAGGACCCTCAAGTTGCTTTGCAAGGTAGATAACCTTTTGAGAGTCTGAGTTGAACTCCAAAGGGTATGCTAGGAAGTGGGCTTTTGTGAAAGCTAATAAATTGAAGGTGCTATCTGAAGAATTAAATAATTGTTTAAACTTAGAAATGTTATTTAGTATAACAGTCTGACTATGGGAAGTGGAAATGTTCTCTGTATTATCCTTATCAAGGGGTAATTTGTTCTTAAAGAACAGAAGGTAAATAAGATATAATAAAAAGGACAAAGCTAAGGTGCAAAATAAAGTAACTGCTAACACAAACAAAAGAATGATTGAGAAAGAAAAGTTTAATTCTGGAATATTGCCATGAGAAGTTGAGATAATGTAAGGTCTGAAGGCTTGGGGCAAATTATTTTAAACTAAAGCCTTTAGACCAAGAATATTTATATTGTCAAATATTAAAGGTAGGCAAGGTTTTCAATAGTAACTGAACTAATCAACTAAAATTTTATACCAGGTAAAATAAGGATACAAAGACAATTTATTAACCCTAAGAAAATAAAATAGAGAGATCTGTCTTAATGACTGACAATTTGGTTAAAAGTCAATTTCTAAGTCTGGGAAATGGTCTGCACTTGTAGAGGATTGAAGCTATCAACAATTAAATTGTGGGTGCTACTATAAAGGCTGCCTAACTGGTGAAGGAATAAGATCAAAAGGAATCATGGACTAAGATTGAGCTAAGATTAAAAAATTGGAAGAGAAAACACAAGCCACAAAACCCAACAAGTACCTTTTTGGGGTGCAAGTCAAACAATCTCAACTTAAGTTGAGACTGGATAAAACACAAGCTTTTATTCTAGCTTGGATTTGAGGAAACTTAAAGAGGGAAGAAGTATTAGCCAAAATGGGTTGGGTGGCTTAAACTGATCAGAAATCAATGAGCACATGGTTGGTGGAAAGTTAAGCTTAAAAGGTTAAGCTGGCAGTAAAGGGGAAAGAAGAAAGCTGTGGATTGTTTGGCAAACTCTTAATTAGAGCAAGAGAGCAAGCCAGAAGACAGAGAAACAAGATCTAAGACTACTGGCGTAAGCCAAGGCAAAAAGCAAAAATGATAAACAGGGTTTGGAGCTGTTGAAACTAACTTAATTGTTAGGTCCTAGGTTTGAGAATTGTCCAGGGTTTAAAGGTAACTTTGAACTCAAATTTCAACCATTAAAATAGATAATAATGAACTGCAGGGCAAGGGAAAGGATAGGGAATGTTTTGAATAATAAAATTTGTATGCATATGACCAAGGTTGAAGTAGAAAACTGATGTTTTTGATCCTGAAAATTGCTAGCAGCTTAAATAAAGAGGAGAATCCTGACAAAGGTCTCATACAACCTTCTAAATCTCCTTTTGGCATGGCTGTCTTTTTTGTAGCAAAGAAAGATGGAGGATTCCTCCTGGTCACAGACTACAGGGCACTCAACAAGGTCACAATTAAGAACAGGTATCCCTTGCCCCTGATTGATGACCTTTTTGACACCCTGGAGGGTCCCATTTATTCACAAAAATTGACTTGACAGTGGGTTATCACCAAATCTGTGTTAAGCCAGAGGATATACCCAAAACAGCATTCAGAACTAATTATGGCTTGTTTTAATGTATGGTCCTTAACATTGGCATGCAAAATACCCCAAGTACCTTTGTAGCCTTTATGAATAAAGTCTTTAAGGAGCACATCAGGAAAAGGGCTATCATCTACCTTGACAACATACTCATATACAGTCTGACCATAGAAGAACACTAGAAAAGACGTCCACCTGGTACTTTGCATCCTCCAAGATAACTAACTTATAGTCAAGCCCCCAAAATGTAACTTCTTCTCAGCAGAACTCCCATTTTTAGGGCACAATATCAGCAAGGACGGAGTAAAGCCAGACCCAGAAAAGATGCAATCCATAACCAACATGCCAGCACCGCAAAATAAGAGTGAGCTTTGTACATTCCTAGGCATGGTAGCCTATGTCAGGAGATTAATCCCTGACTGGGGTGCCTTGACTGCCCCCTTATCTGCAATCACAGGCAAGACAACTAAATTCATATGGACACCGTTAAGAGATCAAAATTTACAACAATTGAAAGAAAAAATGGTCACTGCTCCTATCTTACTATATACAACCTGGAAGGAGTATACAAACTAGAAACTGACGCCTCCAATTATGCAATATGAGGAGTACTCCAAATTCAAACTACAGAAAAGGACTTCCTCCCTGCAAGTATATGAATCAAGAAAGCTGCCTGATGGTGAGCAAAGATATCTAATACATGAAAAATAACTGATAGTGTAAATTCACTGCCACCCTTGGCTTTGGATCAAACCATTTTCCCCCGTCACACCAAGAAAGGCCTAAAAGTAACAGCCAAGACGCTCAATTCCTTGGGGGACTTGGCACACACTGTGGATGAGAGATTTGTTCTGGCCTACCCTGTAGATTTCCAGGCTTTGGCTGCTCCACCCTGGGAAGAAACACTGATTAATTTGGATTATTTGTTGGCATGGTTTCACCCACTTTTGAAAACAATCAGAAATGCCCAATCAGGAGACACCACATCAATGTCTAGGAATTCAAATAAATATGAAATGCTTGGATTGTTTCCCAGCCAATCAGGTGGGCCCACAGAAATTGAACTGGAATCCTCCAGCACTCCTGGCCATGGCCAGCAAAATTTCTCTCCTAGCCAACCAGATGAGCCTCTTGGGGTCATGTGATCTTTTCCTTGGTATCTCACCCCTTTTAACAATGCCAGGGGACTTTGAGTCCCTCTGCTTGTCAATTTTTCATCTTAATAAAACTTTAATAGTTTTAAACAAAGCAAGAAAACCCTAGTCTTTATTTCCAGAATCTGTTTGAAGTCCTACCTTTTTTGAATCTAAAGTGTTAGTACTTAACTTTTCAAAGCTTACCATTAAACTGTTTCTTTTGAACCCAGTGGTTGCTTTAAAGACTTGTATTATAAGGTTAACACATAGTTGCTGTGTTTGCCGCTTGCTCTTTCAAAGTCCACTGTTTGAACTTAAGTTTTGACTTAAAATTTTGTATAAATCCTACTATTATTTTGAGTTTTTTCATAATTTTACTGGTTTCAAACCTGCTTTCACTTTTACGCCCATCCAAGTCACCTGAAACCACCACCAAGGCCTCCAAGTGACCTCTTGTTTGACTCCTGGGTGTTTTCTTCTTGCAGCAGCCCCATTCACCCAAAGTTTTATTGCTTTGTGACATAATATTTGTACCCCTCAATTCCACATTTTGTGGGCACTGTTATTATGATCTTCCCATTTCTTAGATTTGTGGTATTTTCTCTGGTCCCTTTTGTGCTTCTCCTCTGGACAGCTTCTCCTGATTTATGGTCCTGCATCTCTTCTTCTGTTTGCCTTGTAGGGGATAATCCCTCTAGTCTCTTGCATATACCTGGTGCACTTCTCCTTTTAGGGGATACTATTGTCAAGAGTCTAACTTGTGATGACCTGGACTTCCATGCTATCAACTACACTGTGCCTACTCCCACATTGGAGGAGGTGCCAGCACCTGCTCTTCCCAGCTTGGAGGGGAACAACTCAGTACCCCTCTGAGCACCTGCAAAGTTGCCTCATGCTCCCACCCGCACGCCCTGGTTGCTTGCCGGGTTGGTGTTGATGGGGCTGAATGCATACTTCCCCCAGTTGTCTCCCACGTCCTCTCTTTGGTCCCCTCTCCAAGCGGCCATCCCATTACTCCATTGGGCGGCATCCTGGTGGTATATCTTGCCAGGATGGGAGCCAAACTTAGTTAGTTTAGCCCCTCTCTCTCACAGATAGCTATAGTTCACTGTCTAATGAAGTGGCAATACTTATTTAGAAGGTGTACAGATATTCAAAGTGCTAAACAACCACAAGTCATTGGTGTTCTTTAAAACATAACAACATCTATCTAGACAACAAGCTAAATGGATGAGCCTCATACAAGGTATCCCATAGATAATTCATGAATACAAACCAGGCAAGGAAATTCTTACTGCAGATGCCCTGTCAAAGGTATACCGTAAACATCTCTTGTGCACTTATGGAGACCCCAATTGGCCTATGTTGATCATGGGAATTTCAAGGGAGTTCACACCAGACACCAATGGAAATCTAAGAAAATTCCTCAGAACAAATACCTGTTCAAAAATTTATATGGCACACTACACCAAATACTTCCAAATGGTGACACTGTGCCTTACGTCCCGTCAACACAAAGTTGTACAATCCTTTGATACCACAGAGATCTGGGACACATCCATAGTAGAAACTTGCATGAATATCTCAAGACACACTACTGGTGGCCCAACATGCTGGACAACATCAAAAAATTACTAGACCAATGCAAAGTCTGTGGAAAGGATGCCAGCTCAAAGGCACCTCCCAAGTCAGTAATACCGGTGTCAATCACACAGCCTTTCAAAGTGTGATCACTGGATATTGTGAGACCAATGCCAGGAAATAACAAAGGCAAAAAGTACATTATCACAGCTATCAACTATATGCAACTAGGTGGCGCGTAGCAAAAGCTACGAAGAACACAAAGGCAATGATGTGGGGTATTTGTTGAAAAAAGAGATGATAGCTAAGTTTGTAAACCTGATGCTCCTGATCACAGACAGAGGAACTGAACTTAAAGACATCAAAACCAATGTCTATCTTGCCAAAAATGAAATAAAGCACACCATAGCCAGTCCCTATCACCTGCAAGCAAATGGAAGAGTTGAAAGATTAAATGGCTCCCTTGGAAAGCGCCTAAGTAAGTTATCTGCCAATAATTCAAAATTCTGGGTTGGCATGCTGCAACAGCACTTATGATGTGCAGGACATGAGTTAACCACAATACAGGCAACAGCTCCTATGAACTTGTCTATGGGCATAAGCCCACCATTGTTAGCACTACCTCAGGACCTCAATTACCTCTTCCCAAGAAAGTTCCGGACAACAGTGATCCTTATGTACAGTGCGCCAGGAAGGACCAAGAGGACAAGGAAAAAGAAAAGAGTTGAGAGAGAAGCAATCCCACTACATCAAGAATGCTTCCAAAGGGGACAAGATATGGGTCATTAACCATGATATGCATAAGTTGGATCTAGGGTTACAAGGACCAGGCATTGTCTGGAGGTCAAACCAATTAACACTACCTCATCAAATGTATTGGCTCTCAAACAGAGCTCAAGCATATGCACCATGACCGCCTCTGCCTATACGAATCAAGAACAGCAAATGTAATTCCCACCTTCCTGTACCTTACGCAAAACTGGATTGTTACCAAGCCAGAGTCCCCAACAATCAAAGAATTCCCAAGGCTCTACCTTCCAGAACCCCAGGGGGAGATGTTGCAATATCTTTAATCACTCCCCTCTTGGGAAAGTAATTCCCTGGTGATTTACCAACTAATCAATAAGTTGGTGGCACTCTTATCAGTCACCCATCTTATACAGAATCAAAACTTTTGAGTCCTAAATGGAACATTACTTGGATAAGCCTCATGACTACCATGATTTACATGGAAAGTATTTGGTTTGTCATAATACTATATATCTTTTAAACTCATATCAATAAAGTATCATTTTCTTCTTAATTTACCCCTTTATTTTGTTTCATAAACTTCTCAGAAGTATATTTTGACAAAGTAAAAGTTAAAGCTAAAAAGTAAAAGTAAAGCAAAAAAACATAGAAGCAAGCAAGTTTATTCTTTGCCCTTCTTTCCCTTCTTCATTTATCCCCCTTCCAGGAGGGAGATTTGCAATGAGCTAAAGATGCTGCTTAATCTCAGATGATAGTACTTGTACTTTATTGTGTCCTGGATGGCCTTGGTGAAGAGGGGCAACTTGGTTGAGGGCGGTGAGGTGAAAATTGGCCAGATCACACAGCTTGGACATTGTTTTCTTTTGCTTGTTCTGGAGGAGAAAACTAACTTGCTGAACTTGGGGTGGAGCCCAAGGTTTTGACTTGAGAGCTTATGGTAAGCCTCAAGAGCTGAAGTGGTCTTCAGCTTACCATTGACATTATCCCAGTACACAAGTCCACAAGGCCTTGGCTCTGACCTTGCCTTGCCTCTGGTGACAATCTTTCCAATCCACTGAGGCTCAAATTACTCTAGGAAAGGCCTGAACTCTTTATGCTTTACTTAGTAAGAATCCTTGGAGAGAACCTCAAACCCCTGCGCAATGTGCTCTGGTTTTAAAAAAGCCAAGGCACTGAATTCGCCAGCACAATTTGCAGGTGTCTGAGATATCCCTGCAGCTCGATCTACTAAGCCTGGCCTGGTTTGCACATTTTGAGCAAATTCTTGGCAGAAATGAGAAAGTGGTGCCCCTGCACTTTTCTGCAAACAACTGCCAGATTCATGAAACCAGAGAAGGCTCAAAGTCCATAATGCATATTTGTGGTCCTAGAGCTTAAAGCCTTACCTTTTCCTCAGAATCAAGGGTGTTCTGGTCTTTGTCATCATCAGAGGGGTTGGCGCAGGTGTGAGGAGGGATCTTCTGGATGATGTCAGAGGGAAGGAGGGCAAATTTGGCAGAGAATGATGAGGTGTGAGTGTGGCCCCCAGGAAGAAGATAGAACACAAGTGGAATCACCCAGATGTCTATCTAGGCCTGTACAAAAAAGCTGGTAAAACATCCAGGAGAAGGTGTCAAAGATACCATTAACTAGCCAGGTTTGACACCCTTTTCAACTTCATCAGGTTATGCTGAG
Source organism: Entomophthora muscae (assembly GCA_014839935.2). NCBI lineage: Eukaryota > Fungi > Entomophthoromycota > Entomophthoromycetes > Entomophthorales > Entomophthoraceae > Entomophthora > Entomophthora muscae. The sequence goes on from QTSX02006814.1 coordinate 21,579, forward strand.
TTGTGTAGCAGATGATACAGTCCTTTAAGACCAGTCTGTCATCATACAAGTGGAATCACCCAGATGTCTATCTATGCCTGTACAAAAAAGCTGGTAAAACATCCAGGAGCAGGTGTCAAAAATGCCATTAACTAACCAGGTTGACACCCTTTTCAACTTCATCAGGTTATGCTGAGTTGTGTAGCAGATGATACAGTCCTTTAAGACCGGTCTGTCATCATACAGTAGAATCACCCAGATGTCTATCTATGCCTGTACAAAAAAGCTGGTAAAACATCCAGGAGCAGGTGTCAAAGATACCATTAACTAGCCAGGTTGACACCCTTTTCAGCTTCATCAGGTTATGCTGAGTTGTGTAGCAGATGATACAGTCCTTTAAGACAAGTCTGTCATCATACAAGAGAAATCACTCTTCATTTGGGAGTTGCTTGAGCTCATGTGTGACATAAGCTCTGGAGGACTTCTGAAGCCTTGGGGAGGGGTATTAGCAGAAATTTTCTTGTTGCTAATGAGCTACACCAGTTGTGTCTATGCGGGCACCAACTTCAGGTTGTTGAGCCACAGGTGTTGAAAGGGCCTTAATATCCAGATTGAAGGTGCAGAAGGTGGGAAAGAGGTGGGTATCATTTGCACAAGGTACCACTTGAGTATCCTTGTGATTAAGTAATTAGGGGGACTCAAATTTGTGTTCCCTCTTCTCAACAGTTACCCTTTTCCATCCTTTTGATATTCAGGCAGGCAATACAAGACTTTTTTCACAGACAAAGTGCTTACTTTTGGTTGGTGCTTCTGATTATTAAAATTTAATATGTGGTATTGACCACATACCCAGAGCCACCCTTCACAGACATGAGGAAGAAGTAGCAGGAAAATCACTTGTGGAATTTGAATTCCCCATCCACATTACTAATGTTGTGGATGACCAGTAGATCCCAAGCCATGTTGCTGGTGGCCTTGAACTTCTTTGAATAGTCTCAGGAGAGCTCCTTCTGATAGTCAAGAAGGGAGGGAAAAGTCACCAAGGGGAGGAGGGGAACAAGTTCCTTGAGGCCTGCTTAGAGTCTTCTTCTCTTTACCAGAAGAAGAAGCAGGCTTCTTTGGGCAACCTCCAGGGGACTCATACAGCATGGAACTGACAGAAATCACTGGATAATATGAAGCTGTTTCTAAATGATGGGGAATTACCACCCAAATCCGCATAGATGATGATTAACCACCAACGCGGCTTCAGATATTTTTTGTAGAAATTTCCAATTGTAACTCCAGGATTAAGTAGAACAATCAGTCCCAACCAGAGTAAACCAAGATAAATGACCCGGGAAAGCATCAATGCATCTTCAGCATAGAATTCTGGGCATTGAGAAGTGACACAATTTTCATTTTCAAGAATGGGGGAGGAGCTACAAAATTGGCGGGCATGAAATTAACATTTGGCAGTGCCAACAACAAAGTTCCAGATGCTGGGCCCCATCTTCCTGAAATAATTCTGTTCAGAATCAGATTGTAGGGATATACCGCAACAACCCAATCACAGGATGCATTTTTAAAATTTAAAATTAGAACTTGGGATAATTGATTTTTATTGAGTAAATTTAGGAGGTCTCAACTCTTAGAGTTGAAACAGGGAAAATTATTCAATATATATCAGAAAAATTGACTAAGCAATACCACCTGAGTCTTGATCTCCTATTCCTTCTGTATCTTCTAGTAAGTATCTAGTCCAGGTTGCAAAGAACCCTTGCGTGACCAGTTTCTGACAACCATGCTGATTAATAAGCTTATATTGGGTGACCCTCATATTACGTCAATTTATCAACGTCAGTTTGCAAGGGGGAGCTGGTTTCAGCTGGCAGACTGGAGCAGCTACGACCCATTTTTTGATTGACTGTTTGGTTTAAAATCTGTTAACCACGGTTGATTTTGATACAGGTTTCTTGTGCTTCTGAGCTTCTTACTGTTGGATAGACAATACCTGGCATTATGGAACCTACCGTGACAGGAACATCCTCCATGTTGACAATCCTCAAAAATATTTTTTGTATTTTATTTATTCATGGACTTTTTTCTGGCTTAAATAGTTGATATTGATAATAAAAGCAAGGTTTATTTTGTATTTTGAGTTTTTAATTGAAATTACAAAGGATAAATCAAAAATAATTTTTGGAATTGTCAAGATAGAGGATGATCCATGATGTATGAATTAATTCAGGAGGTTGCTCTTCTTTGCAGCCTTTCTCTTTTTAGCATAGCATTTTTTGGTGAGCTCTGAGTCAGCCTCAGACTCATAAAAAGAGTGATTGATGAGATCATCATCACTCTTATTAGATGAGGAGTGGTGGGGGATGAGGAGGTGGAGGGATAGTCTTGATCTTTCTGGCCTTCTTGGTACACTTGAGAGCAGTGGAGGTGGACCTGAAACAAGTTGAGGCTGAGTTCTGTGTCTTCTTGACAGGTTTGTTGATCCTGGCTATCATAAAGGTTAAATTGTTAATAAAATAAAAGGGAATATATAAAAATACAATGAAGTAAATAAAAGCAAAATATAAGTAATAGTTATACATAAAAAGTCTTATTTAGCATAAAAAGAACATAATAAAATAAAAAATAAAAATACAAACAAAAAGTATAGATATAAAGGGTAAAGTATAGAAAATATGTGATATTTGATCAAACATCAAAGATGTTAGGTTCAGCATAACATCTTAGGATTAAATCAAGGGTAAAGTACAGTAGTTTTAAAAGCTATGGCAACAAGCAAAATGAACTCAGATTTAAACAAAATCATTTCAGATTTAAACAAAATCCAAGTCGCGCAAGATTCAGAATTCAAATAATTTAA
>QTSX02006815.1:0-24225 GCA_014839935.2 Entomophthora muscae
TCATAGTTGGATCCTGGTGGAAACATCAGAAATGGTCTATTTCTGAGCTCTGCATTCATTGGTTGGTTCTGGCAGGGTTCCTGATGAAAATGATTGGTTGGAAGCCAAAAGCTTAAAGTATAAGCAAGGAAATAGTGAATTAATACTTTAAGCTTTTGAGAAAGTAAGTATGTAAGCTTAAGTTATTATAGGAAAAAGTGAGTGCGCAATGGTTTAGCTTCTGAAAAGCCATTTTGGAAGGCGGAACCGTTGGGAAAAGAACACTATAAAAAGGTGGCTGCTGGAAAGTTACAGGGTCTTTTGGAGGTCTTTCCTGGTCTTTGACAGGATCTTTCTGAGGCCTTCTGAGTTTCTTCCAAGAGGTTTTGGAAGCCTTTGATCACCAGCAGGAGCTTGGTTTGACTGATACAACCCAAGATAATGGAGCAGGAGCCCAAGAATAAGAAGCTGGATCCTAAGCGTGGCACTGGAGTCCAAGTTTAAGGAGCAGGTGTCCAAGTCTAAGGAGCAGACATCCAAGACTAAGGTGCAGGAGTCCAAGACCAAGTACAAGGAGTCCAAGATATTGTTGGAGGACTCCAAGTATTGGCAAATCCATATTGTTTCCTTGACCCCTGAGCCATATACCAGAAGGTTTCTAAGGGGATCTTCCTTCTGAGAGTGAATAAAGCCCATTTTGACCCCTATACATATTTCTGAGATACATTTTCTCTTACTAGAGAATGACAATTCCTTCCAGCTGGTCCCTGGCTACAATCCAGGACACACTTTGGGGACTGTTAGACAGGAACCCCACACTTACCTTCTGGAATCAAACTTGAAAACTTTTGTGCTTCAACTTGGGCAGTCTAAAAATCAATTAGAAAGTGATACAGATTTGAACTTACCATGTTGTCAAAGAGCAAAAGTGGGTCCCAAAGTGACTTTGAAAACAATTAAACCAATGATCAAAAACGCTGGGCTCTGTAAACGTCAACTTGCCAATCAAAGATTAGTTCAAAGCCTTATTTTCAATAATAAAGGTCCAGTGGAAGTTGGGATCCAGTCCAATCAATCAGGAATCAAGCCTACACATGATGAGATACAGTAGTTTAAAAGCTATGGCAACATGCAAAAACAATTCAGATTTAAACAAAATGAACTCAGATTTAAACAAATTTAATTTTAAACAAATTTATATTGATTGACAATAGATTTGGATTCATTTCAATTTTTGTTTAAATCTGAGTTCATTTTATTTAAATCTTAATTGTTTTCACTTGTCACCATAGCTTTTAAAACTACTTTAGATGAAATACCAATCATATTCACACCAGGCTTAAACCTCACCCAAGCCAAACTGTATAGCTTTCTATACTTGCTGCAGCTAATAGGTTTGGCTGCTGCAAGCTGCATTATGCAGACAGCTTGGCAGCAGCCAGACCAGAATGTCCAACCCAATAGTGACGACATGGTAAATCTTTCCATCTCAAACTGTAATACCCAGTTATGGTAGGTATCACATGCAGGAAGTAGGGTAGCAGGTTGGCAAACTGAAATCCCATCAAGGCAGTAACAATGGGGTACACCGTCATGAGCCAGCGGAAGAGCTTGGCATGCACATTGTATCTCCCAAAACTCCTGGCAAAGTAGGTCAAGATATAGTACATTGATGTGTACATTGCAATAGAGAGTGTTGAATGTGGAGACACCAAAGGAGGCCAAGGTCCAGTTTGGGATGAGTTCAGTTGACCAGGGTCATAGTAGGAGTCTTGACCTAGTCCTTCTGGAGATGGCCCAAAGAGTTCTGGACCTGACTGGTAGCCTCCAATCCCAAGGCAAGCTGTGAGCACAGCTGTGAAGATGAGGTGGTTCATCTTCCTTGGATTGGAGGGTTGGCAGGAGGCTGATTGGTAGTTTAACTTGTTAGAGGTAAGTTGAATTTCACTTTATTGAGGGTATTAATCTCAATAATAGCACACACTATTACTGAGGGGGATCCTTTATTTATAGTACTTCTCACTTGCAAACTTTTGCAAGTGGGAGTAAAAACAAGGGACTGGGGATCCCAGAAGTTTGGAGAAATGTTTTGGAAAATGGGGTTTGAGAAGATGGCCAAATTCTTGTTCTTGGGCCATCTGCTGGAGGTTTGGCCATTCATGCCTGGAGCCAATGATGTCCTCTGGTTGTGAAGTCAGCTGATGGGAAAGGCTCATGGTACTTTCCAAATCTATTTTTGGTTTGGAAAGGTTAGTTTGGTTGGGGCCTAGACCTAAGCAAGTGTTGTGGCCCTCTGAATCCCATTGGCTTGAGGTCAAATTATTTTTAACTTGGAATTTGGTTTGGTCTATTTTTGGAAGGTTCAGGGTTATTTTTGGACTCTTCACTTTGGTTTGACCTTTTTCTGCAGGGCAGAAATTATTCCCTGGGTTTTTCCCTGTGGTCAGGTACTTTTCTGATTGGTTGTTTTGTATGGTGACTTCTCAAGATCCAGAAATCTTGACACCCCCTCTTCCCAACCCATTCTTGTGGAAGGAGAACCTGAGTACAAGTTAAATTGTATTCTAGCTTCCTGCAAGAATTGTTGCCGTTTGGAATATTTGGTATCTTGGAAAGGTTATTCTGATTCTGAAAACTCCTGGGTTCCCCACTACAATTGTTCAAATTCCTCTGATCTGATTCATGAGTTCTACCAGCGCAATCCCACTGCTATTGGACATCCTGAACTTATACTTGCTGCAATGAAACTCCCACCTGCCCATAAGAATTTCTCTTTATCCCATCTCTCAGATGATGGTATTGTGCCCAGGGATAAAGCGGAGGGTAATGTCACGGTAAGTTCCATAATGCTGGGTATTGTCTGTCCAAGTAAGAAGGCACAGAAGGCCGGAAAATCTGTATCAAAATTGACTGAGTTAACGGATTTAAACCAAACGCTCAATTGAAAATGGGTCACAGCTGCTCCAGTATGCCAGCTAAAACCAGCTCCCCCTTGTAAACTGACGTTGATAAATTGACATAATATGAGGGTCACCCAATATAAGCTCATTAATCAGCATGGTTGTCAGAAACTGGTCACGCAAGGGTTCTTTGCAACCTGGACTAGATTGTCAGGAATATTCCTGACATAAATCAAATTCTGACAGGAGGAAAATGTTGGGAAAAGATAGGGAAACTCCTAATTAAAGAGGCCAATTTTAATGAAGAATTTCCCCCTTTATTTGGGGGAAATAAAAATCAAATTTTGGAAGAAACAGATTTTCATAAAAACTGGAACAATTTAACATCCAGGCAGGCGCCTGCCACCCTCCGCGGGCCTCCTGCCCGCCCAGCTCCCACCAGCCACCCACTTGCCCACCCCCTCCCCCAGTGGGCCCCCTGCCAGCTCCCAGGCCCCATTCCCCAGCCAATCAGAAGCCACCATACAAAACAACTAATCAGAAAAGTACCTGCCCACAGGGCAAAACCCAGGGAATAATTTCTGCCCTGCAGAAGAAAGGCCAAACCAAAGTGAAGAGTCCAAAAATAACCTTGAACCTTCCCAAAATAGATCAAACCAGATTCCAAAAGTTAAAAATAATTTGACCTCAAGCCAATGGGATTCAGAGGACCACAACCCTTGCTTAGGTCTAGGCCCCAGCCAAACCAACCTTTCCAAACCAAAAATAGATTTGGAAAGTCCCATGAACTTTTCCCATCAGCTGACTTCACAACCAGGGGACATCATTGGCTCCAGGCATGAATGGCCAAACCTCCAGCAGATTGCCCAAGAACAAGAATTTGGCCATCTTCTCATACCCCATTTCCCAAAACCTTTCTCCAAAATTCTGGGATCCCCAGTCCCTTGTTTTTACTCCCACTTACAAAAATTTGCAAGTGGGGAGTACTATAAATAAAGGATCCCCCCTCAGTAATAGCTTGTGCTATTATTGAGATTAATACCCTCAATAAAGTGAAATCTAACTTACCTCTAACAAGTTAAAACCTACCAATCAGCCCCTGCCAACCCTCCAATCCAAGGAAGATGAACCACCTCATCTTCACAACTGTGCTCACAGCTTGCCTTGGGATTGGATGCTACCAGTCAGGGCCAGAATTCTTTGGGCCATTTCCAGAAGGACTAGGTAAAACTCCTACTATGATCCTGGTCAACTGAACTCATCCCAAACTGGACCTTGGCCTCCTTTGGTGTCACCACATTCAACACTCTCCATTGTCATGTACACGTCCATGTACTATGTCTTGACCTACTTTGCCAGAAGTTTTGGGAGATACAATGTGCATGCCAAGATCTTCTGCTGGCTCATGACTGTGTACCCCATTGTTACCGCCTTGACTGGGTTTCAGTTTGCCAACCTGCTCCCCTATCTCCTGCAAGTGATACCTACCATAACTGGGTATTACATAGATACTTACTTGAAGATGCCAAAGGAATAGGAGATCAAGACTCAGGTGGTATTGATTAGTCAATTTTTATGATATATATTGAATAATTTTCCCTGTTTCAACTCTAAGAGTTGAGTCCTTCTAAATTTACTCAATAAAAATCAATTATCCCAAGTTCTAATTTTAAATTTTAAAAATGCATCCTGTGCTCAGGTTGTTGCGGTATATCCCTTACAATCTGATTCTGAACAGAATCATTTCAGGAAGATGGGGGCCAGCATCTGGAACTTTGTTGTTGGCGCCGCAAAATGTTAATTCCATGCCAGACAATTTTGTAGCTCCTCCCCCCATTCTGGATAATGAAAATTGTGTCAATTCTCAATGCCCAGAATTCTATGCTGAAGATGCATTGATGCTTTCCCAGGTCATTTATCTTGGTTTACTCTTGTTAGGATTGATTGTTCTACTTAATCCTGGAGTTTCAATTGGAAATTTCACAAAAAGATATTTAAAGCCGTGTTGGTGGTTAATAATCAATTATATGTGGATTTGGGTGGTAATTCCCCATCATTTAGAAACAGCTTCATATTATCCAGTGATTTCTGTCACAATAACAGTTTTCAGCACTACTTTCACCAATCACCTGGCTCATCTCAAGGAGGTGTTCATAAAGATTCAAGAAGCTGGTCTTAAGCTAAAACCCACCAAGTGTGCCTTCTTCAAAGAACGTCTTGAGTTCTTGGGCCATGAAGTAACTCAGACAGGGATCCGCCCAATGACTAAGAAGGTTGAAGCCATCAACAAAATGCTTCTGCCCACCAATCTGCGAGAGGTACAAGTCTTCATAGGGATGATGGGCTACTATAGACAATTTATCCCTGATTTTGCCAATACTAGTGAACCTCTAGTCCAACTGCTACGTAATTTCCCTTTTGAGTGGACTGCCAGTCAGCAGCAAGCCTTTGAGACCCTTAAGCAAAAACTCAAAGAGGCGCCAATCCTAGTATATCCTGACTATGATAAGGAATTCATCCTGTACACTGACGCTAGCAATCTAGCTATTGGAGCCATTTTGGCGCAACTGGACAACAAGGGTGTAGACCATCCTGTGGCTTACACTTCCTGCGTGCTAAACAAACATGAGAAGAACTATAGTGTCACAGAGAAGGAGTGTCTTGCCGTGTTGCATGCAGTCAAGCAGTTTTGTCACTATGTATATGGTACCCACTTCACAGTTGTCACTGATCACGCTTTGCTTAAGTGGTTACAACAGCTGAAGGAGCCTCAAGGGCGCCTATCTAGATGGGCCCTACGTTTTCAAGGCTACGACTTCACTGTGCTCCATTGCCCTAGGATTCAACACTAGAACACTGATGGGCTCTCCAGAATGCCCATTCTTGCTTTACATCCTGCAGAGGCCAACCGGTTATATAAACTAATTGGGTACCCTTCTTCTTGGGAAAGTGAGACAGAAGAGGTACAACTGGCCTTGTCCAAGCTATCCAAAGATACCCTCATACGCAACAATCAGCTCTTCAAGAAGGTACAAGACCAGTATCTGCCTTATGTACAACCCAGTCTTTGCCTCTTGTTGGTGTCACAAGCTCATAAAGAGACTGGGCATGGAGGCATTGCCAAGACCTTTGAATGTCTTCAGAAGAACTACTTCTGGGAGAACCTTTGCCTGCTGATCCCAGACGTCATAGCTAGCTGCCACAACTGCCAGCTTCAGAAGCCTCAAGCTGCTGCCCATGAGTTCAAATTAGTTCCCCCACAACATGCCTTTCACACTGTCAGCATTGACGCGGTAGGTCCTCTCCCCTGCTCACGTTATGGGTGTTGCTTTATTCTGATTGCTGTCAATCACTTCAGCAAGTGGGTAGAGGCACACCCTACAAAAGACATCACGGCTAAGACAACTGCTGCCTTCCTATTACAAGATGTTTTCTACTGCCATGGCTGTCCTCAAGTGCTGCTATCAGATAATGGGACTAACTTCAATGCCAAGCTAGCAACCTCTGTTGTTGAAGCTTTGGGATCTCACCAATCCTTCTCTGCCCCCTAAAATCCTTCTACCAATGGGGCAGTTGAGTGTGCAAATTCAACACTGGTCTCTATCATGAGGAAGCTCACCTACTCTGATGCTGCCAGCTGGGACTTATACTTACCTGCCGCTCTCTTTGCCTACCGCCTTAGCAAACATTGTGTCACTGGATACTCCCCCTTTGCTATGCTGTATGGGCAAGAGGCTACTACCTCATTGCTCTTGGGCCCCCCTGCTTACCTCAGATAAGGCCATGAATCCTGACTACCACATTAAGGATCTAGTCAACCACATAATTGATATACAGGCCACAGCCTACACTTCTGCATATAAGACTAAGATGATTGAGCTCTCTCCCAACAATGCTGGACGCTCCCCCCTGCCTGAGTTCAATGTTGGTGACCATGTACTTTACTACCAACACAGAGTAGGTGGTTGCGCACATAAGTTAGACTCTCTGTGAATTGGCCCTTTATAAGTGACTTTTAAACGGGGGTCCAAATACACAGTAAAGCTCCTCTCCAGTGGCCGTCCTTTTGCTAGAGTGTACACAAAGTTCCTTCATAAATACTACCCCCTAAGGCCAATCTAGAGGAGGGTAATATTGTGAATGCCGCTATTTACCATATATTGATTTTGCCTTTGGTGGGCCATTTTGAAGACAAATCTCTTGCTTTTGCTTTTGCCTCTCAAAATTAGTTGATGACTGAATCAGGAAATACAATTGTTTGGTTTCTTGACTCTGCGCAACTCACTTGCCCCACTAATGCTGGTGGCAAGTGATCCTACCATCCTGGTAGTGTTTTGTGGTATTCCTAACCAATATATATTCCATTTCACATTCACCAATAAAAATTAATTTCTATTCACATTTTTGTCTTTGTGTCTTCTGTACTTCCGCGCCTCTCTCTAGCCACAACTAGTAGAGATTATTCTTCCAGGGCTGCAAGGTAAACACATAGCCTTCCCTGTCATCTAACCAAGACTTAGTACAAATCCAATCCTAAGGTAAGGATTTCCCATTGTGTGTCTGTGCCACACCTCAGAACACAACAGCGGAGCAGAGAGATACTAGGAAAGAAGAGGTGTGTTGCAGAAGAAGGAATGTTTTCCTGGAACAGCACTCTAGGAGATGTGATAAAGGCTGGTGTGGTTGGTTGGAGGCATCACAAAGTTGCTCTGTTTCCCAGCGCTGGTGTTGGTGCTGGAGGTACCCTCTGTTTGAACGCATCTGCAATATAAAATTTGTGATAATTTAATAAACCCCTGCAAAGTATAAATGCTCAGTGTGCATTAACCAACAAAAGTTTATTAAGTGAAGATGTCAACCAGGGAAGGGTTGTCAGTGTTCCCAGCTATATCCTGCTGGGAAACTGCAGTTGGACTTGCTGGCAACTCTTTACTGGCTGTCAATGAGTTATTCTTGAGTTGGGTCCCATTGATGGCTCCTGATTTGCAAGTTAGATGGATAATTCCACTGCTTTTGCCCCAGGGGAGCTGACAGGGAAATTTTGGGCCATTTGGCAACCCAAGTCCTCATTCCTTGGTTTCAGAGGGTGTGGGACAATTAAAATTCTTTTTGCTTGGCTTTAGAACAATTTCTAATTTCCCCCAGGTTTGGCCTTTACCATGGCCTGATTCCCCACTTGGTATTAAAGTTTACCTTTGGTCAATCAGCATGTTCAACAAAGTGATTGTTCAGTTGCGCAGTTGCTCAATTGCAGGCATTAAACCTATGCAACATAGGGTTTTGTCTGGCCATTCTGGGCCCTGACAGTGGCCGTGTAGCAAAAGATGAAGGTGAAATTGTCAATAAGCAATTGGTTTGCAGAGCAAATCAGAGGAAGAAATTGGGACACTAGCATATAGAGGATGGGCCAAGGAGCATCCAAGGAATCAAGGTCTACCTTGACCATTACAGAGGCCAATTTATCAAGAGTAGGGGCAAACAGTCCCAGATGAGCTAGCATTTTTTGGAAAGCTTTCTTTATTCAAATGTAAATAAGCTATCTAGAAACAAGTTTCTAGAGGGAATTGGGGAAAGTTTAAAGGCAGTTTAGAATGGGGTGGGGGGACTTCAATGGTATCTGATTGGCTGGCAAGAATATTTTCAGCAGTTTGGGGGCCTACTTTTGAATTTGACTCAATGATGTCATTATCCAAAAAATTGTTGGTCAGTGGGTCAAGCGCTACTGTCTCCAAATAATGTATAACATGTAACTTTCTTGTTATAATTAATTGGCAAGAAGTATGGTAAGTTAAGATTTTCCAGAGCTATTTGAGCAACTCCAACTTTGGCCCATTTATTTGTCAATAACAGCATTTAAATTGTCTAATTTTTCAGGGATTTGGCTGAAGCTCCTTTTTGGTTTCTTATTTTCTGAGGGTGTGTTATCACTTCCATTTATCTCCTGTAATAGGAGAGGAATCCTTATAGTTATTTTGTCAAATGCTTTTCTCATTACAGTAAGCCAGAAGCTTAAAGCATCAAAATCTTATTATTAAGTGCTCTTAAAGTACAATAACATTCATTTATTATCATCTATAATTTGCTGCTTTTATACACAGTAAGCTCTAGTTAATCTGGGATAATGATAATATATTTATAGCATCATACTGTCATTGGTAAAATATTATTACCTGATGCCAGAAAAATATAGCTGCCATGCACATATAAATTAAGAAGGAGAATGTATTATATGCCTAAATAGTATATCACAAGTATATTTATGCATTTTTCAGGATACCCATGATTAAGGATGGCTAGATCTCTTCCCCTTTCAGTCTTCTACTCTAAGCAGGATTTATCACGCCTTTGGAGGGATTTAAAAATGGTGATGTCTCAATTATCTATATTTTTAGGTGCAATAAAGCTTGAATTTGTTTTTTAGAAGTTTTATTATATGGCTTTAGCTTGGCTCTTGGTATTGTTATGGTAGAAAATCAAATGGAAGGAATAGTGCATCCCCACAAGACCAGAAACCAGCAAAGAACCACCGCCAAACCCTTGAGAGAAATAGACAATTTAAATGCTGGCATTGACAAAAAATGGGTCAAAGCTGGGGTCGCTCAAACAGCTCTGGAAAATCTGGACTTGCCATATTTTTGCCCAAATAATTATGACAAGAAAATCATATGTTATACATTATTTGGTGATGGCAGTGCTCGACCTACTGGTTGCCAGAATTTTTTGAATTATGACGTCATTGACTCAAATTCCAATGCAGGACCTCCAACTGCTGAAAATATTCTTGCCAGCCAATCAGATACCTTGGAATCCCCTCCTCCCCCATCCTGAATTCCCTTAAGACTTTCCCATTCCCCTCTAGAAACTTTTTTCTAGATAGCTTATTTTCACTAAAATAAAAGAAAGTTTTCTCAAAAAATGATAGCTCATCTGGGGCTGTTTGCCCGTCTTTAATAGATTAGCTTTTGTCATGATCAAGGTCACCATCAATTCCATTGGTGCAACCCAGCCCGCTCTTCACATGTTGACACCTTCAGATTCTTCCTCTAATTTACCCCTGCAAGTCATTCGCATCTTGACAATTTTTATCTCCATATTCTGCTATACTGTCACAGGTACCAAGATGATTAAGCTGTCCTCCCAATTTGGTCTCCTGCTCCTCAAACAATTGTCAATTTTTTTATTTTATCTGCATCACCTCTCTTTGAACAATGCAGCTTACCAATTTATTCTAACAGGTATCTTCTCATTCCTGGGAGAGAGTTTGTCGTGCTGTGGGTTGAATGGTGGTGTTATACCACCCTACAACAGCACCCTAATTTTGATAAATCCTGGATATAATTGAAATGCTAGGGGTGTGGAGTATTGCTACAACTGATCAGTTGGATCTAAGAGGGTGTCGGATGACGTCATAGTTTGATTGAGTGGCACGTTTGGAATGGTGGATGTGCTTTCTGTATAGGTGAAATAAAGTTTGGTGGCAATAGAGTGATATGTTTTAATTTTAATTTTAACTTTCAATTTTATTTTTATTTTTAATAATCAGGGATATTTACATTCTATTCCGATACTTCAAGGTTGGTCCCCGCAATGGCGAGCTCATTGGCCTTTTCAATTCCAGAGTCTCCGGCTTTGTCGGCAATGTGAACCTTGAATGATCAATACAACTAAACACAAGTAGAGTTACCCATTGGGGTTTGGGCTCACGCTGCTTGACAAGCGTGTCGAGTGTTTCGAATAGGTCGCGATTCTCGACTTCGGTTCCCTTGGCTGTCAACCACCCTTTCTTTACCCATCCAGAAATCCACTTTGTAACCCCTTTAACCAGCTTTAGCAACTTTAAATCATTAAATGTACCTTGGACAAGATAGATACTGGTGGTGTGGATCTCAATGGCTTTTCCAACAGGAGCCTTCTCCAAAGCACGGATACCGGCCTAAAACAAGATTAACATAAATAAGTAATTTAAATTACCATCAGTTCTGCTCTTCTGTTGTTCTGCAAGGGTCCAGGAAGACGTTCACTGATATTACAGGAATCCTCTCCAAAATATACTCCAAGCCCAGCACACACTCCCCTTTTGCCTCTGCCGCGTGAAGTACCACTCGTGTAGATGATTTCCGTAGATCCCTTTAGGGTTGCATTAGGAATTATTAAAAAAAGGATAAATACCTCTTTTGACGGTACATCTACTTTTTCAGAATCATCCTCTTGACTTTGAACGTCTGTTTTAGAATCTTCAATAGCTTTAGGGGTTCCCTTCGCAGCGGCAGCTTGTTTGGAAGCTTGAGTATCCTTTTTCGTCTTCTTAATCACTACATCTTTAACATTGCCTAATGCCTTGCCGCTTTTAACAAAGGCCTCAGCCTCTGCCTGGTTGTTAAATTTCTTATATCTAGCACTAGTAAATCCTTTGGTCTGCTCCTGACACTGAGCCCTGTTGAGATGTTAGCTAAATGTATACTAGATACTTACCAAGTAGTGTAAACACCAGGCTTGTTGCCGGCATAAACAGCGTAATAAGATGCTTCCTTTGCCATCCTGGTGAAAGTTTAAGTGTGCCGTTGGGCTGCTGAAGGCAGCTATTTAAGCCAATCCACTCCCAACATCTCGGTACGCCACGACAAACCTCATCGAGGAACATCAAGTTGGAATATTCTATCAACTGCTAATAATGTCTAGTTGGAATTGAGTATTCGTGAAGCAAGTCAAATCACATATTCCCCAATAATTCCCACTGCTACAGTTTCAAAGGGTTGAATCTACTGGCCATTTTCATTGGCTGAATTGCAGCCTGATGTGAACTCTATTCACTCACACTGACGTCTCAACTCAGGTCGTTTAATTTAAATCTCAAAATTGATTAGTGTCTATCAAGCTTCAAACTTGCTATTGAATATCAAACCTTATGATCCAATCCTGATGATTTCAATATACCCACTTCCAGCAGCACTCATATCACAGTGATATCAAGTTTAGAATATTACATTTCAATTTATACATCCATGGTTCCCACATAGTGTATAAATAGTTAATTCAAAACAATTGTTTTAAACTGAAACATGGACCAGGACCCTATTTATCTACATCCTACTCTTCACCTTTAAACAATGAAAAATTGAATTATTTACCTCAACTCAGCAACTTTTAAAGTTATCTACAAGCCTTTATTTCACACTGTGGCTTTAACCATAAATGGCCCATCAAGCCTACTTTTACCCAGTTCTTCAGAGGATAGACTTTAGGTTTAGGATTCATCAGAGAAGTGCAGAGAACCTCTAAATTTCTCACAGATAAGCAGCTTTATTAAAGAACCAAATTAAACCCTATGCAGGCTTCTGTGGCAATCTCATTATCAGCCCCAATAGCTGATAAACAAAGGATAACCATTACCTATGTCACAACATCTTTGATTACTCCCTCTCGGGGAATTAACACCCCGAGTAAATCACCAAACAGCACACCAAATGGTTTGCCGTCCAGTCAATAAACTGGTGGCACCATTATCAGTTAACCATCTATGACGGGGATCACTCAATCCAGGTCCTAAATGGAACACAACTTGATTAAGCCTCATGACTCAAGAGGAACATTACTCAGATAAGCCCCATGACCTCCATGACGTACATGAACGGCATGTGGCTTGTCATGATACTATATATTAACCTATATTTATATTCAATAAAGTATCATTCTCTTCTTATAACCTTCCCCTTATTTTGTTTATTATACTTCCCAAAAGTATAAACTCAACAGCGGTAGCACAGGTAGGTTATCCATACCTACCTAACTCAAAGGAAAAATTCCTCCTAAGAAAAGAACCCAAACAATGTCACTCCCTAACAGCTGGAGAGATTACAAAGTAAGACAAGACATTCCTGCAGGCCTTGTCATATACAATAACATCCTTGTACCCATCAATCAGTACAACACTCTCAAAGCCCGCAGACTGTTGCCCACCACACCAACCACAACAGCGCCTCTGCAGCCTGAGATACCCAATATTGTGTTTCAACGCCTGCACACTGCTGAAATTGGCGCCTTCACAGGACTATAATGCAAAAACACCACCCTCTGGATGAACAGTAAACAAAGCAAGTTTGAACAAGTGAACTACCCTCAAAGACTCTGGGTCAGCGAGATTGCCCTTTGCGTCACAGGGACTGCTTCACGTTTTGTTACCAAATGGCTAGTTCAACATCCTGATCAGAAGGAAAACTGGGAAATATTCAAAGCCGCATTCCTCAAAAAGTTCTCCATGAAGGATTAAGACATGGTGATTATGACCAAACTCCAAACCTTCAAAATGACAAGAACCATCAAGAAATACATTGCCGCATACAAAGGACTATGTGACCGTACGCCCAACACCATCAACTTTGATGAACCTGGACCACACCTGGACTTCTACAATGGCCTTCCTACACATATCAGACGTCAGTTTGATATGACCTGCTGCAAGAACCTCAAGGATGTATTCCTAGAAGGAAAAGGCGCAGCTCAGAAGCCTGACAATCTACACACCACCAACACGTGTAAGGAAAACCCCACAGCTAAGAGAGAACCTTGCCCCAATAAGCAAAAATACCGAGTCAATAATACCTGACACGGCCTATATCAGAGTCCAGCTGGACTCCCACAGGGAAGGCAGGCCGGGCCTTGAAGGCCATGTACACAATAGGCGCTATACAAACCAGGTAGTTTAGAGCAGTGGCTAGGGGGCGCCAACTCCCAGTATGGGGCACAACTTGGTTGGCCAGCCCCAATACTATGATATAGACAAACCCCAGCTTGCTAAAGTCCTGGATGGGAGGCGCGTTGGGGAGAGGAGGGGCAGTAGGAAGCTCCTTCATTGCTGGTGGCAGATCCAGGTGATGGGGATGGAAATACTCCAGGTTAAGGGCGCGGGGTGGTTTGGCAAGGGCAACATGAGTATAGCCAGGAGGATATGGATATGCAAGTTTGTATTGAGTAGTGGATTCACAAATTGATTCAAAGAGAATAATTAAATTTGAGCAAAAATAGACAATTCCTGCAATAAGATAATTTCTAGGCATAAACTTGCTTTATTAAGATGTCAACAGTGAGGAGGGCTTCTCCCCCTCACTACTTATACTTAATGAAGATTCTGTGGCCATTTGTGCCACCAGAGAACTGATGGCATCATTTGGAGTTGGATTTACAATTTTAACCGGAATTTGCGTGCTTGAGCAAGAGGGTGAGATCTCATTGGCTGCTATAACATGAACCTTTTGAAATTTGCAGCATGCCGAGATGTCACAGTTATTTATAGTTCCCACAATGAATCAATTGTCCAATCACGCAATCAAACAATTTTGCTCCTGATGTGCCATTTCCTGATAGGTGAGTGGCCCAAATTTGATAACAGGCTCAAAGCCAGGGATTTGAGGCTTGTGTGCCTCTCAAATCCCAGGCCATTCACTAGTCAAAAGGGGGGATATTTTTCCCTGTAAGGTGCTTTGTGTGGGTTTCCACGCTGCATGTTAAATCAACTCTAAGGAGGCCAGCTGACTGTCCAGGGCAATCTGGGCCCTGACAATACCCATCCCTGAACCGGGAATTGCACTGCACAAGCCAACCAGGCCAGCACCAAAGATACTAACAAGGAGGGAAAAGCTCAGGGGAGTGCTTAGGCAAGTTGCCCTCCCCCACTTCACAACACTCATACAGAGAACAGGACGTGGATTCAATCACCATGATCCAAGTTCCCTCCAGCAATCCTCTACTGTTTGCCACCCAAACCAGAAATAAACTCCTCATTTATCCTTTCTGCTTTTGCAGATACCAGGGCATAGAACTATTTGACACTGGAGCAGATCAATCTCTCATCAACAAGAGCTTTGCGGACCTCATCAAGCTACCTATCACTTGAAGTAGTATCAAGAGGGTCATCATGGCGGACAAACAAAGCACACCAGTTACCCATGAGGCAAAACCTTTCCATGCCCAAATTGGAGATTTACAAACAACAATTAGCGGCCCTATCATACCAATCCCCAAATATGATGTCATACTTGGCTTGGACTGGATGAGAAAGACAAAACCTCATATTGACTGGGAAAGTGCCACCCTCACTATTCAGCGTGGCAAAGTACACCATCACATCTACCTGGCTCACCTTGACACTCTCATGCGCGACCATGTATTTGTAAAGATAATGGAAACAGAAGAGGAGACATACCCCAGCAAGATCAATTAGAGCACCTGTACATATGAGGTTATCCACTTCAAAAACACGGAAACTTGACACAAACAGACCCCAATTAGAAACCAGCTAGTCAGTGAATTCCCCTCTGTATTCCAAGAAACACTACCCAGGTTACCCCCTGATTGGGGGTATACAACACAAAATTAACCTAAAAGGGAGTGTACCCAAAGCACAACCCATCTACTGCCTCACAACACAAGAATACAATGCCCTAAAGGCTTACCTTGACAAAGCACTCAAAAAAGACCTCATAAGGACCTCAAAGTCACCCTTTGGTGCTGCAGTCTTCTTTGTGGCAAAGAAAGACGGAGGGCTCTGCCTGGTCACAGACTACAGGGCCCTCAATGAGGTCACAATTAAGAACAGGTATCCCTGCCACTCATTGATGATCTTTTTGATGCCCTGGGGGGTCCCAAATCTTCATAAAAATTGATTTGACAGCAGGTTACCACCAGATTTGTGTGAAACCTGAAGACATTCCAAAGACCACATTTCAAACTAAATACAGATCCTTTGAATGTGTCGTTCTCAATTTTGGCATGAAAAACGCTCCTAGTACCTTTGTAACCTTCATGAATGAAGCATTCAAGGAACACATTAGAAAAAGAGCAATCATCTACCTGAGCAACATCATCATTTATAGTCCCAACCTGCAACAACACTGGGAAGACGTCCACTCAGTTCTCTGTACCCTTAAAGAAAACCAATTGATTTCCAAGCTGTCTAAATGCAAGTTCTTCTCAACTGAACTTCCATTCCTTGGCCATATCATCAGCAAGGACAGTATTAAACCAGACCCATATAAGATATGTGCTATAACAGAGATGCCAGCCCCAATGTCAGGAATGACAATTTGGATGCTCCTAAATCTCAAAATACAGAATCAGAGTCAAACCCTGGGCAAAACCCTTCATGAACAGCCAGACTCATAAGCTGGGAACACAATAACCCACTACTAATTGACAAAGTTGCTGCCAGACTGACAGGATCTGAACCCTTAGCTGCCCAGCAGGATTCTGCAAGTAAACCACAAGTGTAAGATGCCAGGAATTTCCCAAGGTACCAACGCCTGACACCGGCAGTTTGCCCAGTGAAATAGACAAATTTCTCCCTGAGAGTTATTCCAAACTCCCCCAAAGTCCCGGGGAAGGCACTGAACCCAAAGAGGCACCCAATACCCAAATTGATAAACAGAAGGATTTGAAGTCTTATCACTCCAAAGCGGCCAGTAGCAAACTGCTAGTGCCAAGCGCCACACTGCCAACTGAGACACCCAATGCCAACCCGCCCAAGCCCAGAAAACCCAACCAGGAAGTGAAGTCTGGCAGTGTGGGATAAATACCTGTCAGGCCAAGACCAACCCCCATTGTCATTTTTAAATAAAGGTTATGAGATATTGGTTTCCCCAATTATTGCTGTATTTTATTCTTGTTATCTTCCAGTTAACTCAAAGATTTTCTGACCCTCCTGCCAGCCCGCAAGCTATGTACCGCCCACCAGGTGTCCCCTTTGGTCACGTCCACTTCACAGAGTACCCCTTAAATCCCAAGTACAGGGACTACACTGCCGACAACATACTAGCCCAGGATCCTTTGGCCAGAACTACTGAGAGAACCAGATACAACTGAGAAGGCCCTTGGTACATTACCAAGCCCCGCCTGTTCAGAGATAAATACAGCTTCCTTCCTGCCTACCAAATAGACATGGAGCCACCTGTCACCCCTAAACCAAAGCCCGCCTCCACAGCCAAGCTCCCACTGGACCATACCAACAAGTTTTTTGGAATCATATATATAACTCTCACGGTAGTAATAGATACTATTATTCCTGCCACCGGTCCGTGGCCGTGGCTGGGCAAGTCAATGGCCTACCTCATTAAGTTAGCGCCAATCCTTTGGTGGGCCCTACCCACCCAGTCCACAACCCGCCAAATCCCAGACGCTAGCGCACCGGCCAATCAGGGTTGGTTTCCTGACACCCAAGGAACAAGACCAAACTCCGCACTTTCCTTGGAATTGTAGTCTACGTACGCAGGTTCATCCCTGGCTGGGGCGTCCTAACAGCTCCCTTGTCAGCCATCACTGGGAAAACAACCAAATTTGTCTGGACACCCTTACAAGATCAACATTTCTGCCAACTGAAGAAACACATGGTTACTGCCCCCATCCTACAATACCCAAACTGTGAGGGTATCTATGAGCTAGAAACCAACACCTCTGACTATGCCATAGGGGGAGTCCTCTGTTGTAAATTCACTGCCACCTCTGGCCTTGGATCAAACTGTTTTCCCCCGCCGCATCAAAAAAGGAAAAAAACAACAGCCAAGCCATTAAATTCCCTAGAGGATTTAGCCCACACTGTTGATGAGAGATTTGTTCTGGCCTACCCTGCAGATCCCCCTGCTTTGGTTGTCCCGGCTTGCAAAGAAACATTGATCAATTTGGATTGTTTGTTATCATGGTGCTGTCTCCTCTTAAAAATTATCAGGAGCGGCCAATTAAATGATGCCACATCAACAAACAGAAAATTAAGTGAATCTCAAATGCCTGGGTTTGATTTTAACCAAGCATGTGGATCCGCAGAAATTAACTTGAAACCTTCCAGTGACCCTGGTCTTGCCCAGCAAAATTTCTCTCCCTGTCAGGGACCCACTCTCGGGCAGCTGGCCCGCTGGTTTTGGAGGTAACTTGTGCCAGGTTTTTTGCGGGCAGGGCCCACCACAAGAGAGGTGCTAACTTCAAGAGGTAAGAAGCAGACTTTTCTAACCAAGACCAAGACCACAGGCCGGCAGCCGGTACAATGGTGTCCATCACCTCAGTGAGGGTGATGTACACTATACCGAAAAGCTTGCTGGTATGGTTGGTTGGCAGGCCGGAGGAAGAGGCTGGCATTGGTTTTGGTGTTACAGGTGGTTCCATATAAACATTATAGGCTGGGAGGTAGTTGGATTTTCCTCTAAATAACTTGGGGGTAGAGAATATCCACAGGCCTTGGCGGTTTTATCTAACGGCGGATTGGATGTGGGCTAATGGGTCAAGTTTGATTATTTTCTCTGGTGTGTAATCCTTATATTCAAGCTTTAATAGCTAATCAGTAAAATGAACAGGCCCAAAGGGAGCACCAGGTGGACAGAAAGCTGCAGGAAGAGGGGCAGGAGGGCCAGGGGATCTCAAACTTAACTTATAGACGGCAAATACAAAATATGGTAATAGCTGTATGAGCCAAAGTAACATAAACTTTATTTAAAAATGGCAATAAGTTTGGAGCGTGGGGTCCTTTGGTCTATATAGCACCCCACCTCCAAACTAAACATTTTCCATGGGTTCATCAGGGCATTGGGGGAAAGCTGGGCCGGGGAAATTGGGTACTTGGGTCTGAAAGTAGCAGAATGGCGCTTGGCTGGGTGTTCTCTCATTGGTCAGAACATCCAATTTGGTCACTTGATTTTCTTGATTCTTGGCTGTGGTCATGGGGTTGGGCCTAAAGCCCGTGCCTCTTTCCTGGGTAGGCTCCTGATTGGTTGCTTGAGAGGACTTCAAACTCATGAAGCTTACATAGGCGCCATCTCTGCCTTCATTAGGCAATTTGAAAGGCTCCTTCTTGGGTGCCACTATGGTTGGGCTGATGTCGGTATTCTGGCTTCAGTAATTCACAGGAGCCTCAGCTTGCAGGGGTTTGATCCCCAAAAAAACACGGGTGGGCGGCCCAGCAGTCCATAGGCCCAGCAGCCCGTAGGAATCCAGGGCCGGGGTTTGAATCCCGCTCCTGGGCCTGGGTTTCCAGAGGGGAAGAATTGTCAATCTTGACACTCCCTGCCAATCAGATGCAACCCAAAGTGGTCATGTGCCTATTTCCTAGCAATCTCTCCCTTTTTACAAGGTCAGGGGACTTTGTGTCTCCTGCTTGTCAATTCTCAATTATTAAAGACATAGGTTTTGCTACCAGAACTTTGCCATTAAATTCTTAAAATAGTGGACTCTGTTGGTGTCCCCCTAGATTTTAAACCAAAGTGTTAGTCATTTTTGCGTTAAGTATTACCTTGGTGTCCTCTCGCTTTAACCTGGTCATCTTTTTGAAGACCCTTTTGCTTGGCTTATCATTTAATTGTTACACCAGCAGTTCACGCTTTTGAAAGCACTACTTGAACTTTAAAATTCATTTAAAAACTATTATAAATCTTACTTTAAGATATAAATTTTACTTGAACTTTGTTAGTTTTGAACCTGCTTTGCATTTTTCATCCTCCCAAGCCACCTGAAACCATTGCCAAGGCATCCATGAGTTGTCTGCTGTCTTCCACCCAATTTCCTCTTGTGGCAGCCTTCTTCATCAATTTTCATTAGTTTGTAAAACCAAAAATTGTACCAAAAAAATTCCAAATTTTGCAGGCTATCCAATTATGATTCTCCCTATCATAAAATTTGCAGTTTTCACTTTGGCTCCTTGTTTGATTCTACTCTGGACAACTGCTCCTGATCTGTGGTCCCAGTTCTTTGCTTCTGCCTGCCTTGTGGGAGACAACCCCTATAGTCTCTTTTGCCTCCTGGGTGAGCTTCTTGTTTTGGGCAAGACCATTGTCAAGAGCCTGACTTGTGATGACCTGGAACTCTCCGCTGCAGATTTCACCATACCAGCTCCCACATTAGAGGTGGCATCAATGCCTATTACTCTTGGCTTGGACAAAGATCCCCCAGTACCCCTCTTGGCTCCTGTGGAGTTGCCTCATGCTCCCACCCGTACACCCTGGTTACTCACAGGGCTGATACTGATGGGGTTGAATGTGTACTTCCCTAACCTATCCCCCGCGTCCTCGCTTTGGTCCCCCCTCTGAGCGGCCATACCAGTACTCCACTGGGTGGCATCCTGGTGGTTTGTTTTGCCGGGATGAGAGCATAACTTAGTTAGTTTAGCCCCCCTCTCTCACATCTGTATCCAAACAGCCCAAAAGTACTTTCTTCCCGCGGCTTATGAATCAAGGAAGCTATTGGATGGCAAACAAAGATACCCCATACACAACAAGGAATTGGTGGCCATCATACACTGCCTCATGAAATGGTAATGCTATCTGGAAGGAGCCCACATGTTCAAGGTACTCACTGACCACAAGTTGTTGATATTTTTTAAAGCACAACAACACCTGTCAAGAAAACAAGCCAAATGGATGAGTCTCATACAGAGATACCCCATGCAAATTGAATGTAAGCTAGGCAAGGAGATGCTTACTGCAGACGCCCTATCAAGGCTATACAATAAACATGCCCTCTGCGCTGATGGCAACCCCAACTGGCTCATGTTAATCATGGGGAATCTCCAGGAAGGGTTCCCACCTGGCACATCAATGGACATCCAAGAGAAAGTCCTCAAAAACAAACATCTGTTCAAAAACGTATATGGTACCCTCCACTGAGTACTTCCAAATGGTGACACTGTACCCTACGTCCCATCAACACAAAAGATTGACACAATCCTCCAATATCACAGAGACTTGGGACACACCTGTAGCAGAAACTTGCATTAAGACCTCAAGACACACTACTGGTGGCCCAACATGCTAGATGACATCAGAGAAGTACTGGAGCAATGCAAAGTCTGTGAGAAGTACACCCTAACCAAAGCTCACCCAATTCAGTAGTACCTGTATCTATCACACAACCCTTCAAGGTATGGTTGTTAGATATTGTGGGACCTTGCCCAGTGAAAGCAAAGGCAAGAAGTACATTATCACAGCTATCAACTATGCAACCAGATGGACCGTAGCACAAGCCACAAAAGAACACTAAGGCAACAATGTGAGACAATTAATTGGAAAAAAACTATAGCAAAGTTTGGGAAGCCTGACCTCTTAATCACAGATGGAGGCACTGAACTTAAAGCTATTGACACAAACATCTATCTTGCCAAAAACAGAATAAAGCACGACACAGCCAGCCCATATCACCCACAAGCAAATGGACATGTAGAACAACTAAACGGCTCTCTAGTGGAAGCCCTCAGTAAGTTATCTGCCAATAATCCAAGAGCCTGGGTTGATATGCTGCCAACCACCCTTATGGTCTGCAGAACACGGGTCAACTGCAATACGGGCAAAAGCCCTTATAAACTTGCCTATGGTCAGAAACCCTCACTTGTCAGTACAACCACAGATCCACAACTGCCACTTCCAAAGAAGATACCAGACAGTAATGATCCAAAATTACTACAAGCCAGAAAGGACCAAGAAGAGATGGAGCACCAAAGGGTCCAGCGGGAAGCAATCCCATTGCAACAAGAAAGGTTCCAAGTTGGAGACAAGATTTAGGTCATCAATCACAACCAACACAAACTAGACCCAGGGTTACGCAGACCAGGCATTGTCATATAAGTTAAGCCCAATAACACCTACCTCATCAAAGGGATTAGAGCTTGAACTGAACTGAAATGTATGCACCACAACTGACTCCGCTTGTGTAAAGCAAGAACAGCCCAATAAAATTCAAGGCTCCCTGTACCCAACACCAAACTGGATCAATACCAAGTCTGCATACCAGATACTCTCAAGAAAAATACCCAAGGCTCCGCCTTCCAGCACCCCAGGGGGAGATGTTGCAACATCTTTGATTACTCCCTCTTGGGGAATTAACACCCCAAGTAAATCACTGATTGGCTCACTGAATGGTTTGCTGTCCAGTCAATAAACTGGTGGCACCATTATCAGTTAACCATCTATGATGGGGATCACTCAATCCAGGTCCTAAATGGAACACAACTTGATTAAGCCTCATGACTCAAGAGGAACATTACTCAGATAAGCCCCATGACCTCCATGGTGTACATGGACAGTATGTGGCTTTCCATAATACTATATAATATTCTATATTCTACCCAATAAAGTACCATTCTTCTCTTAATATTCCCCTTATTTTGTTTATTATACTTCCCAGAAGTATAAACTTGACACCTATGAGCTTTAAATTATGTCTGCCTACCAACTGATAAACAAGAACTCTCTATTGCAACCCCTGTTTTTGATTCCAGTTTTAGTTCAAGCTGTTGTTACCTTGGGTGTCAGGATTGACAATTATTCCTCTCTGGAAACCTGGGCCCGGGAGCAGGAATCAAACCCTGACCCTAGACCCCCTCAGGCTTGTGGACCAAAGGACTGTCTACCCGCATTTTGCTGGATTTGAGCCCCCGCAAGCTGATACTGAGAATGTTAGCCTGTGCAGTGAAACAGGCCAAACAAAAGAAATTATTGCACCAAATGGAGGAATAATCAAAGCACCTAATGGAGGTATCAAAATGGTATCTATTAGATTCATGAACTTGAAGTCTACGCTGGTAGCCAATTAAGAGCTATCCCCAGAAAGAGGCACAGGCCTGCGGCCTGACCCCACAACCACAACTCTAAAGCAATTTAATCAGGTAGCCACTTTGAGATTCTTGACCAATGAAAGAACTCCTGGGCCAAGTGATATTTTTCTGCCTTTGGACCAGAGCGCCCAGTTCCCCCAGGCCTGCCTTTCCCAATACCCTGATGAACCCCCCATGGAAAATATTAAGTTTGGAGGTGGGGTGCTATATAGACCAAAGGACCCCGCGCTCCAAACTTATTGCCATTTTTGAATAAAAGTTTTGTTATTTTGGCTCATACAGCTACTGCCCTATTTTTTATTTGCCTTCTACCAAATTAGTACAAGATCCCACGGCCCTCCTGCCCCACCACCTGCAGTCTTCTGTCCACCAGGTGTACCCTTTGGGCCCGTTCACTTCACTGATTACCCCTTGAAGCCCAAATATAAGGACTATACCCCAAAAAAGATGCTCAAACCCAATCCTTTGGCCCACATACAATCCACTGTTAGATACAATTGTCAAGGCCTGTGGATATTTTCAACACAAAAATTGCTTAGAGGGAAGTTCAATTACCTTCCTGCTTACAATATCCATATGGAACCACCTGTGATACCTAAACCTATGCCTGCTTTCTTGCCTGACCCCCCCCCCAACTGATCATACTGACAAGCTCTTTGGAATTGTGTCAATCACCCTCACAGGGGTGATTGACACTATCATATCAGCTGCAGGCCCGTGGTCTTGGGTTTAGGAAGTTTGTTTCCTACCTTTTAAAGTTAGCTCCTCTCTTGTGGTGGGCCCTTCCTGCTAAATCAACAGCCCAAGTTACCCCTGAAAACAACAGGCTGGCCGCCCAATACTAGTTCCCTGACATTATGGCAATCTTTATAAAACCTGGTACCCTGAGCCCCAAGATGTTGTTATTTCTTGGGGCATCTTGTATGCTTTTGTTATTGATAATCACTTATTACATCTATAAGATGTCCATGAACCTGATCCCTTCCATGTGGAAGAATGCAAACCCAACAACCCAAAAAGAACCAATACTGCCACCACCAATACCAACAAGTCTCCCACCTCCCAAGTACAAAATGTAATTGTAAACCAATCCTTTACAAAGGTGGAGATGCCCCAGATGGGGAAGCTTACACTTGAGGAAGCCCAACGCACCATGCTGGTCCTCTGCCTGCACTTTCAAACTAACACCCCCTCCTTTTCCAGCAACACTGAGAAGGTACTTGGGGTCGCTTCCATGCTCTCAGGAGACGCTCTAGACTGGTTTGGTAAGGCCACAGCAGAAGATGTAGAAATCTCTTTGGACTACACCAAGTTTGAGGCTGAGTTAATGGCTACTGGAGAGGATTGAGACACTAGATACTATGCCCTGAACTCCTTTCTAGAAATCTGACAAGGCTCCTGACCCATTCAAGCGTATATTGACAAATTCCTCAAACTGAAGACCTGCACCCAGCCTGAGGAAAAATTGGCAGCCATCATATTCCAAAAAGGAGTGAACCCAGTCATGAAGGACCTAATGAAACACCACCCTCCCACCCTTGGCTTGGAAGACCTGTTCCCCTTGTGTAAGGGCCTCAGCATGAACCAGGAAAGCACTGGTACTACCCAACACTGCCAGACCTGAGCCAGCAACAGCACCTATGTTGACACTATAGTAAAGTGATGACCCAGTTTTACTTAATGTTATTTCCTGGATGTCAACACTTTTTAATTAACAGCACACTTTACCCTGAACATTTTTAATATATAAAATTATTTTAAAATACTTTA